>OX463227.1:807500-1287500 GCA_949820135.1 Sylvilagus floridanus
CGTGTCCCGGGCTTGCTGTCACGTGGGCGTGGAGACGCATGTCCCGGGCTTGCTGTGACGTGGGCGTGGAGACGCATGTCCCGGGCTTGCTGTCACGTGGGCGTGGAGACGCATGTCCCGGGCTTGCTGTCACGTGGGCGTGGAGACGCATGTCCCAGGCTTGCTGTCATGTGGGCGTGGAGACGCGTGTCCCGGGCTTGCTGTCAGCACAGGTGTGGAGAGACAGGTGTTTCGTGGGCCGGGTGGCAGTGCATGGACAAAGGCCAGGCAGGGCTGGCGGCCGAGCTGGAGCAGCCGGGTTCCTTTGAGTGCCCAGCGTGGGAGCTGTTTGGTCCCCATCCTCAGGCATTTGTGTGTTGAATGTTGATTGACAGCCTCATGTCACACAGCTGCACGATGTGCTCCCTGCGCCCTGAGACGTGGGAGTTCGAGGGCTCTGCCACACCCATTGCTGAGGCTCGCCAGTCTGCTCCCCTGCCTGCTCCCCGCTTGACACGGAGGCCGTGTGGCTGCAGTTAAAAGCAGAGAAGAGAGACGAGAGCGGGAGTTTGCAGGGCGAAGACGGCCCATGAAGAAACCGATGGGAACTGAGTGGAGATGAGGGGCGCTCGCGAGGAGCCCGGTGAGGAGGGGGACATGCTAGTGCCGTGGGGGCTGCGGGCCGGGCGCAGGTGTGTCGGGTGCAAGCGCTGACAGTACCTTGCGGGCCTGGGGCCCTGCTCCCCTCGCCAAGGGCTCGGCCGAGGGCCTTGCAAGAAGCGGCCGCAGCCAGTGTAAAGCGTGGTCTGGGCGCCGGGCACCCACCAGTGCAGGGGTCTCTGCCGTTCTGAGGGACAGACGTGCTGGTGGTCTGGGCACCGGGCACCCACCAGTGCAGGGGTCTCTGCTGTTCTGAGGGACAGACGTGCTGGACGCGTCCTTCCACAAACGCAGCTCTGCGCGAGGGAGCCGTCAGGGTAGCTCCTGCCAGGCACCGGCGGCCGGGCAGGGCGGCTCCTGGGGGTGCTCGTCTCACGGCCAGTGCTGGGACGTAGAGTGAGGCGTGCATGAATTCACACTCAGGCAGTGTTTCTGTGAAAGCATGGGAATCGGAGGCGTCCTGTCTGCACGGCGTCCAAGGCCAGGAAGACAGGGCGGGGCGGCCAGGGACACCGCAGAAGGGGGCTGCTCCTCTCCGCCTGGCATTGAGCGGATGAGGTGGACACTGAGGGCCACTGCCCGGGGGTCCTGGCCGCAGGAGAGACACAGCCATGGGAAAGAAGGGTTCACAGCCCGCGCTTCGTCCCAGAGGACTGGAGACACCCAAATGAAGCTCCTGGCCCCTGGCTTCAGCCTGGCCCAACCCCGGCCATTGTGGCCATCTGGGGAGTGGACTCGCAGATGGAAGACCTCTCTCTCTGTCTCTCCCTATCTCTGTAACTCCGACTTTCCAACAAACGAATAGGTCTTTAAAAAGCAGTGTACAGCTGCCACGTGCGATTCTCCTGGAAGTGACGCCTTAAGTTGAATGGTGTGTCCCTGGGGGGCAGGGGCGCTGTCTGGCTGCCCCCGAGTCAGCAGTGGGCTCCGGCAAAGCCTGTGCTCCTGGCGGTCCCTCGGGGTGACCCAGCCCCCCTGTAGTGGAACTTCCCCGTGATGACTGCTCTGAAGTGCAGCTGCCAGCACACGGGCTGAATGAGCAGCTCGGAGGCTGCTCCCCCCAGGGCCAGCTGTGGGGTCCCGGCAGCACAGTGTCCTGGTGAGGCAGGTGCTGTGGCTGCGTCCTCTGGGCCACTGCTCTCCTGCAGTTTACAGACAAGTGTCATGGCTGGGCCGCACTGTTTGCTCTTTTTTTTTTTTTTTTTTGGACAAGCAGAGTGGACAGTGAGAGAGAGAGAGAGAGAAAGGTCTTCCTTTGCCGTTGGTTCACCCTCCAGTGGCCACTGTGGCCAGCATGCCGTGCTGATCCGAAGGCAGGAGCCAGGTGCTTCCTCCTGGTCTCCCATGGGGTGCAGGGCCCAAGCACTTGGGCCATCCTCCACTGCACTCCCAGGCCACAGCAGAGAGCTGGCCTGGAAGAGGGGCAACCGGGACAGAATCCAGCGCCCCGACCTGGACTAGAACCCCGTGTGCTGGCGTCGCAAGGCGGAGGATTAGCCTAGTGAGCCACGGCACCAGCCAACTCACTGTTTACTCTTAACAGAGACACGGGCTTCGTCCCTGCTCCTGCAGGTGAGCAGCCAGGCTCAGCAGCCATGGACAAGAGATGCTGAGTTTGCAAAACTGCCCTTGTAGGTCAGGCCATGCTGTCCTTGAACCGCAGTGTCCTCCTGAGGGAGGGGCGCCCACGGAAGATGCCGCGAGCTGCAGGCACTCCCCAGATGGCTGCGATGCCAGGGCTGGGCCAGGCTGCAGCCAGGAGCTTCATCTGGGTCTCCCAGGTGGGTGCAGGGGCCCCAGCACCTGGGCCATCTTCCGCTGCTTCCCCAGGTGCATCAGCAGGGAGCTGGATCAGAAGTGGAGCAGCCTGATGTCAAACCAGTGCCTGTACGGGATGCCGGCATCACTGGGGGCTTAAGCCCCTGAGCCGCAGTGCCGGCCCCCATGTGATTGATTTTGAGGTAATTCTGTATGAAGTACAACATTTATGTCCACTTTGGGGGTATCTTTTGATATCGAGGGCTCCAGCACCATTTGCTGAATTTCTTTGGCATGGGTCAGACAGCAGGGAGCGGTCTGTGTGGTCTGTCTCTGTGTCCATCCATTCAGAGATCTGCATGGTGTGGCTGTGCACCGCCGCGCTGCCTGGACTCGTGGGTGTGAAGAGCGGGGCCCAGGCTGAGCCCCGCTGACTCCTGCTGTGTGTTCTTTCCTGCCTCTTCTGCTCCCTGTGGTAGAGTGAGCTGTGTCCACACAAACATTTGTGGCATTTTGGTAAGAACTGCGTTGAATCAACAGATCAGTTTGGGAGAACTGATGTTGTTTACCACGCTGAATTTTCTA
The DNA here is from genome assembly GCA_949820135.1 of Sylvilagus floridanus. Lineage (NCBI taxonomy): Eukaryota > Metazoa > Chordata > Mammalia > Lagomorpha > Leporidae > Sylvilagus > Sylvilagus floridanus. Next base: position 810,483 of record OX463227.1, read on the forward strand.
ATACGCGGAAGATGGCTTCTGTTTCCATTTATTTCAATATTTGATTTCTTTTTCAGCATCTTAGAATTGTCACCATATATATATATACACACACCATTTGTGTTTTTTAAAAGTTACACCTACGTATATAATTTTCTTTGGGGTGATTTTAAATAACATATTTTAGAAGTGGATTTCCACATGGTCATTGCTAGTATATAGAAATGAGATTGAATTTACGTAATGGTGTTGTGCTGTGATCCTGATGAGTTTTGTTATTACTCCTGGGAGGTTGTTGCTCCCCCCCTCCCTCCCTCCCTGGCTTCCTTCTTCCCACCTTCCTCCTCCTCCTTCCTCCCCCTCCTTCCTCCTCCTCCTTCCTCCCCCTCCTTCCTCCCCCTCCTTCCTCCTCCTCCTTCCTCCCCCTCCTTCCTCCCCTCCTTCCTCCCCTCCTTCCTCTCCCTCCTTCCTCCCCCTGCGTCCTCCCCTCCTTCCTCTGCCCCCCTTTCTGGCTCCATGGGATTTTCTCTGTAGACACGCGTGTCATCTGCACACAGAGAAGTCTGTTTCCTGTCTAACCTGTGTGTGTTTCTCACTTTTGCCTCCAGCAGTTGCAAGAGCTTGGGGCTCCATGAGAGCAGCCCTGGCGGGGCCATGGACTCGTGGGTGTGAAGAGCGGGGCCCAGGCTGAGCCCCGCTGACTCCTGCTGTGTGTTCTTTCCTGCCTCTTCTGCTCCAGGCTCAGGGAGGTGTTCAGTCTTCGCTGTGTGCCGCAGGGTGTGACGCTCCTGGTCAGGTGGGGGGCCGCTGTCTTGCTCAGCGGCTGCTGGTTCCTGCCCAGGGCTTGCTCTGCACCCCGATGGCGTGCAGCTCGCTGACATGGTCGCCAGTCCGTGTTGCATGTGTGATTCGTCCGTGTTTGAAAGTCTGTGTGACTCGGTGGACTGACGCTTTCCAGATGATCAGCGAGGGTTGCAGGGTCTGCCCCGGTGTGGACTCTTGGACGTGGAGCAGACCAGTCGCTGCTCATGCTGACGAGTACGAGAGGGTTCACTGAAGCGCTTTCAAGTGCTGTGATCACATAACCTCGGGGCCGAGCAGTCATCCTGTTTTGGAGGGGCTTCAAAGAAGGAGATTCACAGTGCCCGAAGCAACCGTTGAAAACGCTCTTCCTTCCCAAGTTCCCATCTTCAGCCCAAACAGCAGATTGCAACAGCCTGAGCAGAGGCAGGAAGTGGGCCCAGCTGTCTTCCATTAGTGAGACGCTGACAAGCCAGGCAGGCCGTCTCCCAGACTCAGCTTTTGTTCTGGGAAATGTAGTTATTTTCATAAAATAGTTCATTTGCGCAAAAATGTCAGGAAATTATCATTCTTAATTTAAATTCATAAGTAAATTTTAAACAGCCTCAGTTTTAATTTCTAATTTGCTAAGTATTGGTAGATATGACCCACATACATAAAGCACCTTGGGATACTCAGTAATTTTTAAGAGTGTGAAAGGGTGTGTATGAGGCCAAAAAGTTTAAAGCTGTTGCACACTTATTCTGGCTGTGGGTCATTTCCTGGTTTATTTTGTTAGATATTTCTCTCGAATTTGCTTGCTTGCTAGGTTTTCAAACATTGGCATGAAATCATTCACTGTATTCTTATTTTTTGATTCTTACTATAATTTGAAGATTTTGATTTCATTTGAAGCTTACAGAAAAATTATAACAATTCTATGTACTTTTTACTAAGATAAGAGAATTATTTTATTTACGTTTTTCTATTTTATTTATTGGTTTATTATTTATTCCCATTCCTTCTCTCTCTTTCCACGTGTAGCTAATTAGTAGATGATGCATAACTTGGTCCACACTAAGATGGCAGCATGGGTAGGCTGCTGCTGTGACGCCAGCATCCCACATGGGCCCTGGTTTGCATCCTGGCTGCCCCACTTCCTCTCCAGCTCCCTGGCAATGCGCCGGGGAAGGCAGCAGAGACAGCCTGTGTACTTGGGCCCCTGCCAGCCATTGGGCAGACCCACATGAAGCTCCTGGCTTTTGGCTCCTGGCTTCGGTCTGGCCTAGCCTTGGCCATTGCAGCCATCCGGGGAGTGACCCAGAGGATGGAAGACCTCTCTCTTGCTCTCTTTCTTTCTCTGTAAACCGCCTTTCAAGTAAAATAAATAAATCTTAAAAAATATTGAGATACTTTATGACTCTAAAATGCACATCAGATTTTGAAGACTTAAGTACAAAAGATACATTTTCTCATTAAGAAGCTTTATTTTCATATGTATTAAAATGATATATACTGGCTTAAATCTAATAGCAAAGTGAAATCTCTTGTTTCTTTATATATATATATATATTTTTTTTTTTTTTTTAAAGATTTATTTTTTTTTAACGGAGAGAGGTAGAGCCAGAGAGAGAGAGAGGTCTTCCATTCCACTGGTTTACTCTCCAAGTGACCACAACAGCTAGCGCTGAGCTGATCCGGAGTCAGGAGCCAGGAGCCTCCTCCTGGTCTCCCATGCGGGTGCAGGGGCCTCAGGACTTGGGCCACCCTCCACTGCCTTCCCAGGCCACAGCAGAGAGCGGGATCAGGAGTGGAGCACGGGGACTAGAACCGGTGCCCATTTGGGATGCTGGCACTGCAGGCTGGGGCTTTAACCTGCTGTGCCAGTGCCGGCCCCTTCTTTTTATATTTTTAACATTCCTACTAGAAAATTTAAAAGTATACATGTGGCTTGCATGTTTCTACTGGACTACACATGTGTAAATTTACTTTTCATAACCAGCTGCGAATGAGTTGGAGACATAATTATTTATGCTTAAACACGGTAATGTGCATTTCCTAAGAACTGTGACATCCTTCTACATAAACTGGGTTACCAGATCAGGAAATGTACCTTAATATAACACTATTACCTATTTATCCTATCCATAGTTCATTCCTAATTGACATTTAAAATCCATTGTAACTGGGGCCAGTGCTGTGGTGCAGTGGGTTAAAGCCCTGGCCTGTAAAGCCAGCATCCCATATGGGCGCACGTTCTAGTCCCAGCTGCTCCTCTTCCAATCCGGCTCTCTGCCATGGCCTGGGAAAGCAGCAGAACATGGCCTAAGTCCTTGGGCCCCTGCACCCAGGTGGGAGACCGGGAAGAGGCTCCTGGCTTCGGATTGGCACAGCTCTGGCCGTTGAGGCCATCTGGGGAGTGAACCATTGGATGGAAGACCTCTCTCTCTCTCTCTCTCTCTCTCTCTCTGCCTCTCCTCTCTCTGTGTAACTCTGACTTTCACATAAATAAATAAATCTTTAAAAACTCCATTGTAACTGTTTCTCCCATTGCCTGTCTTCCGTGGATCTTCTCACTTAGAACAATCTCACAATCTTTCTTTGAATTTCTTGACCTTTACTTTTTAAAAAGCATGGTTCGTTACTTTATAGTTTCTATCAGTTTTATTTGATATTTTCATATGACTGTATTTTTATAGTCTCTGTCAGTTGTCATTTTCACATGACTGAATTTTGGGGCAGGACTGCCCCAGCAGTTTTCCTTGTATCAGCTGCAGCATGACATTGGTTTCTTCTAGTTTATCTTGTTTAAGAGCATGGCTGGATGCCACATGTCAGGGCTCTCTGTTGTAAAGTCTATATTTCCTTTTATAATAGGTAAGTTGTTTTGCCTCTAACTTTGTCATTCCTTGATGAACTTGGTCATTTTGTATATAAAGTTTTACTTTATTTAGATTCATATTGTTAGTAAATCATGAGGAATATTAAATGATATAGCGTGGAAGTATTAGCCTGAGGGGCTAATACTTGCAAGTACCCTTTTTCTGTGGAAAAATTTGTACCAGTAGCAGTGGACCTGTTTAGTAATTCATCTTCATAACCATAAAATTGTCCCTTTAATATATGGCTTTGTTACCTGCATGTTTGGAAGAGGAGAAAGCCTACAAGTAGTCCTCCCTCAAGACAGGGCCGGAGTCAGCGACGTGTGGGATTTGTCAGCTTGGAGGCAGACTCTGCACCACAGGCTGCACGCGCGCCTCAGGGCCGTCTCACGTCCATGCTTGCTCCAGGGCCGACTTGGGGCACTGTGGCTGTGTGCCTGCCCCAGGGCCGACTTGGGGCACTGTGGCTGTGTGCCTGCCCCAGGGCCGACTCGGTGCACTGTGGCTGTGTGCCTGCCCCAGGGCCGACTCGGTGCACTGTGGCTGTGTGCCTGCCCCAGGGCCGTCTCGGTGCACTGTGCCTGTGTGCTTGTCCCAGGGCCGGCTGCTCGAGGAGCCACGCCACGCTCAAGACCACTCTCCTGTCTCCCATGGGCCTGCATAGGGGACCCTGTGCCCCGGTCCTTTCTGCACCGCCTGGCTGCATGGGGCTCATCTGTTGCGTGCGTCAGGAAGGGCCTGCTGGGTACAGAATGCGTGGGGCCTTGCGTGTCCAGTCCCGTGTCTGTGGATCCACACTTGGAAGATGGGCTGGCTCACAGAAGTCCTGGGTGCCGTGTGCCCTTGTTTTGTGCACGGCCCTGCTGTCATCTAATGCCTGAGCTGTCAGAGCAGGGCTCTGAGGGTCACACGGGGTCAGGTCCTCGTACATTTCTGGAAACCTCCTTTGGCACATGGCTTTGTTCTGTTGCTCGTCCTCTTAGGGACTCCAGTTTATATATGAGGCGTCTTCAAAGAGTCCTTGGATTTGAAAAACTTCACACAAAAATAAACATCTTTTAATTCTACTTTTCCACAGAGTTTTTGAAGTAATGCTGTTGAGTGTTTGTTCTTTGCCACTTTGTTTATTATGATTTTTACGTCTTTCTTATTTCATTTTCATCCTGGGGTTGTTTTCTTGACTTTGTATTTATTTTCCTCACTCACCTTGCAATTTATCCCGAGCTCTGAGGGACACTTAGATTGAAGGCTATAAGACACTGTTTCTAGGAAATTTGTTTGGGTTTATTTTCCAGTGAAGCGAGGGCTGGGGAAAGAGGAAAGATCGTGACCTGGGAAATGATTGGCCCAGCCCAGGGGCCCCAGGCCCAGGAGACGTCCTGCCCAGAGGTCGGGATGGGCCCTTCCGTACTCTGCAGAAACAAGGGCTTCTGGGTAGAAGTGGCTTTTCCTTCATCAGTGGGGTGGGGTGGGGGGCGTGCAGTGTTTAGCCTACTGATTGAGACTCTCCTGTGCCACACGAAGAACTTGCGTTAGGATCCTGGCTTTGGCTCCTGATTCCGGCTTCCTGCTGATGCTAATGCTGGCCTAGGACCCTGGCGATGGCCCAAGTGGCTGGGCTCCTGCCACACATCCGGGAGACCTGGGTTCAGTTCCCAGCTCCTGGCTGCAGCCCTGGGCCAGCCCCAGTCCTGTGGGCACTGTGAGTGAACTGGCAGACATGAGTGAGCCCGTTCTCTCTCTCTCTCTCTCTCTCTCTCTCTCTCTCTCTCTCTCTCTCTCCACCTCTCTGACTCTTCCTCTTGAATGAATAAAATATTTTAAAAAGAAATAAGAATAAACTTAGTTTAAGACAACAAAACAAATAGTTTATGACCTCGATGTGAAAGAAATCAGGATGATTTTTAGCACTGTGATTGTATGCAGTTGGCGCAGCGAGAGGAGCTGCGTGTGGCTGGGCGCGGGTGCTGTGCTCTGGGGCCCGCAGGTGCTCGCCGGGGACGGCGGTGCCGCCGAGGGGGAGGAGCCCTCAGCCTGTTCCCTGACCGAGCCAAAGGCGACGTGGACTCAGTGCCACGAGGTACATGCCAATGGCAAACTCTGAATTTCTTTGTCTCATCCACAGAAGAGGATGATAGATGTGGTTACAGTGATAGAAAACTAAGCAGGTGCTAGGGGCTCTGCTGGTGCAAAACCTGGCCCAAGGCTGTGGCTCGGGGCTCGGGTGTGGCTTTGTTGGTGTCTCTGTGTCGCGTGCACGGCGGTCCATGCGCTGTTGTGCATCCGTGGAGCAGAGGAGTGGATTGTGCCGTAACTCAAGAACAGGGCCAGGGGTGGGTTCTCTTCTTCGGGGCAGGTGTCAGTCAATAGATACAGACGTTCCACTCAGCAGCAAATGGCATCGTTTGCATAGTTGGCCTGAGTCAGAAGACGTTGCTCTTTGGAACCTGTTTTGTGAGTAGGGGCTGGGACGAAAGACCTGGAGGAGGGCCTCTGACACAAAGTTGGAATCGCCCCGTGCTAATTTAGCGAGGAAACAGGGTGGGAGTCTGACAGGATGCTCAGAGCAGCAGAGGGTTGGGGGCAGCAGGCAGAATGCGAATGAGGCTGCTGTCATTTGGACTGCAGTTTCCTGTCGGTCCGGAGCAGCGTCGGTGTCGTGCACTCTGGTCCGGTGTCCATGCGCGGTGACCTGACAGCGGAGGCTGCCGCGGTGGGGGAGGGCGGGGCGTTCCAGGTGGGGGCTGCTGAGGTCACAGTCCCTGTGGGCAGTGCAGACAGGAGGGAGTGGGGAGTGGCCCTTCGTTAGGAGGTCAACACATCGCCGGGGGGTTTAGTGCAACAACGTCGAATTCCCGTGTGCAACGCACAAGGCTTGTGTCCCAAGCGGTGCGGATTTTTGTCCTAAAACAGTCCTCATTAATGTCCGTGCAAACTCTTTTAATCAGCTAGAGAGGAATAATGTTGGCCCCAGAAGTCGACTTCACACTGAGATGTTTTCTTCATTTAGACAGGGCAGGGAGAAGCTGCGAGTAGCAGGAATTACGTGGGCTACATTTTGGCTCGATGGCCTTTGCCAAGAAGTCTCTCCCTGTGCCGATGTCTTGCAGGGTTTCCCCAATGGTCTCTAATAATTGAAAGGTATGGGGTCATAGATTTAGGTTTTTGATCCGTTTTGAGTGGAGTTTTGTGTAAGGTGTGAGGTAGGGGCCTGCTTCTCGCTGCTGCATGTGGACATCCAGCTTCCCAGAGACCATTTGTTGAAGAGGCTGTCCTTGCTCCAGGGGTTGGTGTTAGCTCCTTTGTCAAAGATGAGTTAGTTGTAGATGCATGGATTGACTTCTGGAGTTTCTATTGTGTCCCCTGGTGTCCCCCCCTGTTTTTGTCAATTTCAGACTGATGTGGTTATAACTGCCAGTAGCATGTCTTGGAATCTGGTATGGTGATGCCTTCGGCTTTGTTTTTGTTGTTTAGGATTGCTTTCGCTATTCCGGGTCTCTTATGCCTCCATATGAATTTTAGCATAGTTTTTCTGGATCTGAGAAGAGTCTTGTTGGTATTTTGATTGGGATCAATCCACAATTTCTGTGGGAGGCCTAGTTACCCCCAGCGTTTCATGGCAGTAGGTGAATTAAATAATTGGCCAGCGTTTGAGTGTGTCCTTGCAGGCAGAGTCGCTGGGTTCCAGCCCCCGGTGCTGAGGTGCAGCCTGGTGCCTCCTGTGGCCTTGGCCTGGGGAGGCGTGGAGCAGGCACTGTGCAAACTCCAGCAGACACGGCCCTGAGAGGAGGCCCAGGAGGCCATTTCAATGCTTTCCCCTCAGGGAGCTGTGAGAAGAAAGTCCTCTCGTGGCGGAGCACAGAACTGCTGTTCCGGTTTGTCTCTTTTACTCCTTTTGAGCCTGTTTTTGCTTTGACTCTGAAGATGACTTAATGTTTTCCAGGGGTGAAATCGCACAGGCACGCTGGCAACTTCTGGATTTGCTCCTGTAAACTGATGCTTGGTCTCGTGTGCGGTGTTGATCTTGGTCCCTTTAACTCAGTGTGTGGAGAAGGGATTGGCTTTGATGGAGGCAAGGTCTGAACTGTGGAGTAGCCAAGGGGTTTCTGGGAGCTTTGCTGCAGGGTGCACCCACTGGTGTCGGAGCTGTACACCGCTCCTGCTTCTCACCAGCCTCATGACCACTCAGGTCCACGCAGAGAGCTGCAGCCTCCTCTCTGCCCACACCTGAAGACGGGCAGAGTTCCTGACGGCAGGTGGCCCTGGTGGGGACAGCACTCTGGGAGGACCTGCAGCAGAGCCCAGAGCAGCTGCATCCAGCTCACGAGAGCCACGGGAGAGTGCTCTAGAGCTTGATTTGCGTTTGCATTTCCATGGTCTGTGTTAGATTATTTCAAAAAGAAAGAAAAGTAAATTTTTGACAGATGACTCAATTTTTCCCCGGCTGCCAAATTTAAGAACTTAAATGCTGTGTGGTATTCTTATATGGTTGAATACATTTGAATTGCCAGACTTGCAAAACTGAATAGTAGATCTTGCAGTTGTAACTAGAGTTATGGACAGAGTGTGAGTGTGCGCTTGGGCCACATGGCCGGTGATTGGCTGTCGCGAGGACTGCGCTCCTGCGTTCAGGCCACATTTTCTTTTTTAACCTTTTTTCATTTGTAAACACATTCATGTATTTCTTAAATACAGATTGTGGGACACAGTGATCGTCTTCCCCTGCTGTCCCGCCCATGCCCACTCCCACCCTTCCTCCTTCCTCTCTCATTCCCTCCTAATTCTCACACTGATCTACTTTCCGTTTGCTTTATGCTCCTAAGGTTAACCCTACACTAAGTAAAGAGCTCAACAAATAGGAAGAAGGAAAAAACACCGTTCCTCAACAGTCAAGACAAAGGCTGTAAACAACAGTCGAATCTCAGAATGTGCTTTTCACTCCTACACATTGCGTGTTGGGTACTCCATTAGTTACTACGGGTCAGGGAAACATATGGTATTGTCTTTTTGGGACTGGCCTATTTCACTAACTATGCTGGTTTCCAATTGCAAGCATTTCATTTCTTACCACTGTGTGGTATTCCAGACCTTATATGTACAATGATTTTTTATTGAGTCTTCAGCTGGTGGACATCTGGGTTGATTCCGTATCTTAATTATTGTGAACTGATGTGCAAGAAACATGGAGGGCATACAGGTCACTCTTTCATATGCCAACTTCATTTCGTTTGGGCAAACACCCAGGGGCGGGATGGCTGGGTCCTAGGGTAGGTCTGTGTTCACATTTCTGAGGCATCTCCATACAGTCTTCCACAATGACTGCACCAGTTCACATTCTCAGCAACAGTAGACTAGGGGGCCTGTTCCCCACCTCCTTGCCAGCACTTGTTATTTGTTGAGTTCTGTGTGAGAGCTATTCTAACCGGAGGGAGGTGACGCCTCATTGTGGTTTTGACTTGCATTTCCCTGGCGCTGGTGATCCCAAGCATTTTCCCATGTTTCTGTTGCCTGGATCTGCAGTCAGGTGGCCTCCCTGCGACACAGCCAGCGACGGGGCTCTCGGGGGCCACCCCCCGACCCTGGCATCTTTCCTTTCTTTTCAATGTTGCCATCCTGGGGGCCTAGAGTGAGGCATTGTTGAAAATTGGAGCTTACAATCCTTGCTCAGTTAACAAATGCTGACAAGAATGTGTTCTGCGCGCCTGCCTCAACAGACCCCTGTGTCACACCGCAGACAAAGCGGAGCGCGTGAGGAAGCAGAGTGCAAACAGTTGAGCGCAGTGACTGTGTTTGTGCTTCTGGGGGCAACGTGGGCCCCCTCTGTCGTGTGCTGAGGAGCTGACCGCGCCCCACACATGTGTGCACTGATGGCTCATGAAAGAGTGTTTGTACTGTGTTTATAAGGAAATAAATTACAAAGGAGTTTCTTTAAGAACAACTGGAAGCTAAGGTAGGTTTCCTCGCCTTGTTCAGCTTATGGATTTGATAAAAGTGTTAGATCTTCGTTCAGCAGAGAGCTTACACCGGCCCACTGGGAAAACACGGCCTGAAAGGAACCGCCGCTTCGAAGACGGCCCACTTCATCTTTTTCCTTTCTGAGGTCCACGTTTAGTATTTCCTGTTCCATCCCCACAGTATCTTCTATTCCCATGTATAGAAACATCAGTGCATTTCCAAAAAATATAAATTTTAAAAGGTAAAAATTAAAATTTGAAGTTCATATGTCTTCAGTTTTTCAAAAAACATTAAAATTAAAACTGCAGCTGATAACTACACAGTTCATCATATCTAAACTCCTAGATGTTTGGGTTTTCTTAAGCGTTAAGGGAATCTTATTCAATAATTTTATAGACAAGAAAAGCATTGTGTAATCCAGCATCCAAGTCCTGTCTCGCCCCGGTGCTGAGTGCCATGGTTGCAGATGGCGCGGGTTATGGACAGACGTGTAGCTGTGCACAGCGTGATCTGTCCCTCGCGTTTGCCACCGTTTCCCCTCAGCTCTGGTAAGTTCATGTCGGTGCTGCACCGCGAACTGGAGCAGAAAAGGAAGAAAAATCGACCCTTGGGGACTACTGGGAAATGATATTTTGTTTTGCAAGAATCTGTCCTACCTCTGCTCTCTCCAGGGCCGTTTGACAAGTTAATGAAATTGGCCTTTCTCTCCCCCGAGCGCTCTGCGGCTCACACAGAGGGGAAGCCACGTTCCCCAGCAACAGGTGCACGTTTGCAGGGGATTCGGACTTAACTGCTTCCTGTTTCCAAAGGAGATGCCGGGAGAGAACCAGTGTGGATTCACTCGTGAAGAAAATGGAGGTTGGGTGCTCTCAATTCCAGAAAGTTCCATGACTTCTTAACTTCCTACCACAAATGCATAGTTGCACTCGGGCGTGTGAGAGCTGACCTGAGACAGCCAGCGGCCAGCCGCTCAGTGAAGCGTCAAGGTGCAGAGAGCGCAAGTTCTGGTACGGCGTGCAGCCTGGGCTCGCGCTCCTTCAGCAGGTGCGTGGCGTGTGCCGTGAGGACCAGTGGCGGGCAGACCGGTGACGAGTTTGTTTTCATGGAGCTCAGCCTGGTGGAGAACACAGATGATAAACGTGGAGAGGGAGCCCGGAATGACAGGCGGGTGCGGGTGTGTGGCAGGCCTGGGAGAGTTTGGCGCGGGCAGAGCTGTGTGTGAGCTGTGAAATCAAAGCGCATGCAGGTTCTTCCAGGTGCAGAGAGGCTTCGCTGACCGCAGAGACGGGCAGGGTGTGTGCGCCTTCCCAAAGCTGGCGATTTCAGAAGCGTGGTTCTCCGACTGTGGAACTTAGACCTGTGGCTCATTCAACCGTTTGGTAACGAGGTGTTCCTTTGATTGGGCTTATAGAACAGAGGCCGATGCTTTGTAAGTGAGCCTGGTGGGGAGGCGGCGGCCCCTAGAACCCCCTGTGGGATGGTGAGCACCAGCAGCAGCCAGCATTCGGCTGTGCTGTGCACACTGGCGCTGGCCACAGGGGCCGGTCACTGAGTACCTAGAGCCAGTGGTGCCTCTGCCCAGCGGCGGCTCTGTGCTGTGAGGGCAGGGCACCGGGTCCCGCGTGCACGCACAGAGCGGAGCGGGGAACTCCCACAAGAGAGGAGGCAAGTGCCATGAGAGCCGTTACTGTCTTTTGAAAGGCGACTGCGGGGGGTTGGGGGTCTCTCCTTGGCTGGACTGAGGCATTTTGTGTAGCCCATGGGCCGGTCAGTAGGAGGGCGCCCACGTGTCCACGGGCTTGTTTGCAACTGTTTGCATTTGTAGCTTTTGAGCCCTGGCCATGAAAGATGGTTCCGATTAGAGTTAATGGTTGTTGATCTAATAGCTGGCTGGTGGAGATACTTGTTCCTGATGGTCTGGCGAAGCTCTCTGCTCTGCGATCACTCATCGCCATGGCCTCCGGCCCGAGTTCGCTGTGGTCACACTGCAGGAATGTGACACTGGCCTGTCAGTTTTGTTCTGCTCAGTTTCTTTGTAAATGATTTATAAGCCCAAGTTGAAAAATGTATCTTTAAATGAGTTGCAGCATTTTAGTTGTACTCAACACATAGGATTCCTATTACACATCTATTCCATTATTACCAGTTCCTGCACAGTGACGATGAAGTTTGTGCATAAAAAATGTGGCACTTTCTCCTCTGTATTTGGGGTAAAGGGTCTTAAAGTGAGCAACCACAAAATACCAAGGGAGATGATTCAGGAAGAAACTTTCCCACACATACGACCCGGAGTGTAGATGGAGCCTCCTGCGAACCGGCGCGTCCGTGCTCTCCGTGTGTTACGTTAACGAGCCTGGTCAGCACGCGCTTGTTTTGCTTATTCACCGGAAGGCGAGCTAGGGATGAGCCGAAGGGAAGAGCGCAGCTCTGATTTAATGAATTCAGCTTGGCCATTGTAAAAAAAAATCTATTCTTAGTAGAGTTATTGTTGTTAACTTCAGAGATATTTCTAGATGTCTTCTCATGTTAAAAATATGCATTATCTTGCAAAGTAGAAAATAAAAATATACAAAGCAAACTGAACAAACAAAAGGAAGATCTGCAGTGGCCAAGTCATTGAGTCTCAGCCCCAGAGGTGACCACTGTTTGTGTTTTGTTTTGAAGATTTCTTTGAAAGGTAGAGGACAGGGAGGCAGAGTCAGAGAGAGAGATCTTCCATCTGTTGATCACTCCCCAGATGGCTGCAACAGCCAGGTCTGGGCCAGGCCGAAGCCAGGAGCCGGGAGGTCCATCAGGGTCTCCTTTGTGGGTGCAGGGGCCGAAGCACTTGGGCTGCTCTGCTGTTTTCCCGGGTGCATTAGCAGGGGCTGGATTGGAAACAGAATAGCCAGGACTCAGGCACCCTGATATGAGACGGCTAGCGCCCCTAGTGGTGGTTTTTCCCACTGCACCACAATGCCTGTGCCAATGACTGGTCTTGGAGGTACGCACTGACCCTGCCCACCCCCCAGCCCCACACATGTGCAGGCACGCATGTGCACAGACCCATGCCCACACACGTGGGGGCGAGATTAGATTCCATCTGAAGATCTGCTCCTTACTGGATCCTTCACCTATTAATTGTGAGAGTGGCAGGGATTGTATCCTGTGGCTGGGCCATGGGCTTATTAATTCATCTATTGCACATCCAGATTACTTCTAACTTGTTTTGCAAGAGTATATAAACGCCATGACGAGCGTTCCTGTACATGTGCCTCTATATTCCTGTGATTTGCTCACAGCATTTTCGGAAGTGTGGTTACTGATCCAGTGCCTTCCTTTCTTTTTCATAGCCTCTCATGAGTGTTCCTAAAACTCCCCAACTCCTGTATGTGTTAATAGGGAGTGTGGAAGCTGCTGACATCAGTGAAGGTTACTATTTAGGAACATTCACTGACACGGCGCACAGGCGTCGGTCCAGACTGCAAGGCGTGGAGCGGGGGCCACGTCTCAGTCCTCCCCCAAGGGGGCCTCAGCCCCGGAGAGGACCTTCCCCAGACCACAGCCCAGCATGGGCAGGAGCAGCCCCCGGTGGACCGTCCTGCTGCAGTGGGAATCTTCTCCCTGGGATACACTTTCCGTCATCCATGCATGTCCATAGGTTAGGGATCATTTTTCTTCATTTTCCAAGGTTCATTGATTTATTTGAAAGTCAGAGTTACAGAGAGGGAGACACAGACAGAGATCTCCCATGTGCTGGTTCACTCCCTAGGTGGCAGCCTTGGCTAGGGCTGGGCCAGGTGGGAGCCAGGAGCTTCATCGGGGTCTCCCACAGGTGGGTGCCAGGTGTCCTAGGACTTGGTCCATTTTCTACTGCTTTCCCCGGACCATTAGGAGGGAGCTGGGTCAGAAGTAGAGCAGCCGGGACTCCAACTGGTGCCCTTATGGGGTGCTGGGTGTCGCAGGAGGTGGCTTTACCTGCTACGCCACAGCGCTGGCTCCAGCACTTTTTCTTAGTTTGTGTTGTTTAAAATCTGTTCTTACTATCTTATTTAGGAACGCTCTCCCATAAAATAACACATTCACTGATATCTTATTATTTTTACATGTCATATTTATATAATTTTTACATGCAAAGTTTACATTTTCTTTAATAAATGGTCCTTGTGCAGTATATTTATATGGTGGATCTGGGGTGAGGCTACTACCCATCTCAGGCCCCCAGAGGACTGATGAAGTGCTGCACTAGGAGTCCTGCCTCCCTCGCTGAGCAGTGCCAGTCTGTCCTGTGATCCACATCGCATGTGATGAGTCTGTTTCTTACCACGGGCGAAGGCTGTGCGTTTGATCATATAACTTTGTAACCTGTACTCTTAAACACATTATGCAAGATTTCAAATGTAACTAAAGCAGGAAGCTTTAGTGAGCCTTGTGTTTCTGTCACCACGTTGGGACGGTCGCCAGCATCCAGCCAATTCTGTTTCATGGGTCCCAGTCCCTACCCAATGTTATTTTGAAGCAAATTTCAGATGGAATTTCAAATTTCAGTGCTTCAGTATTCATTTTTATTAGATTTTTTTGGTATACAGTTTGCATGGCTGTGCAGCCCAGCGGGTTTGAGTATCTGCATTTATTGTGTGGCTGCTCCTGCTGTCTTGGAAACAGCTGAGAAGGAACCCCACACCTGTTAACAGGAAGTCCCGGTCCCTGCGCCCCCAGTCATCCTCACTGTCTCTGTTTCCATGGGTTCTCTACTTCTCAGCATTCCATGTGAGTGAATCTTAGAATAGGGCCTCTTGGGTCTGGATCCTGTATTTGCCTAATGCCCTAATATCAAGGCTTCCCGTGTTGTAGCATGTGTCAGTGCTTGCTGTCGGGGTGTCCCATGTTGTAGCATGTGTGTGTCCGTGGTTGTTGTCAGGGTGTCCCATGTTGTGGCATGTGTGTGTCCGTGGTTGTTGTCAGGGTGTCCCATGTTGTAGCATGTGTGTGTCAGTGGTTGTTGTCAGGGTGTCCCATGTTGTAGCATGTGTGTGTCAGTGGTTGCTGTCAGGGTGTCCCATGTTGTAGCATGTGTGTGTCAGTGGTTGCTGTCAGGGTGTCCCATGTCGTAGCACGTGTGTGTCCGTGGTTGTTGTCAGGGTGTCCCATGTTGTAGCATGTGTGTGTCAGTGGTTGTTGTCAGGGTGTCCCATGTTGTAGCATGTGTGTGTCCGTGGTTGTTGTCAGGGTGTCCCATGTTGTAGCATGTGTGTGTCAGTGGTTGCTGTCAGGGTGTCCCATGTCGTAGCATGTTTTAGTGGTTGCTGTCAGGGTGTCCCATGTCGTAGCATGTGTGTGTCAGTGGTTGCTGTCAGGGTGTCCCATGTTGTAATGTGTGTCCGTGCTTGTTGTCAGGTTTTCCCCTGTTGTAGCATGTGTGTCCCATGTTGTAGCGTGTGTCAGTGCGTGTCGTCACAGCTTCCCATGTTGTAGTGTGTGTCAGTGCTCATTCTTAACCACTGTATGGGTGTACCACAATTTCTTTATCTGTTGATGGATTTTTGGGTGTTTCCACTTTTTGGCTTTGGTGAATAATACTGTTATAAAGACTTGTGCACAAGTTTCTCTGTAAACAGGCTTTTGCAGTCTCTGTGTACATCCTGAGAGGGGGCTTCCTGATCACGCGTAGTTCTGGTGTGAGTGTGGAGAAGTTGCCAAAGCTTCTGTGGCGGCTGCATTATGTAACACCTGTGCCAGCCAGGTGGGAGGACCCGGTACCTCCACATCGTCAACACACTCACTGCCTTCCATTTTTAAGTACGGCCATTCTAGTGGGTTGGAGTGGTGTCACAGGTTCATTGTTTTAAAAAGATTTATTTATTTGAAAGGCAGTTTATAGAGAAGGGGTGAAAGGGAGAGAGGGAGGGAGAGAATCTTCCATGCACCGGTTCCCTTCCCAGATAGCTGCAATGGACAGAGCTGGGCCAGGCTGAAGCCAGGCGCGTTCCCTGGGTCTCCCACGTGGGTGCAGGGGCCTAAGGATTGGGCCATCTGCCAGAGCTTTCCCAGGCCACAGCAGGGAGCTGGATGGGAAGTGGAGCCTCCCATATGGGATGCCAGCATCCCAGGTGGCGGCTTTGCTCACTGCACCACAGCACCGGCCCAGGCGCTGGGTTTTGATTTGCACGTCCCTAAGGACTTGTGATGTGAAATATCTTTAGTGTCTTGCCTTTCATATGTCTTCTTCGGAGACGTGAGCATGTGGGTCTTTTGCCCATTTTTAAATTGAATTATTTGACATTGAGTTTTAGTAGTTCTTTTTTTTTCTTTTAATGTTTATTTATTAGAGAGAGAGCGTGAAAGTCTCTCTCTGCTTGTTCACTTCCCAAACCTCCGTAGCGGTTGCAACGGCCAGGGGAGGAGCCTGGCACCCACCTGGGCCTCCCACGTGGGTGTGGGTGTTAGGACCTTTGCAGGGAAGGGCGCCGCGGCGGAGTGTGGGCGCCGTGGCTGCTGGGCCACCAGCTGGAGGTGATCACGTTCCTTGGAGTTTTTCTTTTTTCAATCCATGTAGACAGTCAGTATTTTTAAATTTCGTTTGCATTCAAGGTTACTACTCCTGTCATGTTGTTAGCTTTGTCACTTGTTATTGTTTGTGTCATTTTGTTAATTGTTTTCTGTTTTGTGCGTCCTGTGTTTCTTAATCTCTTCCCGTTCATGTTGCAATGTGGCGCCTTTCTCGAGTGGTGAAGTTTGATTCTTTTTCTCTTCCGTGTTCCTTCTCCGCCAGCGTTTCCACTCTGCTCTGCCACTGAAATAATCAGAGTCTGGTTAGAATCAAGTGAGGGTTTACCAGGTAGTCGCACGAGGATGGAGCCCCTCGGTTGCCTGAGCCGCTGTTGACCGACCCGGGTCTGGGTACAGGTTTCATTCTCTGTTCCAGGCTGAGTGGGTCACGGAGTCCGGGTTAAGCAGGACAGACTCCTGTGTGCTGTGGGAGCGCCTGGCACGGGCTAAGAGGCTGGATTGTCACGGGGTCCGCCCGACATCCTGCCTCTTCCCGCATGGGGTGGTGTCTGTGCAGGGTCACGCGTCACTCTCTGCAGCGGCCCTGAGCCCCACGGCTGCTTCTGCGGGGGTCCCTGCTCCATGAGCCCCTGCTCCAGTGCAGGGCTGACGCTGAATGGGGGGGGGAGTACAACGTGAGCGGCTTGAGCTAGGCGCGTGTTTCCCTGGTCCCGTGAGAGCTGCTGAAGGCTCTGGAGCCGGGAATCCGCTGCCGGGTCCCAGATGCCTCCGGCTCCCACACTCTCCTCTCCGCTCTTGGAGGTGGTTGTTCTTTCGTGTCTGGGAGGACGACTCCGGGAGCACCCCGAGGCTGTGAGCTGGGATGGGTTCCCTCTGTCCCTGCCTATCTGAGCAGGATGTGTTTCGCCCTACTTTCTGGGTGCCGTATCTTGCCAGGCAATACTTACACAGAACTCGGAGCGCCCCCTCACTCCCTCTCAGCCTGCACGGCCTCTGTGGCGAGGTGTGCAGGTGCCTCTTACGCGGGCCTCGGCCGTGTCTTCCGGCGGCCCTGGGCTTCGCTCTCCGTCTCTGCCGCTGGCGTTGGTGTGCACAGGGCTCTCGCAGCTTCTCGTCTCTCTCCCGAGATTTGGCATTTTTCCGTCCATTACTTGATTACATTTGCATTCTGCACCCAGTTCTGTGTTTTGTAGCTCTGGGATTCCTTTAACGTAAATATTTGTTTGTCTAATGGTGTCTCGTAGGTCTCTCGGGCTTCTTATTTTTCATGATTTTGTTTTTTCTCTTGCTGGATTAATTCAAAAGACTTGTCTTGAAGTTCACAAATTCTCTGTTCCTGTTTCCTGTTGTGGATCAATAATACTTTTATTTCATTAATTGAATTTTTCAGCTACATTCTTTCTGCTTGGTTTTTTTCCATGATATCTCTTTGCTTAATTTCTCAGTTTGTAAATTATTTTCCTGATATTCCTGAGTTGTTTGAATTTTCTGACATCTCATTGAGCACTAAGATCGTTATTCTGGGGCCGGCGTTGTGGAAGAGTGGGTTAAGCCCCTGCTTACGGCGCCAGCATCCTGGGCACCGGTTCAGGTCCCGGCTGCTCCACTTCTGATCTAGAGCCCTGTGAGTGCACCTGGGAGAGCAGCAGAAGGCAA
This sequence comes from Sylvilagus floridanus, assembly GCA_949820135.1. Lineage (NCBI taxonomy): Eukaryota > Metazoa > Chordata > Mammalia > Lagomorpha > Leporidae > Sylvilagus > Sylvilagus floridanus. The sequence continues at coordinate 828,224 of OX463227.1, forward strand.
CCCCCTGCTCTCACGTGGGGGACTGCATGCATCTCCTGCCTCCTGGCTTCAGCCCGGCCCTCCCTGGGCTATTGTGGCTGTTAGGGGAGTGAACCAGTGGGCGGAGGACTCTCTCTCTCCTCTCCCCTCTCTCTCTCTCTCTCTCTCTCTCTCTCTCTCTCTAACTCTGCTTTCTAAATAAATAAATAAATCTTTTAAGAAAGCATTATTTTGAATTTCTTTTCAGGCACCTTATAAATTTCCTTTTACTTGGTGTCTGTCACTGGAAGATACTGTTTTCCCCTGAGGCTGTCATCTTCCCCTGCTAGCTCCTGTTTTCAGTGCCCCCAGGTTGATCTTTGTGTCTAGTCCAAGGCTCACCAATGCCAACATGAAGGGGTGTTTTCTCTCTTTGTCCTGCAGGGAGAGAGTTTACTCTGGGTGGTGCTTACATTTGGCGGGGTGTGGGGTGTCATGGTGCTGGGTGGATTTGGTGTTGTGGACTCTGTTCTCCTCCACAGTGTCCATGCCGTTGACATCTGCATTTGAGTCAGTGGCCTTGGCTGTGGGTCTCTGTGATGGTGATTTTTGTGGCACAGTCCTTATGGGGTGTGGTTGCCACTTGACTGTCAGACCAGGCTCATGTGGGTACTGGGCTGACTGGCTGTGCGCTGGACTCACTGGGGGATGGAGCCGTATCCTGGGGTACATGTGGACACCCTGACTGGCTGCTGTGCATGGGGACAGTGGGTTCCCAAAGGTGTTGCCGGCCAGCGGCTGTGTGACACACCCCCCGGAGGGGCGGGGCAGGAGAAGCTCCTGGGCTGAACTTGTGTGCCACAGGCTGTGATGCAGGTCAGGGCAGCCCGTGTGGGTGTATCAGATGCCAGTGGTGCGCTGTGTTTCCTTCATTCAAGTCTCATTCTCTGGGGATGAGACACCTGTGGGCTTGCAGGTGGGGGTGGCCTGGGCTCTGAGCAGCCAGGTTTGGTGCTACGGGCGCCCATGAGCGAGCGCCAGGCTGAGGGCAGAGTCTCAGGACATCTAGGGATGGCATCTAGGTCCTAGGACCCAAGGAAGGACAATCGCTAGCCCTGTGCTCAGTTCCAGAATGGCACCAAGCCAGACGGGCTCGGGTCGCGTGGAGGGGGTTGTCTGCTCTGGAGCAGAGCTGCCCCTGGATGGGGTGGGCGTGCACGGCATGGACCTCTCCTCTGGGTCTGCACCGATTCTGAGCTGCAGGCAACTCTGCAGATGCGCGTGGAGCCTGTGCTGCTGCAGGGGAATCTGTGCCCCTGTCTGCCTAGGCAGTGGGGCCCCTGGGGTTCCCATGAGAGGCCTTCTCCCATGTGGAGTCCCTCTGGGCCCCACGCTGCAGGCTGGGGCGCAGTGTCGCAGAGCCTTGTTCTCTCTGTCTCGCTTCTCCCTCCCCACAGCATCTTGTCCCTTGCTGCTCCTCTCCAAGGCCCTTTGCAGCCCCCCTCGTCTGAATGTAGTTGTTTGTTCTTTGCTGTGGTCCTGGTTTGTGGGGCAGAAGGGAGACTGTGGGTTGCGTGACTCCGTTCACACCGCTCATGTCACCTGGAAAAGATAAATAGCTTCTTTTCACATGCAACAAGCTCAAGTTTCATCGGAGCACAATTTATCTGTTCTTTTCTTTGACCGCTTATTTTAGATGTCCCAGTAAAAAAGTCGTCTGCCAGTGTAGACGAGGATTCACTCCCGTGTTTGTTCCGTGTTTCGAGGCTTTGCCTGTTCATCAGACCTTTGTTCCTGTTTGAATTCCTTTTGCCCACGGGTGAGGTGCGGGGCCCGCAGGGCCTGCTCTGCTACCTGCTCTGGGGCCGGCTGGTGCCCCAGGCCTGCGCTGAAAGCACCGTTCTCTTCCAGGTGAGGGGTCTTGTCTTGGCACCTCTGTCTGAGGCCCACTCCCCGCACCGTGGACTGTGCTGGCCTCGGGAGTCTGGTCTGCGTCTGCCTGGTTCCAGCGCCGCGGTCTTGGCTGCTGCAGCTTCGCAGACAGAGTTGAAGCTGGGACACGGGAGTCGTCTGACTTCTCAGGATTGTTTTGGTGATCTGAAGTCTCTTGCATTTCCATTGGGATTTTATGATCTGATGGAATTTTTATGTTTGAAAATATGATGGGATTATGTGAGTGCTGTCATCATGACATTAATTCTTCTAGCTTATGAATGTGGGATGTTTTCCACTTCTTTAGATATTATTTAATTTCTTCCATCAGTATTTTGTAGTTTTCATTGCAAAACTCATGTATGTCTTTTGTTTAATTAATTCATGGACTTTTTTTTTCATGCTTTCGTAAACCTGTTTTTTTTTCTTAATTTCAGGGTAGTCACTGGTGTTATATAGAAATAGAATTTTCATGTGTGGCTCTTGCGTCCTGTGACCAACAGAACTTTAAGTTTTTTAATGAATTCTTTTTTTTTTTAAGATTTATTTATTTTACTTGAAAGTCAGAGAGAGAAGAGGCAGAGAGAGAGAGAGAGAGAGAGAGAGAGAGGTCTTCCATCCGATGGTTCACTCCCTAAGTGGCTGCAACAGCCAGAGCCGCACCGATCTGAAGCCAGGAGCCAGGAGCCTCCTCCGGGTCTCCCATGCATGTGCAGGGGCCCAAGGGCTTGGGCCATCCTCCACTGCCTTCCCAGGCCACAGCAGAGAGCTGGATGGGAAGCGGAGCAGCTGGGACTCGAACCGGCACACCATCAGATACCGGCACTGCAGGCAGCAGCATTACCTGCTACCCCACAGCGCCGGCCCCCCAATGGATTCTTTAGAGCGTTATATGTGTTCGATCATATTACCCGGCAATGGAAACTGCTTTATTTCTCCCTTTCCACCCTAGACTTGTTTCTTCTTCTCTTACTGCCCTGACAGGATCCTCGGTGTGATCTCGTGTGGCAGTCAGGCAGGCACGCTGGCCGCCGTCCTGATGTGGGGGATTTTCCCGTCTCACCGTTGATTTTCATGGGAGCTCTTGGTTCTTGGTGACCGGCGCCGTCTCTCCCGTTTCTAATCTGCTGGGTGTTTCATCACTAAAGCTGTTACACTTTGTCATCTTTTCGTCTGTTAAGGGGATCTTGATATTGGACAGTTTATTAATAATCTTCAGTATTGACAACCCTGTGGGTTCTCGTCACTTGTTTGGAGAAGAGTCCTGAATACCAGCTCAAGCAGACAGGCAACATGGGCGGTTGTTAAGCTTTTTATTCAGTGAGCGAAATGCACGGGAGGGTGAGGCTTTGTTTAGGGGAGACACTGAGGTCGGGGGGCTCCGTCGGGTGGTAGCAGGCAGAGAACAGGCCTGGGGTGAGCCATGCGGAGCAGCCACAAAGCTCAGCGCGGCAGCAAAGCGAAGGCAGAGGATTTGGGGGTGCTCCTCCCCTTTTCTGTGACGGGCAGGTGGGCGTACAGGTGGGGCCAGACGGGCGTGAGGTCATCGGGGGCGTGGTGCAGGGCCTGGTCTCCAGCTGACAAATCTAATCAGCTTTACCCCATCTGCCTGCCTATATCAATCCCATGTCACTGGACTTTATTCTTTGATAAAGATGTATTGCAGGAACTGATTTTTGTGTTTTCCACTGACTGTTCATCCCAAAGGCGGATGGCACGTGGTCAGAAAACAGGACCTCATTGCTTTCCGGAGTTGATTCTGGCAGGGAAAGAGCTGTCCATCTTGCTGGCGGCGTCTGGTCCCGGATGCGTCCCTCTGCCCTGTGACCTGTGCAGGTGCCTGAGTGCATCCTCTCTGGGGTCTGAGGAGTCCCACGGTGTGCAGGTCTGCTCCTCCGGGACTTGGGGAAGTTGGTCTTGAAGGCCCCAGGCGGCTGTCGCTGTCAGCCCCGGGGGGGTGAGCGCCCATCCGCTGTTGTTGCGGGTAAACCTTGGTGCAGAACCGGTGCTTGTGTGCGTGGTGTGCAGAGCAAGGGGTGTGTGCAGAGGGCGGAGGCGGCTCTGCTTGGTGTTTGGGGAGCCCTTGGAAGCAGCTCTAGCTCAGGCCCGTGCCGCCCGATCCTCAGCGCTGGACTCCCTCTGAGTGCGGCAAGAGTTTCCCCTGGGCGTCAGTGACTTTCACAGCTAGAGTGTTAGGACCCAAGTCACATGGTGCGAAGCCCCACCTCGCACAGGTCACTGTGTGGGCGGGACCGCATTGCGGCCGCTGTCCTGCCATCTGGGCAGCCCACGCCTCAGCTGGACTCTGGGCCTGGGGGCAGTTGCAGTGCAGGGGGGATCCCGGGAATCCGTTCTGTCTGCCGTAGCCCTTCGTTCTCTCAGTCCGACTCAAGTCCTGAAGAGTTGCCGGGGATTTATTCAGTGCTCTGGCATTCTGTGTTTGTGAGCCCCGGTGCTTCCCGTGGTCTTCTTAGAGGTGTTTGTTCACCTTGCAAAGCCCACAGCAGGCCTAACAGCCAGGCATCGTTCTTCCACTCTCTGGAATCCAAGGGGACTCGAATCATTGTCTCCTGTTTGGAGCAAAGGGCTCTGGGTGCAGCCCGGTGTTAGAACGCTCCCTGTGTGGCCCGTCCCCGGCCTCTGACGGACACAGTCAGAACCTGTCCTGAGCGTCGTCTGCAGAGCCCGTGCAGTTGGCTACGACCTTATCCTGACCTTGTCAGCTCTCACAAACACTTCCTGTTAACCAACCTGCCCTCCTCAAGAATAAAGTCACTCGGTGCTAACACTATAATTTGAAATTCCCTTTGGATTCTCTGATTATACTTCTGTTTTGTGAATTTTTCAAGGTTTTAAATAGAATTTTTGTTTATTTATTTGAAAGGCACAGAGCCAGGAAGAGGCAGATATAGAGAACTTACACTTGCTGGTTCTTGGCTGAAGTGCCCACCGTTTCCAGGGCTGGCCTGGACCTGAAGCCAGGAGCCAGGAGCCCAGCCCAGGTGCCGGTGTGGGTGGGAGGGCCACAGCCACCTGAGGCTTCGTCTCCTCTCCCCGGGGAGCACGGCGGCAGGGATCTGCAGTCAGGAGCAGAGCTGGGGGTCCAGCCTACGCTCTCGACAGCTGGGACAGTGCAGCCGTCCCCCAAGCGCCTGCCCCTGGTTTTAAAGTTTAATTTAATTTCTTGGTCATTTAGGATATTAGCTCACAAGGAGGTTTGTAAATGTTTGACTTTGTAGTTCTTGCCTTTCTCGCATTAAATCACTGGGTAATTCATTGTTGGGCTGGAACACAGAATCTTTCGTAGACACAGGGACTGAGTAGCTCCGAGTGGCCTCCGTCCACCGGGCCTCCTGTGATGGTTTCACTCCAGATTATTGTGACTTGGAAGCTTCCTGTCAACCCTCCACACCCCCCCCCCAACATTATTTAAGCTGCAATTGCAAATCGGGTGTGAACCGTCAAGCACTAAAACTTTGGTGTTTGGGATTCTTCGTCCCCTGAGGGACACAAGCAGCCAAGAGGAGCGCAAGGCTGGCTTGGACGGTGTCTGCATCCCGAGCTTCTTGGCAGAAGCACATCCCTTCGCCTCTTGTCCTGACAAATGTGCCAGGGAGATCCTGAGAGTCGCGCACCGTGGCTGCGTGGCACGTGTAGCCACAGTGCCGTCAGCACGGCAGTGAGGCTGCGAGAGCACCTGAGCAGCCTCCGCCACGAGGCCGCACTCTGCCGTGTGACAAGGTGGCAGCTCCTGGCAGTGCTGTGGCGTTGTATGTTGAGCCGCCTCCTGCATTGTCAGCATCCCATGTGGGTGCCGGTTCGAGTCCTGGCTGCTCCACTTCCAAACCAGCTCCCTGCTGGTGGCCTGGGGGAGCAGCGGAAGATGGCCCAAGTCCTTGGGCCCCTGCACCTACATGGGAGACCTGGAAGAAGCTCCTGGCTCCTGGCTTGGCCTGGCCCAGCCCCAGCCATTGAGGTGTGAACCAGTGAGTGGAAGGACGCTCTCTCTCTGTCTCTCCATCTCTCTCCTGTAACTCTGCCTTTTGAATTAATAAGTAAATCTTAAGAAAAAAAAAAAAGACAGCACCCAGACAGTGTGTGATGTGGGTGTCCCTGGATACCGGTAGGATTCTGCTTACGGACATGGAAGCTTGAGCTTAGTGGGATTTTCTCGTGTCACAGCGCTCCTTATTTCTTTATCCACTTAGAAAGGCAACAGCCATTCTCACCTCCCTGGACGCCCAGGGGGCGCACAGGTGTTCTGCCTCTCAGCCGTGGTCTGCTGCTGGGGAAGTTAGGGGAGTCCAGCAGGTGTAAAGTGTGTGTTTCTGCCCCGGGTGATGGTCAGGGTGCTCCCACCCGTCCATCAGCCACGCTTCTGGGTGAGGCGTCCCGAGGCCCTTGCCACTCAGGAAGTGACAGCGACCTTGGCCACGTGAAGAAGGAGCTGTGTCGTCCGTTCCCAGAACCGTGTGGGCCCCACCCGAGCCAAGTGCACCTTACACACGTGCGGTGTCTCCCTTTATGCCGTCTCGTAATCTCCAGAAACACGTGTGATTTTTCATATCTATTAATAGAGTCAAATACAGTTAGCTTCTCTGTATCACATTAAGATCAAGCTGCCCAAAGTATATCAATTTATGTTCAGCAGTTAATCTTTGTAGTACTTTCTCTTATTTGGAAATGATCTAGATATTTCCATGAATAGTCATCACTTTACTTAACTTGGCGAAAATCCAAGAGTATGAATTTACTAAAGAGATTTGCAAAGCTATTTTTAAAAAGATGTATTTATTTCTTTGCAAAGCAGAGAAACAGAGAAAGGGACACACACACACAGCGAGAGAGAGAGAGAGAGAGAGAGAGAGAGAGAGAGAGAGAGAGAGAGATGTCTTCTATCAGCTGGCTCATTTCCCAAATGGCTGCAATAGCCAGGGTTGGGCCATGCTGAAGCCAGGGGTTGGGAGTCCATCCAGGTCTCCCACATGGGTGCTGGAGCCCAGTTATGTTGGGTAATTATCTGCTGCCTTCCCAGGTAGGTTAACAAGGAGCGGTTGCAGAAGCAGAGGAGCCAGGACTTGAACCAGCAATCTGACGTAGGACACTGGCATTGCAAGGGCTGGCTTAACCACTGTGCCGCAACACTGGCCCCCACGAAGCTGTGTCTTAAGCAGATGCATGCACACTGCGACACAGAAATCCGCCAACCTTCCTCAAGTCATTTCACTGCTGTGTGCGTAGCACTCGGCACAAAAGCCAGAACCTCAAGGGTTAAGTGGGACATACATTCAAATAGTTAAATACGTTGTTTTATCTCTTGTTTTATTGCTGAGTTTGATGGACATGAGGTAGCAGACACTGCACTTCCACTGTGCAGTTTTATTTAGGTTAAACTCACAGTTTTGTTTAAAAACATAAAATACACGGGAGAAGTCGTTTGCGAAACAGCTGAGGATGGACGTTTCAGTTACAGCTGTAGTGTCTGTTCCTTCCAAGCTGGCACAGGTCACGTGAACTGCAAAAAACAATCCTTTTTCTTTCTTTTTAAAAATATTTATTTGAGAGAGAGAGAGAGAGAGAGAGAGAGAGAGAGAGAGACGCGCTTCCATCCGTTGGTTCACTTCCCAGGTGGCCTCGATGGCCAACATTGGGCCAGGCAGAAGCCAGGGGGTGGGAGCTTCCTCCAGGTCTCCCACAGGGTGGCAGGGGCCCAAGCACTTGGCCATTTTCTGCTGCTTTTCCCAGGCCATCAACAGAGAGCTGGATTAGAAATGTAGCAGCCAGGATTCGAATCGGCACTCATATGGGATGCCAGCGTTGCAGGTGGCGACTTTACCCAATATGCCACAACACCAGCCTCTTCTTTTTCTTAAAGCTGATTGGATAGTGCTGTGCTATGATTCAGTTTAGTAGTAACATAAGTGGAGAGACAGATATCACAAGTGTGTGTCTTGTGGTGCAGCGGGCTAAGCTGTGCAATAACAGAATCCCAGTTTGAGTCCCAGCTACTTAGCTTCTGATCTAGCTCCCTGCTGATGTGCCTGGGATGATGGTTCAAGTACCTGGGTCCCAACCACCATCGTGGGAGAGCCGGATGGAGTTCCTGGCTCTTGATTTCAACCTGGCCCGACCCCGGCTGTTGCGGCCATCTGGGGAGTGAGCCATCAGATGCAAGATCCCTCTCTCTGTCACTTTGCCTATCAAATACATGTGTGCATAAGTTGATGGAATACGACTCAACCCCAAGGAAGAATGGAATCCTGTCACTCGTGGCAGTGTGGAAGGACTTGGAGGACACTGTCTGAAGGGAGATAGGCCGGAGAAGGATGAATGCCACCTGTCTCTGGAGGACGAAAGGTTGGTGTCCTGAGAGCAGGAGGTAGAATCGTGGTGCAGGGTTTGTGGGAGGTGGCTGGTGGACCCAGAACTGCAGTTAGCTGGGGAGAATGAGCTCCATGACACGCAGCACACGAGGGCCACGGTAGCTGGCGAGAGAGCTAGAAGAGAGGGTTTGGGTGTTCTCATTCACAAAGAAATAACAAGTGTTTGAGGGATTTGCCAGTTACCTTGATTGGCTGGATCATGACACATTGTGCACGTGCACTTAACCATCACACGGTGCCCCCAAGTCTATGACATTACTATGTGTCAATCAAAAATGAAGAAAAGACAGAACACACGCTTTAGACAAGCCGACTCTCAGAGCGTTCTGAGCAAAGAGCAGTGGGATCGGGTGGCCCTCGTCGCCAGGAGGGGCTCCTGGAGCTCCACGCCCCAGGCGGCTGGGCTGTGTCCACAGGGCTTGACACTGCACTTGGGCGTTCTCTTCAGTGGGTGTGGTCGATGAGGCGTTTGTCTTACAGGGGCAGGGTTTGCCCAGTGGGAAGCCCGTGATTGGCTGAAACCCAGCGACTTGTTACAAGGTGTGCTGTTAAGTAGGCTGCAGTTTACACGTGAAGTTAGGTTGCAGATCACCGCCTAGATCCAAGCACGGAGGCCACTTCAGGCCAAGTTCATTTCTTTCTCTCTTTCTTCCTTCCTTCCCTCCCTCCCTTCCTCCCTCCCTCCCTTCCTCCCTCCTTCCTTCCTTCCTTTCTTTCCTTTCTCTTTCCTTAAAGATTTATTTATTTACTTGAAAGGCAGAGTTGCAGAGAGAGAGGGAGAGAGAGAGAGAGGTCTTCCATCCGCTGGTTCACTCCCCAGATGGCCATAATGGCTGGAGCTGAGCCGATCCAAAGCCAGGAGCCAGGAGCTTCTTCCAGGTCTCCCAGGCAGGCACAGGAACCCAAGGACCTGGTCCATCTTCTACTGCTTTCTCGGGCCATAGCAGAGAGCCGGATGGGAAGTGGAGCAGCTGGGACCTATGGGATGCCCGCACTGCAGGCGGCTTTACCCACGATGCCGCAGCGCGGGCCCCCAGATTCATTTCCACTGAACAACAGTATTGTGTATTTAGTGTGCAGGCTGCAGCCTCTGGAGGTGGTAAGTGCGGCCACGACAGTATTGTGTATTTAGTGTGCAGGCTGCAGCCTCTGGAGGTGGTAAGTGCGGCCACAACAGTATTGTGTATTTAGTGTGCAGGCTGCAGCCTCTGGAGATGGTAAGTGCAGCCACGACAGTATTGTGTATTTAGTGTGCAGGCTGCAGCCTCTGGAGATGGTAAGTGCAGCCCTCAGCTGTTCTTTATCAGCTGTGTTTATCAGCTATTGCCGGCTCCTGTGACTGCGTCATTGGCTGCTTTCTCTTGTTCTTGGAACACTGCATTTCTCTCCTTGTTCTTCTGGGTTTGCTCTTCATTTGATGCAATGCTTGGTTTCGGTGGAGTTCTAGATAGTGAGTACTAAGGGCAGGGAGGATTTGGGGATTATAAACCCAGACATTAGGAAAGTCACCCCATTAAGATAGGCACCAACACGGCTGGGTGCTGGGGCGCAGCGACTTGGGCCAGTGTTTGGGGTGCTCCACCCCACAGTGAGGTTCCTGTTTGAATGCTGGCTACTCTTCTTCTAGTTCAGCTCCCCGCTAACGAGCTGGGAAGCAACGATGACAGCGGAAGTGCCGGGGTCCCTGCCACCCATGCGCGACACCTGGGTGGAGTTCCAGGAGCCTGGCTCAGCCCTGACTGTCGCAGGCATTTAGGGTGTGGAAGACCTCTCTCTCTCTCTCTCTCTCTCTCTCTCTCTCTCTTGATCTTTCAAATACATAAACTCTCAACAAAAACTAGGCAGCAAGCTCACCTTGATTTTTTTGACCACTTCCGGCTCTATCAGCTACGCATGCATTGCACTTTGGCGGTGCCCAGTGCTTGCGTGCAAGGTGGAGGATGCTCCGGGCCCCGGACGACTCTGATTCTCATCATTGTCCTTCTGAAATCCCAGCTGCAGCTGGGGTGTGCATCTGTTTCCGGCTGTCAAGGGGAAACAGGAGCTTCTCCCGGGGCAGTGTTTGCGGTTCCACAGTTCAGCTCTCGGCTCAGACGAGAGGCTGCCCCTCTGGGGATCTCAGCGCCACTGAGAACGTGGGAAGTGTAAGATGCAAGTGTGCACTGTGGCCCAGACATCTGGAAGCGTTGCTCCTGCTTTGACACCCGGGAGGTCAGCTGGTGTGTGTGCTTCTGATAACTGCAGCCGCTGGGTGGTCCTGGGGAGGCCGTGAGGACAGTGTTTTCCACGCTGTCGTCCCTGGCCCCGTGGCAGCTGTGCCTCCTGGGGACTTGTTAGACGTGCAGACCCTGGCCCCACCCCAGGCCAACGAACAGAAACCTGGGGGCAGGGCCCAGCCGACCGTATGTGAATGAGCCTTACAGATGGTGTCTGGAGTGCGCAGGCGGCAGTGAAGGGACGTGGGGGGGAGCGTCTTGGAAGCTGCTGCAGGTGCTGACTCTCGGGGTGAGGCTGGGGGCTGGGGCTCTGCAACTCCTAACGGACCAGGTGATGGCAGCGTGGCTGCTCTGGGGACGGCCCCGGGTGCTGTCAGACCACCCTGATCCAGCCCCAAGTCCGGCAGTCACAAGTTGGGTGGCCTCGGGCAGATACTCGGTTCAGAGCCCTGTCTGTCAGCGTGGAGAAAGCAGTAGCAGATGCCTCTGCCTGTGGGGTGGCTTTAAAGCTCGGATGTGCCTGCGCTGGTTTGGGATAAAGCTCATGAGGATCAGCTTTGATTTTCGATGGCTTTCATCTAGTGTCGCTTGGCGCACTGGGGCCATCACTCACGAAACAACGCGCTCCTCTCTGGCTCCCTCCCACGAATAGGGACACACCTTGCTATTAGCAACTGACTTGTAGCTGACTGAAACTTACTGGATCCAAGAGTTCTCCACACCTAGTGAGCAACGTTAAGGCTGAGGGGACTTGATGCAGTCCGTATCTCAAAAGGAAAACGGGCTTAGCTGCATCACGGTCACCGTGACACAGAATCCTGCATGCTGCTGGTTAGTTCACGGGCATAGTTACAGCCAGACCACACCGTGCGTCTCACCTGGTGTCACGCAGAAGGAGAGAGAGGTGGCATCCCCCTTCTCTCGCAGGAGCACCATCGTTAAAGCCGTGGCTTTCCCTAACCGCGTGGAGAACAGAAGAGGTGCTGTGACCCCTTGTCCTAGACTGTGCATCTCAGGCATTCTGGAGCCAAGCGGGGCTGAAGTGGGGCACAGCTCAGTGTCTGCCCGCTCTGCCCAGCACAGGGCGTGCGGCCTCCCCACGTCACACAGCTGCCTGGACCACCCGTCCCTCAGATTTCTGATGCACGGCAAAGTAAATTGGACAGCTGAGCGCACGCTCCCCACAGTGGTGCGTCTGGCCCACCTTGAACCGCCACTGCTGTGCTGAGACTGCATCCCGCCCGGGCTGTCAGCACACTCTCAGCCCCCTGCACGCCCGACGGAGGCAGAAACCTTGGGGCAAAGACAGGCTGGACTGAGCAGGCTGGAGGCCGCAGGGAGAGGGCGCCTTCGCCAGCAGGACTTGACTGCGCCCCGTGGGGCTCTGGCGATGCTGGGCCGGCAGGGCGCGGCAGGAACCCTTGTCGGCCTCCCGTGCCAGGAAGGCCCAGGCACCGAGCTAGCCCAGCTGAGGGCTGTTTTGTTGTCAGATTTTCTCATCTTCATTCCAAAAAGAGAGCATGAAATGCCTCGTGGACATGCAGGACGACGTGTGGACGCCTGTGCCCTGCGCGCTGCGGTCACTGCCCTTCTGCGTGTCCTGTGGGACAGGCGCGGTCCCCGGTCTCCTCTCCCTGGCAGGAGCACCGCGCGTTTATCTTTGCTTTTGCTGTTGTGGAGCTGTCGTCGCTGCACCCCCGTGTTCATCCACACTCGTGCCTTTCTGGTCACTGCCGCAGCCCGGCAGAGGGAGGAGGTGGGCCTGCACGAGGCCTGGTGACCGTGCCCTCTGATGAAGCTGTCACCTGTTCTGATTTCTGGACAGATGGAAGTCAGGGGCTTCACAGCCAGTCCTTGTGGGGGGCCCATCAGAGGGCTTGGTGGCTCTGGAGGACGTTATTCAAAGCCCGCTGACTGACATCCTCCGTCTACACCATCTTGGCTCCCTTCCTAGCGGCTGCATCTGGAGGCACAGTGGTTCACGTTCCGGTCCATAGCGCATGTCCACTCCCCAGTACGTGTCCAGTCCACAGCGCATGTCCACTCCCCAGCCATGTCCACCCCTAATGAGAGTCCAGTCCATAGCCATGTCCACTCCCCAGCGCGTGTCCACCCCCCAGTACGTGTCCACTCCCCAGTGCATGTCCACCTCCAGTGCATGTCCACTCCCCAGCCATGTCCACTCCCCAGTGTGTGTCCACTCCCCAGCCATGTCCACTCCCCAGCCATGTCCACTACCCAGCCCGTGTCCACTCCACAGCCATGTCCAGTACCCAGCCCATGTCCACCCCCAGTGCATGTCCACTCCCCAGCCATGTTCACTCCCCAGTGTGTGTCCACTCCCCAGTGCATGTCCACTCCCCAGCCCGTGTCCACTCCACAGCCATGTCCACTCCCCAGCGCATGTCCACCCCAGTGCATGTCCACTCCCCAGCACATGTCCACTCCCCAGTGCGTTTCCACTCCCCAGTGCATGTCTACTCCCCAGCCATGTCCACTCCCCAGTGCGTGTCCACTCCCCAGCCATGTCCACTCCCCAGTGCATGTCCACTCCCCAGCCATGTCCACTCCCCAGTGCGTGTCCACTCCCCAGCCATGTCCAGTCCCCAGTGCATGTCCACTCCCCAGCGCACATCCAGTCCCCAGCGTGTGTCCACTCCCCAGCCATGTCCACTCCCCAGCCATGTCCACTCCCCAGTGCATGTCCACTCCCCAGCCATGTCCACTCCCCAGCGTGTGTCCAGTCCCCAGCGCATGTCCACTCCCCAGCCATGTCCACTCCCCAGTGCATGTCCACTCCCCAGCCATGTCCACTCCTCAGTGCGTGTCCACTCCCCAGTGCATGTCCACTCCCCAGCCATGTCCACTCCCCAGCATGTGTCCAGTCCCCAGCACATGTCCACTCCCCAGTGCGTGTCCACTCCCCAGCCATGTCCAGTCCCCAGCACATGTCCACTCCCCAGTGCGTGTCCATTCCCCAGCCATGTCCAGTCCCCAGCCATGTCCACTCCCCAGTGCATGTCTACTCCCCAGTGCGTGTCCACTCCCCAGCCATGTCCACTCCCCAGCCATGTCCACTCCCCAGCATGTGTCCAGTCCCCAGCACATGTCCACTCCCCAGTGCGTTTCCACTCCCCAGTGCATGTCTACTCCCCAGCCATGTCCACTCCCCAGTGCGTGTCCACTCCCCAGCCATGTCCACTCCCCAGTGCGTGTCCACTCCCCAGCCATGTCCACTCCCCAGTGCGTGTCCACTCCCCAGCCATGTCCACTCCCCAGTGTGTGTCCACTCCCCAGCCATGTCCACTCCCCAGCACGTGTCCACTCCCCAGCCATTCCACTCCCCAGTGTGTGTCCACTCCCCAGCCATGTCCACTCCCCAGTGTGTGTCCACTCCCCAGCCATGTCCACTCCCCAGCCCGTGTCCACTCCACGGCCATGTCCACTCCCCAGCATGTGTCCAGTCCCCAGTGCGTGTCCACTCCCCAGCACGTGTCCAGTCACAGAGCCCTGCCTGCCAGGTGGGCCTTCAGCTTTCACAGGGCGCGAGGTTGCTCACTGGCTCCCTGAAGTAGAGGTGGGTGGTCCTGGACTGCTGGGAGTGGTGGTAGGGGTGGTCCAGGGACCTCAGAGTCCTTGTCGGGGAGGAAGCACAGAGGCTGGGCAGGTTAGGGTTGTGATGTTGCTGGCTCGGAGGCGGGAGGGGCCACGGCCAAGGATTGGGATCCGCCGAGCAGCTGGTATAGGCCTGGAAGCTTCCAGCAGTAGGCAGCCCTGCCGGCTCCCACACCGTGGCTCAGTCTGTGTCCCAGCCTCCGGCCTGCTGAGTCCCGAAGTGATGCTGCAAGAAACCCTGTGTCTGTGAGAGGGGCAGAGGGACGGAGAGCATAAGAGAGAGCCCCACTCACTGATTCACTCCCCAGACACCCGCAAAGCCAGGCCTGGGGACTCCATCCAGGTCGCCCATGTGGGTGCCTCTCAGCATCTGCTCTGGCAGGGAGATGGACCTGGGGCCAGAGCTGGGAGTGGGGCCCAGGCAGTCCAAGCACAGCCGGACGCCACGGTAGGAGGTGTGTGAGATGCAGTGGCCATGGTGGACCATACTGCCCTTGGGTTTTACTGGGCGGAACTCAAAAGGGACAAGTAGCATGTGGCCGAGAGTCCAGGGCCAGGCCCCTGCCGTCTGCCCACAGCAAGGTGCTGTGAGGGTGGGGCCCCTTCCTGCTTTGTCCCGTGTGCGTGTGGCCACCTGGGCCTGCTGTCTTGCTCTGCCCTTCCACACCCTGCTCTGGTGCATGGCCGCCAGTGGGCACCGCCGAACGTTTTGATTAGCTCACGTCATGCTGGACTGGTCTGGCCCTGTCCATGGGTCTAGTGTCGTGGAGGTCTGAGGCTGGGCGACCCTCCGTGGTGTGGGCGTGATGTGTTCACACCTCCCCACCTCCCCACGCACACCCTAGGCAGTCTATGAAGGGGTGTGGTGATAGAGGACCAGTGCCCCGTCACACAGGCCAGATTCACCTGAGGGGACCCCCACCCAGTGGGACAGCGCGAGTGTGCCTGCAGCTCCTGGGAGATGGAGCCGCCACATGGCGTCATGCGGTGTGGCCGCCACCTGTCAGAAAGCTCACCGCGTTTTCTAGATTCAGTTTTAAAATGTATTTGTTTATTTTGAAAGTCAGAATTACAGGGAAGGAGAGACAGAGATGTCTTCCATCCACTGTTTCACCCCCAGATGGCTGCCATGGCCAGTGCTGGGTAGGCCAAAGCCAGGAGCTTCATCCAGTTCTCTCACATGGGTGCAGGGCCCCACACAGGTGGGCCATCTTCCATTGCTTTTCCCAGGCCATTAGCAGGGAGCCTGTCAGAAGTGGAGCAGCCAGGACATGGACCAGTGCCGGCTTCACCCGCCACACCACAGCGCGGGCCCTGTGGACTCATTTTTGTTGAGTGTCTGTTGGTGGTAGCTCTTCTTGCTGTTTTCTCAGATGACTGCGTTGTGTGTGCATCCTCGCGCCGCTCTGCGTGCAGCGCCTAGCACTAAGGAGCCGGCTTCCTCCCTCTGCGTGTGCTGGGGTCCTGTCTGGTTGCTCTGCGGCACGCACCGTCCCGCCATCCCGAGACCGGCGGCTCACAGCCACCACCCGCCCCTGCGGGTCCCTCTCTGCCTTCACGTCTCACATGGGCTTCCTGCCTGTGCGTGGTTCCCACCGGGAGCCGTGCTGGGCAGGACGTACTGGGAAGCAGAGTCCCTGTGCGGGGGGAAGCAGAGGGCAGTGGCCCGGAGGCCTGTGGAGCGCTGGTGCGGCCTCTCTGCGCGTCCTGCTCTGAGCCAGGGCCGGGGCCGGGGCAGAGGCTGCCCTGCTGTCCTCCCGATGCCAGCAGGAGCCCGGTGGACGCTGCGTAGACAGGCGTTGCACGCCGTTTCTGTGGGGTCCCTGTGCCGAGGTGGATTCTCTCTCCCCAGTTTGCTGCGTGTCGCTGTCGTGGAAGGCTGTTGCCGCATCAGTGGACATGGTCACGCATTTGCCCCCTTTCCTGCCGTCACCGGGCCTCCTGCGTGGATCTTCGGTAATGGCCGGAGCCATTCCCGCCTGGTCACGGTGTGTGGTCCTGCCCGCTAGCTGGTCTGGTGATGAGCGCTGTTGTGCTGATGCTCATTGCGAGTGCTGGTCCTGTAGAAGCGCTGCCTGGCTTTGGTCTCAGCATCACGGAAACCCCACAGAGAGAGGTGGTGCGCGCTCCTTCTTCACGTTTCCAGAAGTCTGAGGGTCGGCATTGATGACGGTGAACCACCAGGCTGAAGGCTTCCTTGGTTAGCTGCCTTTGGTTTGCTGGTCAATTCTCGTTACTGGTTACAGCTCCGTTCAGCTTGTCTGTCTTGTTAATTTGGTCTTGGTAGGTTTTATTTTCTAGGGCTTCTGTCATTGCAACAGGTTGCTGGTCTGTTGGCAATTGTCACGGTACTCTCTTAGGATCCTTTTGTTTCTGTAGAATCGGTCGTCATCTTCCCCTCTGTTTCTTAACCCACCCAGCTAGACTGTTGTCAGTTTTGTTGGTTTTTCCAAAGGACTGACTTGGTTTTATTCACTTTCCCTTTTTATTTACCTTTGAGTTAATCTTTCCTGTTTGCTTCTGATAACTC
Source organism: Sylvilagus floridanus (assembly GCA_949820135.1). Classification (NCBI taxonomy): domain Eukaryota; kingdom Metazoa; phylum Chordata; class Mammalia; order Lagomorpha; family Leporidae; genus Sylvilagus; species Sylvilagus floridanus. The sequence goes on from OX463227.1 coordinate 844,858, forward strand.
TGCGTTTAGTTTATTCTTATTTTTCCAGTTCCCTAGGTTGTAAAGTTGTGTTGTTGACTTAACAGTCATTTAATTTTTATTTTATCTATTGGAAAGGCAGGTGGAGAGATTTTCCGCCTGTGGGTTCGCTGCCCGGTTGCTCACAACAGTCGGGGTGGGGCCAGAAGAGGGGCCCTCAGTCCAGGTCTCCCACGGCGGTGGCAGGGAGCCACCTGCTGCCTCCCAGTGTGTGCATCAGGAGGAAACTGGGTTGGCAGCGGAGCCAGGACGTGGACCCGGGCCCTGCGGTATGGGATGCGATGTCCGTGTGCTGTCTTGTCTGTGTCGGATGGCTGACACGTGCTGGCTACCGTAAGCGTCTCCAGCTACAGATGCCCCTTGAGCTCTGCCCTTGCTGTGCCCGCGCAGGTTCTGTGTTGTGCCTCTTTTCACTTCTGTCCAGTGTTTGTGATTTTCCTTGCAATTTCCTCGTTGCTCTACTGCTTGTTGAAGAACATCTTCATTTTCACAGTTTTGTGAATTTTCCAGTTTTACTTCTGCTGTGATTGCTAACTTCATCCCATTGTGCTCACAACACATTCTTTGTGTGTCAGGAACGCGTAGTTATAATCGAAGTTAGCAAGTGATTTCTGGAGTTGGATTGGCTGATCAGAAGTGAGAAACGGATCTATGCCTGCACATATTGGAGTGCTGCAGAGAAACAGGTCCAGGGTTGAGTGAGTGTGTGTGTGTGTGTGTGTGTGCGTAAGTGATGGAGCCAAGTCACCATGTGTGTGTGTGCGTGTGTGTGTGTGAGTGATGGAGCCGGGTCACTGTGAGTGTGTGTGTGTGTGAGTGATGGAGCTGGGTCACTGTGAGTGTGTGTGTGTGTGTGTGTGTGTGAGTGATGGAGCCGGGTCACTTTGTGTGTGTGTGTGTGTGTGTGTGTGTGTGAGTGATGGAGCCGGGTCACCGCGTGTATGCGTGAGTGAAGGAGCCAGGTCACCGTGTGTGTGTGTGTGTGTGTTATGGAGCCGGGTCACTGTGTGTGTGTGCGCGTGTGTGTGTATGATGCAGCGGGTAACTGTGTGCGCGCGCATGTGTGTGATCACTCCCAGGAGCCAGCTGAACGGCCTTGGAAGCTGACAAGTCCCATTTCCGCAGTCAGCAGGCTGGTGACACAGGTGAGCAGCTGGGGTGAGCCATGGTCTGAACACTGGGCCAGCACAGCCCCAGGACAAGTGGGGTCTCTCTGAGGCTGGAGGAAGGCAGGGGCAGGCACCGTCCAGCTGACTGCCCTCGGGTGGGAGGGGGTCCACCACGCCCACAGCACACAAGTGCACTAGAGAAGTGCCTGTGCCGGACTGCTGGGCGCCCTCCCGGACACAGAGCCAGACCCCCGGGCAGCCCCAACCTAGCCAGGGTGGCGCCTACAGTCAGCCATCGCCTGTCTGTTCCTCTCTGCGCAGGCGACAACGTGACACGTTCCAGACAGCGGAAGTGGGAGCTGCACGCGTGCGGCCTCTGCGATTCTGGGTGTGAGGCTTCCTCCTAATCGCTGGAGGCAGGACACTGGGTTTCTCTCTCCTGTTTTATTAACGTTTTAGACAGGGCATTGTTTCTCACAAGCCTGTGCAAATCTCAGATACATGTCACATGAGATATTATATGTACTATCTTAAAAACTTTACAAACGATACGGCATTTAATATCCTTATACCTAAATGGAATTAATAAACTGTCTTCTTGGTGCGAAGACAAGTAGAGGTGTCTGGAGTAGTACCTTCATGATATTTCAAGTTGTAGTGTTCTTTATATTCAAGCATCTGTCGCTGCATAACTAACAAGGTCCAGAATCAGGAACCTACTTAGTTGGTTTTTTGTTTTTGTTTTTTTTAAGATTTATTTTTATTTACTTGAAAGGCAGAGTTACAGACACAGAGGGGGGAGACAGCGAGAGATCTTCCATCTGCTGGTTCACTCACCGAATGGCCACAATGGCCAGAGCTGGAACAGGCCGGAACCAGCAGCCAGAAGCTTCATCCAGGTCTTGCATGTGGTGCAGGGCCCAACAACCTTGGCCATTTTCCACTGCTCTCCCAGGCACATTAGCAGGGAGCTGGATGGGAAGTGGAGCAGCTGGGACTTGAACCGGCGTCCATAGCCAGTGCTGGCATGGCAGGCGGAGGCTTAACCTGCTATGCCATGGCGCTGGCCCTAGTTTTCTGAATAAGTAACTGGTGGGCAGTGGCTACTCGAGCGGAAATGAAGTCGTTTCCAGGCAGGAGAAGAAATCCAAAGGTTGTGGTTGAGACTCCATGGGAGAAGCAGGGGACGGGCTCCTGGAGCTGGTTTTGGGGCGTGCTGTTGCCCCTCGGCCGCAAGGGGTCTCCTTGCAACACTGGCCAGAAGCTGTGGCTGTGGCTCACGGCACAGATGCCCACGGGGCTTCTTGTCCCGGCTCAGCCTTCTCTCTTTATCCCTTGACTTCTGCTCTCATCTCCTTTTTTTCCATTCCTTCTCCTTTTGGTGTCATTCGTTTCTATTCCCAAGTTCATTGAGTTGAATTGATGAGGGATCTTCACAAAGTTTACTGAAAATGTGTGTGGTGAAAAACTATGCGTGGGGCCGGCGCTGCGGCTCACTAGGCTAATCCTCCGCCTGCGGCTCCCGCACCCTGGGTTCTAGTCCCGGTCGGGGCGCCAGATCCTGTCCCAGTTGCTCCTCTTCCAGTCCAGCTCTCTGCTGTAGCCCGGGAAGGCGGTGGAGGATGGCCTAGGTCCTTGGGCCCTGCACCCGCATGGGAGACCAGGAGGAAGCACCTGGCTTCGGATCGGCACAGCTTGCCGGCCTTAGCGGCCACTTGGTGGGTGAACCAACGGAAAAAGGAAGACCTTTCTCTCTGTCTCTCTCTCACTCTGCCTGTCAAAAAAAATAATAAAACTATGCATGAATTTCAGATTTTTTGCATCAAAATAAAATTATATTTTAATTTCATTTTTCTATTCACTTTTTGGGGTATTATTTATTTTCAGACTTCCTTTTATTTCTTAATGTTTGCCTTTAAGTTGATGAATTTGTCTCAAAATATCATTACAGTTTCAGAAAGTTCGGCTGGAAGTAGCTTTGCTTTCATTAGTTTTAGCTTTTCTAAGATTTGCATAATGGTTTCCAAGTCAGCCAGCGTGTTGCTTAGGAATGTTTTTTGTTTTATGTTTCCAAATAGATGACTTCAAATGATGGTTTCTAAAGATTATGATTGATATGATATTGACGTAGTCCCTGGAATAATAACTCTTCCTTAGTTAATTTCCATAAAATTCCCATATGTGTTTACAAAGAAGGGATACTCTATTGGTGGTACAGGATTCTACCTAACAATTGTTATCTAATAACTTAGATCACACGCGTTGATACTGTTGCCGGACTTCTATAAGCTTCCTGTTACACAGTTGCACTCGGTCTGCAGGCTCCTAAGAGATGATCTGAAATCCGCTCCTGCTCGTGTGTGCCCCGGCTTTCTCCGGTGGCTGCGTGGAGTGTGTGGCTGCCGGTCTGCTGGGGGGTTTGCCTTGTATAACGACTTTGCACCTTCTTCCCTGATTGTAATTTTGGAATACTTTCTTTTATGTTACATGAGCAGAACCACAACGACGTCATATTTCTAAATCCTTGTATGGCATGTCTTTATTTACTTGTAATATTTCTAAATGAATTTCTTACCTACATTTTATCACTCTTTTACAGAAGTGTAGCTGGCAATCGTGGCAGCCGCAGCTCTGAGATGATTCGCCTGGCCTTCCCTTGGTGCTTCCTTGTGCGTTGACTGTTTCTTCTCTTGCCCTTCGTGGTTGGCTTAGGTGTGACGTTGTCCCAGCGTAAGCGGAAGGGAGACTGCGCTGCTTTGTTTTTCCTTTACCATCAATGTTTCAGCTCATAAGTGTCAACACAGCACGCTTTTCAGTGAAATGCGTCAAGTTAGTCCCGTTCTCCAGCGGCACAGGGAAGAGCTCTTTGCGGGCTTCTGCTTCGCGGTGAGCACCTGTGTTGTCCAAAGGGCCGTCCTGTGGAGCGGGTCTTGATGCTGGCCCATTCTGTCAATTCTGCAGCCCCGGGAGCTGGTGTGTGTGTGTGTGTGTGTGTGTGTGTGCATGTGTGTGTGTGACTGGAGGAAGTGCTACTCTCAGTTAATAAGGATTTGCACCTGTCTTCCCTTTGCCCGTGCCTAGGCACACGTCAGCCTCGCCTGGGTGTCTCTGTCGGCCCTGGGGGTTATGAGCTCCCCGGCAGTACTGCCGCATGTTCCCCTGTTCTCATATTCTGCATTCTATTAGATGTATTATCCAGGGCTCTTAACTGATCTTTCATATTTTTAAGTCAATCTGTCTCTTAGAACTAATTCTGAGAGTAATTCCTTTGTGCACTAGCCCAGCGAGCCAGCTCTCTGCTCGGACGTGTCTGGGCAGCACCACTGTGCCCCACTCCCAGCATCGCCTCTGTGTTAGGACGCGTCCCCGACATGCCCACTCGGCTCTGGCTTGCTGTGGTTTGTAAAGTGACCTGTGAAGTTTTGCTTGGCCTTTGTCCATACTTGCTCTAAGTTATTCCCAAGGTCCTTGCACTGTTTCAGGTCCGTGTGGAGTGCAGTCCTCTCCTCAAGGCTGCTTGATCCTATTTTTGATGTATTTATTTATTTGAAAGACAGAGAGACAGAGAGACAGAGAGAGAGAGAGAGAGAGAGAGAGAGGTCTTCCATCTGCTGGTTCACTCCCCAACTGGCCGCAATGGCCAGAGCTGCACTGATCCTAAGCCAGGAGCTTCTTCCAGGTCTCCCACACAGGTGCATGGACCCAAGCACTTGAGCCATCTTCCACTGCCTTCCCAGGTCATCGCAGGGAGCTGGATTGGAAGCGGAGCAGCTGGGACTGGAACCAGTGCCCATATGGAGTGCTGACACTGCCCGTAGCGGCTCTACCCACTGCACCACAGTGCCAGTCCTTTATCTGTCTTCTTAGCATCCACCTGGCCATGTTTTACTGAACTACAGCTTTGCTCTCAGTGTGTCTCTGTTTCTCTCTTTAACTTGAGGTCTGTGGCTGCTCCCTTTGAGTTCCTTGGGTGGTAGAGCCTTATCTCCCACCACCCAGTGTCAGGAGACACAGCTCTGGATGCCTGGCTGTGTGGCAATGTGTGGCCTTGTGTGATTGTGTGGCAGCGTGTGGCCATGTGTGGTGACATGTGGCAGTGTGTGGCCATGTGGTGACGTGGCAGCGTGTGGCCATGTGGTGACATGTGGCAGTGTGTGGCCATGTGGTGACATGTGGCAGCATGTGACCATATGTGGTGACATGTGGCAGTGTGTGGCCATGTGTGGTGACATGTGGCAGTGTGTGGCCATGTGTGACTGTGTGGTCATGTGTGGCCATGTGTGGTGACATGTGGCAGTGTGTGGCCATGTGTGGTGACATGTGGCAGTGTGTGGCCTTGTGTGGTGGCATGTGGCAGTGTGTGGCCATGTGTGGTGACATGTGGCAGTATGTGACCATATGTGGTGGCATGCAACAGTGTGTGGCCATGTGTGACCGTGTGGTAGAGTGTGACCATATGTGGTGGCATGTGACAGTGTGTGGCAGTGTGTGACTGTGTGGTAGAGAGTGACCATATGTGGTGGCATGTGGCAGCATGTGACCATATGTGGTGACATGTGGCAGTGTGTGGCCATGTGTGACTGTATGGTAGAGTGTGACCATATGTGGTGGCATGTGACAGTGTGTGGCAGTGTGTGTGGTGGTGTGTTCCTGCCCCACGGCTCTCACGTCTCCCCAGCCACACTGCTCAGCTCTAGCTGCCTTTCTGGGTCCCAGTGTGCAGGGTCGGCCTGTTAGCACACATGTGGCCCTGCAGTCCTAGGCGCCAGTCCCCATGGCGCACACCCAGCAGCCCACACACACGGGTGTCTCACATCCTCTGTTCGGGAGACAGCTGTGTTTTTGAACCTGGGTCTATCAGTTTTTTGCCATCTTGATGTGTTTTATATATAATTTCTCTGTGTTTGGAAGGAGATGTCTCAAACATGGATCAAAAACATGGTCTTGACTAGCAACCACATTCAGAAATTGAATAATAAGGGGTTTGGGGCCTTCAGTTTCATATTTCTGACGTGGACAATATACTCAAAAGTGGTTTCTCCCGACCCCAGTCTCTGTCCTGCTCTGGAACCCACAGCTCAGAGCCCCCGCTGTGAGGCTGCCTCCCCCTCCCCCAGGGGCATGGCAGGGAGCGTCGTGCTGTAAGGATGTGGGGGAGTTCTCTCCCTCCCCCGGGGCAGGGGGCCCCATGCTGTAAGGTGGGGGCTTCATGCTGTAAGATGTGGGGAGTTCTCCCCCCCTCATGCTGTAAGGTGGGGCTTCATGCTGTAAGATGTGGGGAGTTCTCTCCCCACCCAGGGTAGGGGGCTTCATGCTGTAAGATGTGGGGAATTCTCTCCCCTCCGTGCTGTAAGGTGGGGGCTTCATGCTGTAAGATGTGGGGGAGTTCTCTTCCCACCAGGGGAGGGGGCCTCATGCTCTAAGGATGTGGGGGAGTTCTCCCCCCCTCGTGCTGTAAGGTGGGGGCTTCAAGGTGTAAGATGTGGGGAGTTCTCTCCCCCTCGTGCTGTAAGGTGAGGGCTTCATGCTGTAAGATGTGGGGAGTTCTCCCCCCGTCATGCTGTAAGGTGGGGGCTTCATGCTGTAAGATGTAGGGAGTTCTCTCCCCCTCGTGCTGTAAGGTGGGGGCTTCATGCTGTAAGATGTGGGGAGTTCTCTCCCCCTCGTGCTGTAAGGTGGGGGCTTCATGCTGTAAGATGTGGGGGAGTTCTCTCCCCCTCATGCTGTAAGGTGGGGGCTTCATGCTGTAAGATGTGGGGAGTTCTCCCCCCCCACAAGGGGAGGGGTGCCTCATGCTCTAAGGATGTGGGGAGTTCTCCCCCCCTCGTGCTGTAAGGTGGGGGCTTCATGCTGTAAGATGTGGGGAGTTCTCTCCCCCTCGTGCTGTAAGGTGGGGGCTTCATGCTGTAAGATGTGGGGGAGTTCTCCCCGCCTCGTGCTGTAAGGTGGGGGCTTCATGCTGTAAGATGTGGGGAGTTCTCCCCCCCTCGTGCTGTAAGGTGGGGCTTCATGCTGTAAGATGTGGGGAGTTCTCCCCCCCCACCAGGGGAGGGTGCCTCATGCTCTAAGGATGTGGGGAGTTCTCTTCCCCTTGTGCTGTAAGGTGGGGCTTCATGCTGTAAGGATGCAGCCGCGTTCTGTCTCGTGGCCTCTTCTCCGGGTGACCACGCCGACCCCTTTCCTGATTGTTCCCGTATGCTGAGCGACTTTCCTTTCCTTGCCGGAACATGGAGCGCAGCTCGGCACTGCAGAGGATGGAATCCTGTCGCTCGCAGCACGACGGGTGGCACTGGAGGACGCCGTGTGGAGGGAGCTGCCATGTATTCTCCCTCCTGCGTGGGTGCCGCCACGTGGGACGCAGAAACCTCAGCCTGCACATGGCGCCTGGGGGGAGGGGGCCCCGGGAGTGGGGGTCACAAACAGAACAGAGAGGGGCAGGGCGTGGCTCATCGTCCACAGACGCCTCCCACTAAGATGGCAGGAACGGACGCGATGGTGTGGCTTCACGGGAACTCTGCCACTGCACAAGTTCTGCCTGAGATGAAAAGTGGGAGCGAGCGCAGTCACGGTGGTTGCTGCATGGCAGTGAGCGAAGCGATGGCAGCAGGAGCGGAACCCAGCAGCTCTGGACAGGAAGGAGGACAGGGAGGGCCGCACGTCCGGAACTTGGTTTCCTGACACAGGGCGGTTTCAGCAAGGACAGAGCAGGACAGCTCTAAGGACGCAATGGAGACCACAGAGCTACGCCGCCCTCCCCAGAGGCCTGGGCTTCTCCGGGAGCAAGTGCACTGCCCACATGGCCCACGGGCTGGTGTGCAGCACCACGTGGGTGCATGGCTGCTGGCTCATGGGTCACGGGCAGTTCACGGCGCAGAGAGAGGGAGGGCGAAGCTGGACCTCGGCCCCGGCGTTCATCCAGGCGGGAGGCCACGGCGGAGCAGAGTTGATGCTGCTGCAGTCTCTGGGGATCTCTCGGCCACGAAAGTGCTCCCTGGTCCCTTGGAGACATGGGTAGGGCAGGCCACGTGCACTTGGGGTGCTCGGCAGCTGCTGCCCCCATGCCGGGTCCCTGTGGACTGGAGGCCCCAGCCGGCCGCGTGTGCTCAGTGACTGCGCCGTCTGCAGAGCGTGTGACCGTTGGCAGCCGCTGAGGACGGTCAGCTCCGGCCCCTGGCTGGCTGTGGTCTCACGGCACAGCCCCACCCCAGCCAGTGTGTGGCTCCTTTCCTCTCACCGGGGTGGCAAACACTCGGCATCACTGGCGCTCAGCGTCCTGACAGTCACAGCCGGCTGCCCGCATCCCATGCCCGCGCGTGCCCCATTGCCAGTGTTGGCGTCTGGGTCCTGGATGGCAGCTGTCTCGTGGTTGTGGGGGCCCAGAGCTTCCTAGACCCAGGCTGGTGTGCCACATACGCCCTGCACAGCACACGTCTCTGCCGGCGCACAGCGTGGGTCGTGGGTCTGTGACGATCACAGGGCTCCCTGCCCCACGGGGGCCGGCGGATGAGAGCCGCCCCAGTGAGAGGTGTGGGGGGCGGGCTCTCGTCTGCACACCTGGGCCCACCGCTTGATGCTGAAGGGACATTCTTCTGGCCGCACTGGTGACCAGCGTGCTGTGACCCTGGGAGCACCCGGCACGGAGGGCCTCGGCGGTGGTCTGCGGCGTGGCGCTGCTGGAACAGCGCAGGCTCAGGGAGCCAGGGGACCCCACAGAGATTCCCACTGCTGCGTCTCAGCAGATCGCAGTGCAGTGGAAATGTTTATCCTAGACCGGGAACGCTGAGAACGATGAACTTATGGAATGTAAATCTTCCGAGAGCTCAGCTCTGGCCGCTCGCTGGAGCTGTCTGGAGAGAGCTCAGCGCCTCGTGGACGAGGGCAGCGTGGGAGCAGCCGCCGCGTCGCTCCGCGGTGTCGGCTGAGGCCGCCGGGGGCTTGGGCCACGGACGGCAGGAGAGCGGCGGGCACCCCACGCCCGGCACTTCCTCCCTCTGAGACCTTCCCCGCCAGCGGCTCGACACGCTGATGTTTTCTAGTAGAAGCCAGCTTCGTGTTTACCCCAAACTGAACCTGCCGCTGCTCCTCTGTCAGAGACGTGGCGCGTGAGGTGGTGTTGAAGGCTCGTGTGGCAGAGGGCAGCCGTGTTCACCACGCAGGTCTGTGCTGAGCTGGAGGCCGGGCCCGGGCTCCCGTCCAGCTCAGCTCCTTGCACACATTGCGATGAGCACCAGGGAAATTATGTGGTCTGACTACAGCAGGAGGCGAGATCGGGCGTTTACAGACTTAAGGGGAATGCAGAGGCAGAGACGGGGGTGTCCACGCTCAGGGGCTCGCTCCCAGTGCCAGCACACGGCCTTCCCGAAGCTTCAGAGCAAGGCCACTGCTTTAGATGGGCGCTGGGAACATTGAGGCCAGTGCGAGACAGCTGCTGTTAAGAGACTCCGTGTGTGGTGTGTGTCACACTCAGGTCTGACGCAGACATCGCTGTCAGCCACACAGCGTGTTCACATTAGCGTGTTGTGTGCGATGGCTCCATCAGTCCACACTCCGAAGCATTGCTGTATCCATCCCCACTTCACAGATGGTAACACTGAGGCACAGAGAGGCCACCAGGTGGTTTACTGGAGGTCGCATAACCAGCGATCGGGATAGCGCATGCCAGTCTGGTGTTCCTGCCCAGCCACAGTGAAACCTCCTGTGTCCTGGCTGCTGACTTTGGTTTTGTTTTTGACAAGTTTAGGAAGAGCAGGATGTGGGAGCTCTGCTTCTCGTTCTCTGCACCTGGGACGCAGTCAGAAGCGTCACAGCCAACAGGGGTTAGTAACAGACGAGGCGAGATGAAGCCGCAGCACGGGAGCTCACGCCCTTCTTTCGCACTCTTCTCAGTAGAAGGGGTTGATGAGAGTGGGAGCAGGGACGTGACCTGAAGTCCACGTCGGGGACCCTCTGAGCGCCTCCTCTCTGATTCCCACCTGGCCCCAGATTCCTTCAGAAATTCTGGGAGCCTGCGGCCGCCTGGCCACACATGGACAGATGAAGAGCCTGCGCTTCAGCGGGGCAGGGGCCCAGCTCCACGGCAACGAGGTGGTGTATGGACGTAGCCTCGCTTGGCTGTGCTGAGTTGCTTGCCTTTGTGGTGTGAGAGGGGCCCCTCCAGGACCCCAGGAACGCGACGTCCCTGTCGCCACACTCCCTTTCGGGGCCCCGTGACCTCGTGACCTCCAGCTGGCATTCAGAGAACAGCGAGAGCCACGGCTCCTGGGGACCGAGTGTCAGCAGTGGGGACGATTGTCACGTGCGAGCTGTAAGCAGATCAGACGAAACCTGCCTTTTGTGGCATTTTTCAACAGCTGTCCTCGGAGCTGCAAGCAGCCGTCAGTGGCTGGAGTAGGTTTGCTGACGGGCACTGCTCAGAGCAGCTGTGGTCAGGCTGACTGTACTGAGAGATTCCCAGCGTGGGGACCGGCTGTGTGCAGGAAGGACTCGGGGACGGAGCGGCTCTGGGCAGCTCAGCGCCAGGCTCTCAGCATCCTGTCTCAGGCCATATGCAGGCGGGGGAGAGCGTTCCAGGCATGTGCTTGGATCCCCTGGTGCTGGGGCTTCCTTTCTGTCATTGCAAGGGGACCACTCTCTCCTCTGTCCTCCTGGGACCTCACGCAGGGGTTCATAACCCTGAGAGCCAGTTACGACTCCCACTGCAGGTACGGCCTGCGCCTGGCCCTGTTCCTTGTACATCAGGACAGCTGGACCTGCGTGTGAGTGACCCGCAGTGTCCAGCAGGGCCAGGATGGCACCTTCTGCCTTGTTTCCACCCAACACTGCTTCCGTTTGGAAAGTGCTTGCGACCAGCAGGGCGTACTCAGAACTAACAGGAGGCTGCAGAATTGCTCAGACGTCTTCCCAGGTTTAATCTGATGGAGGAGACACGTTTCTGACCTTCCTGCTTGTCACCGAGGGGTGGGGTTTCCATGATAAAAATGGTACTTGACCGTGTGCAAGGCAGGTGCACTTTGGACTCTAATTAACTCACCTGGTTCTGTGCCATGTGCTTGCCAGGCCCTCTCTCTGGCTGTGCCTCAGTTCTCTGAGGGATGCTCTGGTGGGAGCCACTGTTGCCTCCATCCACGGCTGAGATGTTGAGGCGGTGAGTTGGTGTGGCTTTAGCTGGATGGTTTTGCTCCGTGCGGCCTGGTCCGGGCTGCATGTTGGGTCACCATGCTGTGCTGCCTCCCGTCACCCGTGAGTTGGGTGCATTTATGCAGGGAAGAATGAAAGCAGGAAGGTGCTGAAGACCGGCGCTCTGGTCCAGGGTGTGGACGTCGCAAGCCGTGGCTCCACCCACTACATCACGGCACAGGCCGTGAACGATTTGTTTCCAGTGATGGACAGCAGTGAGTGACAGCGATGTGTAAAATGGAAAAAGCAGTGCTGGACAAGAATGCAAGCCTCAGATACCCAGCGCTGCTAGGGACCTGCATCTGCGTTGCCGGTGCCTCCCCAGTTACTAACTGAAATCAGGTCTGTCAGAGGTGTGGGCAGCTGTGTTCAGCTGGAGCACACACCCCCGCCTGTGACGTGGATTCAGGGTGGGGCCTGCTGCCCTGGAACTTGACTCTGCACTAGACCGGAAGTTCACTGCGGACTTGGGTGTGGATTTACTTGTTTGCTTTCCCTGGAGCTTGCTGGCCCCTACGTGCACTTGATTTCCTCCCTGTGCTGGGTGATTAGTTACTGTTCTTCCACTCTGCTGCTGCTTGTTCCTTCTTGATCTCACGTTAGACAACTGTTGGGATTAGTCTTCTCACCTAAACTTCACGTTTTCTGTCTCTCAACTCTGTGAGTCACATTTTTGGTGACTTCCTCGTGTCTGATTTCCAGTTCACCAGTTCTCTCTTCAGCAGTTTCTAATCAGCTCTTAGGCAAAGGAGTGAATGTTTATATTCAGCGATTCCACTTGTATTTCCAATAGTTATATCTCAACTACCACTTTCTCCCTTATTAGGTTTCTAGTAATTTTAAATATCACCGTTCCATTGTCTGAAGTTCTTAGTACTCTATTCTATTTTCTGTCATTTATTGTGTTTACCAATTCTAATTCCTGGAGAAGTATCCACTATTGGTTGAATCTGGAGATGTGGCCTGCAGATGTGGAAGGCCGTGTGTGTGTGTGTGTGTGTGTGTGTGATCACAGTGTCGTATTGTGTTTCTGTGGTTTTGATATTTGATATCTTCAATCACTTGGGAGAGGCAGCCGTGTCACCACTGTACCACGAATGCTACTTAACCACTCATGAAAACAAAAGGATTTTGATATCAAGTGACGAACTCGTCAGCCTGGGAGCTGTGGTGCAGGGTGGGGGCAGCTGTCTGTCAGGGCCCTGGTTCCTGGGGCCTATTCCATCGCCGCCTCAGTCCTTAGAGTGGAAGTCACATTGCTGATCTGCTTTTTGAAATTTCTGTTTATTTAACATTTATTTATTTATTTATTTTAGAGGGAGTGGGAGAGAGAAAACACTCCCATCTGTTCGTTCACTCCCTAAATGCCTGTTCGTTCACTCCCTAAATGCCTGCAATGGCTGGGGCTGGGCTCGGGCAGAAGCCAGGACTCCCCAGGTCTCCCGTGTGGGAGGCAGGGACCCGGCTTCCCGAGCCATCATTCATCACTGCTTCCCGGGGCCTGCGTTGGCAGACACTGGAGGCAGAACTCGGCCCTACACACCCGATGTGGACAGGGCATCCTAACCAGCGTCCTAACCTGTGTTGATCAAACGTAGCAAGGACCTATGCTCTATTTTCCATTTTAAATAAAATTCACACCCTTTTGTGGACAGTGGGAGTTAGTGGGGGTCTGAGATAAACCCTGTGTGTTGCTCGTGTGGTTGGCAAGTTCAGAGCCACTTGAGACCCTGGGGAGGTGGTGGCTGGCCGTGGACATGGATGGCCTCCCTGGCTCAGGTGAGGAGTGGCACCGGGGCAGTGGCTCTAGCTCCGCACTTGAGGCTTGCCCCCTGTCCCCATCCCGGAGCCCCATGTCCAGACGTTTCTGAGAAGTGGTAAGAGGAGAGCCCTGTAGGCCACCAGCATCCCAGGAGGGCTGCGCTTCGTGAGGCTGCAGTGCTGCCCCGTCTGCACATCACGGTGGGTGCACCTGTCCCCCTGTGGGGCTGTCCCCGGGCTCTCGCGCAGGCCACAGGGGCGCCTGTACACGGCGCTGTCTGAGGGCGTTCGGAGTCAGGCGGTGAGAACGAAACGCTGCCTTTGCTGCTGGCTGAAGTCTGGATCTGTGGCTGACCCCTCCTTCCCCCGATCTACATGCTGAGCCTCTGGGTCCCTATTACTGGAAGACGGGACCCTTAGGAGCTGACTGAGGATGAATGAGCTCGCGTGTGTGGGCTCCCAATCGGGCAGGACTGTCGGCCTTGTAAGAAGAAGTGAAAAGACTGTGTGTGTGTCGCTCTCTCTCCCCCTCTCCCTGTCTCCCCAGGTTCACGAGCTGAGGAAAAGCCATGTGACCCAGCTGTCTGCAAGGCAGGCAGGGGGCCCTCGGCCACGGCGGCCACTCTGGCCCTCCGACCCAGGCTGCCAGCGTCCAGCGCTGTCACGGTGAATTCCTGTGTCTTAGGCCACCCGTGAATGGACTTTTGTTCCAGCGGCTGAAGGAAGAGATCTTAGAGGGAAGAGAGTGTGCGCGACACGGGGCGTGCAGGAGGCAGTGGGGCCTGGGCGCGGGGGGCTGGAGGGTTTGGTGGAAGCGTGGGTGCTAAGGGTGATCCTGCTGAGGTCTCAGTGTTGGCGGCACGGGGTGCCCAGGCCTGTTCTCGCGAGGCCTCCGGTGCAGTGCGGAGCTTGTTTGTCTTCCTGGCACCCGGCATCGCTGGGTTCTGCCCTCGTGTTGTGGCAGGGGGACTTGTGAGCCATGAGACTGGGTCTTCCGTGGCACTGGTTTCTTCGCAGAGCCCTGAGGGGCTGGCTCTTCCCGACTGCTGGTAGGGACGTGAATGGAGAGGAGAGGTTGAAGAAGGAATTGTGACGCAAAACGAGATGCTCCGGAGAGCTGCCAGCTGCCTGTGACCCATGGGGCTGAGCCGGCTGCACCGCGAGCTAGGAACTCAGCCCAGGTTTCCCACGTGGACAGTAAGGACCCAGCCACTTGAGCCGTCACCTCTGCCTCCTGGGGTGTCCGTCGGCAGGAAGACAGAGCTGGGGGTAGAACTGGGACTTGAACCCGCGCTGTGTAATGCAGGCGTCCCGAGCAGTGTCTTAGCTGTGATGCCAAGTGCCCCTGCTTGGGCAGCAGTCACCTAAGGGCTGTGACATTGTGTCTGTGTCCTGCTGCCTTGATTTGCATTTCCCAAAGGACAGTGATGTCATCGGCCCTTCGTGTGTCTTTGCTGGAGGGATGTCTACGAAAGTCCTTTGCCCATTTCAGATTTGGGGTGTTGGATTTTAGCAGATCTATTTATATTCTGCACATTAATCCCTGTAAGATCCGTAATTTGCAACTATTTTCACTCGTTCTCTAGATCGTCTTTTTACGCACAAACTTTATTTCCAGGAAGTTGTTTGTTTCCCTCTTGTCGCCTTTGCTGTGCTGTCAGGTCCAGGACACCGTGGCCACCGCAGTCCGCGCCGCGTTTGCTCTGCTTCCCTGCACGTCTCACACTGAGGCCTCGGAGCGTTCTGAGATAATTGCTGTGCCTGGGGTTAAAGGTCATGCTTCAGCCTTTCATGTGTGAAAGTCCGGTTTTCCCCGGCCTCAACCTGCTGCCCCACGGTGCTGGCCCCTGAGCATGGTTCTAAGTCCATTCTGCTGGTCTGACTTTTCCCTGGAGAGTGTAATCCATTCACACTTGGAATGCGAGAGGGCGTGGCTCTGACCTGTTCCTGTGTCCATGCACCTGAAGGCCTTTTGACCTTCTGGCCCTGTGGTATTGTCTTCTGTGTTGGTCTGATTTTGGTCATGTTCCCTTCGGCCTCAGAGTTGGAGCGCTCTGATCCGACCCGGGGCGGCTTACCCTGGACAACGGCCGGGATGCTGCTCCTGTCTGCTCCTCCAAGTCACGTCTTCCTCGTGTGTTCCCCAACATATCAGCGGATGACTTTTAGATGCTTGGCTCTCTTAAATTATGCGGAAAGCTAATGTAGACCTGTAAACCCAAGTTGCAATAATAGTATCTTCTAGACTAGGGATGGACTAGGGTTCAAATCACAGAGGAAACACAAAACGGGGCACCACGTGGCATTGCTTTAAGATGAGCTTCCCAGTGCCTAAGCACCGCCTTCCTCCAGGTCTTTACTTCTTCATTCAGCCTGGCCGTGAGGACAGCCAGCAGCCACTGCCTTTCATTTACCTGGAGGGGCTCCCTTAGGCGTTGGGTACACGGCAGGTCTCGTGGGGCTCCCTTAGGCGCTGGGTGCAGGCAGGCCTCGTGGGGCTCCCTTAGGCGCTGGGTGCAGGCAGGCCTCGTGGGGCTCCCTTAGGCGCTGGGTGCACGGCAGGCCTCGTGGGGCTCCCTTAGGCGTTGGGTACACGGCAGGTCTCGTGGGGCTCCCTTAGGCGCTGGGTGCAGGCAGGCCTCCTGGGGCTCCCTTAGGCGTTGGGTGCAGGGCAGGTCTCATGGGGCTCCCTTAGGCGTTAGGTGCAGGGCAGGCCTCGTGGGGCTCCCTTAGGCGCTGGGTGCACGGCAGGTCTCGTGGGGCTCCCTTAGGCGCTGGGTGCACGGCAGGCCTCGTGGGGCTCCCTTAGGCGTTGGGTGCAGGGCAGGCCTCATGGGAAGCACCTGGGAACATCTCAATCCCCCTACCCCCGCCGCCACCGGAGGCCTGTTTGTCTGGCAGGAAGCCTCTCGGTGCTTTGCTCGCTTTAGCCTTTTTGGGTGCAGCAGCCTGCTGGCTCCCACGTCTGAGAACTGCGGTGGCCTCACTGAGCACCTCCGGGACGCGACTGGTCTCTGCCTGCGCCAGCCCGCGACATGCTCTGTCTCTGAGTCTGATGCGGTGGCTGAAGTCTCCTGGAGTCCATGTTCTCGGGATTGGCGGAGCCTCCTGGGCGCTCGGTTTTCATGTCTTTCGTAAAATCTGGGAACCGTCGCGTCACTCTTTCCCGCCCGCCGCTGTGCATGTGCCGGGCTGGCTGCCGGTGCTGCCCGGCCCTGGTGGGCTGTGTCCGGCTTTCCGCAGGCCTCTCTGTCCTGCCTTCAGGATCGCTGATTCTTCTGCCTGCTCCAGTCTGCGCTTGAACCCCTCTAGCAAGTTGTGCAGTTGCTTTTGGTTCCACCTTAGGTTCTTTATCTCCGTGTTGACGTTTCCATTGTATTTATGTATATTATTTTACTGACTTCCCCACAGCATGTTTTAATTCTTTGAATATGTTTACGACAGTTGTTTAAAAGTCTTTGACTGGTGGAGCAGATCTTTTTCAGGAATAGAATCTGTTGATGGGCTTTTTTTTTTTTTTTTGTGGTTTGGATGCAGCTTAGCTTTCCTGTTTCTTTATATGACTTGTGATTTTGTTGTTGTTGTTGAACACTTGACATTTGAGTGTAAAAATGCGAGAGCTCTGATAGACGACTATTCTCTCCTGGCTTTGATTTAATTTTGTTATTTTGTTATTGTGTTTATTGCTTTTGTTTGTTCTGGCTGGTCCCTGTGCTGAATGTCAGCCTGCATCTCTGTGCCAAGTGTCAGCCTACAATGTAAACTTCAGGTCTTTTCAGTTTGTTTCTGGGATTCCCTTGAATGTGCACATTTTCTTTAATTAAAAATTTATTTATGTATGAGAGAGAGAGAGAGATCCGCTGGTTCACTCCCAGAGTGCCCACGATGGCCCGGGCTGGGCCAGCCTGAAGCCAGGAGCCAGGAGCCAGGAATTCCCTCCAGGTCTCCCACATGGGCGGCCGGAGCTGAAGCGCTTGGGCCGTCATCTGCTGCCTTCCCAGGCACAAGGGCAGGAAGCTAGACTGGAAAAGGAGCAGACAGGACTTGAACTGGCATCGCCAGCGCAGCCCGACCTGCTGCCCTAGAACACTGGGCTCATCGTACACACGTTCTAACCGACCCACGTCTCATCCTCCCAAGAGGGAAAGAGAGAAATGGAGGGACGGGGGTCAACAGCAAGGGCCCCTCAATGTCCCTGGAGGGGAGGGACTCGCAGCATAGCAGCAGTGGGTGTGGCCGCCCCCCATCTGCTCCTCTGCCCTCAGATGTGGGGGGACAGGGCGCGTCATGCCCAGCCCCCTGGCTGCTGCCCGCTGTGTGCAGCGTTGCCCAGGAGTGGGGCTATGGTGGGGGCGGGCACAGCTGCCAGCGTGCTGAGACCTGAAGTCCACAGGCCTTATCCGTGACTCCCTGTTCCCGCTTCCGCTGGAAGCTACGAGCCTTCCGTGGAGGCCAGAGACCCCGGGCGCTCACGCCAGATGCTGCTGGGTGGGTTCCTGGGGCTTCCTGACTCCCAGGACCCTCTCCGGGCTGAATGGCAGGGTGCAGACATTAAGAAAGGGCATCCTGTGACCTGTTCAGTGTAGACCGACTGAGCCCAGCACCTCAGACCCTGCCACAGTGAAGTGCCCTCCCAGGGATCAGGTGTGGCACATACACACATCTACGTGTGACACGTACACACAGATTCTACCAGCTTAATGCAGTAATCGGAAAACACACGCTCGTCTTCATTTTCTCAGGGTCTCTCAGTTAATGAAAGGTGACTGAAAGCGTGTGGCACTGTTTTATTTTCCGTTGCAGCTTGCCACGGCCACTTTGGATGGCAAGCTCAGGCTGTTCCACGCTGAGTAGCCGTTGGCTGTGAGCTGCCCAGGAGCGCGAGAGGGGCGACTCGATGGTTCGTCCGCCACTGGGCCGGAGGCAGCGGCAGCGTCTCGCGGGCGCAGGTCTGTAGCGGTCCCGCTCCAGCGGCTTCCGCCGCTCTGCCTAGGATTTGGTGAAGTTGGCAGAGTTAACGCAGAATCTTCTCTGTTAATAATAAAAAGCGAACTACTATTTGTTGTTTGTTCTGTAATTCGACTCTGACAGAAAAAGGGAGGGAGGGAGGGAGGGGGAGAGAGGGAGGGGGAGGCTCTCTTGAGCAGTGGCTTGTCCTAACCAGCTCTGCCCTTCTGACCTGTGTGCCCCTGGTCTGCCTGGTGAGCCCCGGCCCCTGCCCGGGGGACTCTGTTGCTGCGCACAGCCTGGCACCTGGGCCTTTGCTCCCACGTGTGCGGACTGAACACCTGTGGGGAAGGCCCCGCTCGCCGGACATGGCTCAGAGCTGAGTCACCTGCACAGCCTGGCACCTGGGCCTTTGCTCCCACGTGTGCGGACTGAACTGCCTGTGGGGAAGGCCCCGCTCGCCGGACATCACTCAGAGCTGAGTCACCTGCACAGCCTGGCACCTGGGCCTTTGCTCCCACGTGTGAGGACTGAACACCTGTGGGGAAGGCCCCGCTCGCCGGACATCGCTCAGAGCTGAGTCACCTGCACAGCCTGGCACCTGGGCCTTTGCTCCCACGTGTGAGGACTGAACTGCCTGTGGGGAAGGCCCCGCTCGCCGGACATCGCTCAGAGCTGAGTCACCTGCACAGCCTAGCACCTGGGCCTTTGCTCCCACGTGTGAGGACTGAACACCTGTGGGGAAGGCCCCGCTCGCTGGACATGGCTCAGAGCTGAGCCACCTACACAGCCTGGCACCTGGGCCTTTGCTCCCACGCGTGAGGACTGAACTGCCTGTGGGGAAGGCCCCGCTCGCCGGACATGGCTCAGAGCTGAGTCACCTGCACAGCCTGGCACCTGGGCCTTTGCTCCCACGTGTGAGGACTGAACACCTGTGGGGAAGGCCCCGCTCGCTGGACATGGCTCAGAGCTGAGTCACCTCTGCATGGGCCAGGCTCCAGAGACCCAGGAACCAAGTCTCCATAGGGTCCAGGAAGAGTCAGGATGCTTCCAGAACATTCCAGCTTCCCGTGATGTCATTGCTATCTGATGCCACCCACGGTGGGGCCCCAGGGCTAGCCTGCAGGTCGTGAGGCTTAGCAGGCCTTCCTGGCCGGGAAACCGGCTGTGGTCCCAGCTGAAGCACTCAGCCTCCTTTGAGCTCCGCCTCCTGGGAGCGTCGTGGGCTTCGCTTCTTGGGCTCCCAGTCGGGAGTTTCGCTCATTGACCACATCCATTCCTGCAACATTTTTGAGAAGCAAAGGTTAGAACAACTCAATTTTTAAACACATTTATTCATTTATTTGAAAGTCAGGGTTTCGGGGAGAGAGAGACGCAGAGATCTTCCACCCACTGGCTCGCTTCCTGGATGGCTGCAGTGGGCCATGTGGAAGCCAGAATCCTGGAACTCCATCCAGGTTTCCCAGGTGGGGGGCTGGCGCTCAAACACTTGGGCCATCTGCTGCTGCTGTCCCAGGCCATTAGCAGGGAGCTGGATCAGAAGTGGAGCAGTGGGGACTCCCAGCTCCCACAGGGGACGCTGGTGTCGCAGGCGGTGGTTGTACCCAGTCCACCACCACGCCGGCCCGGCCCTTGGAATTTAAGAGCATGTGAGCAGCTTTCCAAACAAATCAAGACTGGGAATCCCGCATCTTCACTCCCAAGTCAACCATCGCTCCCACAGGCCGAGGCGTCACCACCCCGTGGAGGGGCGTGGCCTCTGCAAAGCTTCCCGCGCTCCCCATCACGCTGTGGAGAGCAGAGGCGTGGGGACCTTCCGGCCGAGGCCCACGGCAGGAGAGACGCGGTGGCCGGCCCAGCTGCAGGGGTCTTTGCCCTGGTGCCCGTGGGAGGCAGGTGGGGTTCGTGTCTGTTCCTCAGTGCTTCGTCGGTCACCTCCAGCACAGCCGCGGTGCCACCAGCTGGGCTCCCCATTCTGGTCATCTTGGACCTCGGCTAGAAGTCAGGTTATGTGGCTACTTCACAAAGTTAGTGGGAAATTGACTTAGAAGATTTTATTCTGGTGAAAACAAAGTTGAAATCCACGCATGGCTTCTCCGTGATACACGTTTGCGTGAACTTTATGAAGACGCCGCTGAGGAGCGCCCCCTCCTGGTCGTCCGGCAGAGCACCTACTGGTGCTGTCCGGGTACTGATGTCCTTGTTCCGCAGGTGGGCTGTGGGGCCCCGCTGTCTCCTGTGTGTTCATTGTGGAGCTTGTGTGTCCCGGGGTCTTGCTCTCGTGTAAGTAGCTGGAATGACAGCTGTCACGCCATGTTGTCTGCTGTGGTGCTCAGCCTAGGTGTTCGAAGCTCACGCACATCCTGGTGAGGTAGACACTGAGCTGTGTCTTCCTTCCATGGTACCTGCCTGTCAGCCCCGTCTCTGCTCTTCTAAGGAGAGGGAGCGAGACACACCTGTGCTCCGCCCATGGTGTGATGCAGCCGGGGCCCCGTGAGAGCCTCTGTCCTGCTCCTTAGACCTCGTGCCTCCAGACTGCCAGCAAAACAGTCCCAGTTCCTTTATGAAGCCCCCTGCCGAGGCTCTCACAGGAAGCTGGATGAGGCAGTAGCCAGGTGCCCATGGTGTCCCCAAGGGAGACTGCGAGGTTCCAGGGCTGCTGGAGCCGGTGGTGTGGCCTTGAGCTGGGCGTCCAGGCAGGCGCCAGGAGGACACACAGTTCCAGAGGACAGCAGAGGAGGCGAGGGTGGTTGTGGCAGAGGAGAATGCGCCGTGGGGAACGGGAAGGGGGTGTCTGGGCAGCGCGGGGGGCAGAGAACCCTGCAGCCATCAGTGGGAGAGCTGAGGGGGGAAGGAGTTTGTCCTGAAGGCGGTCCTTGACCAGTGGGAACCCAGTGGGGAGGCCAGCCTGGCGTGGAGGTGCCTCCTTCAGAGTGGGACCGGGACCAAAATGTGCACGGTGCTTTGGGCTGCAAACTGCCATCTTAGAGGGGACGTTGAGGTCACAGACGTCCTGGCCCCTAAATCACTCTGCAGATGCCTGGTGCACGGCGGTTGTGATGTGGGTGGTGCTGAGGGTACGCTGCCACTGCTCACCTGTGACTGCACGTTCAGTGGGCATCTGAGCTTGGCCTTCCCGCGTCAACGCCTGCGTCAGGCCCCGCCTCCATGATGGACGATGACAATCCAGCTTCCGCAGGAGCTGTGGATTTAGCTCTGTGCCATCCCGAGCAGGACTCTTGGAAAGAAAGGGCAGGGACCTTGCCATCACACCCGTGTCCTCCAGCTGGTACAGGTATGGAGCTCTGGGTGCTGTCTCCACCTCCCCACCAACACCCTGCGTCCTCCAGGTGGTGCAGGTCTGGGAGCTCTGGGTGCTGTCTCCACCTCCCCATCAACACCCCTGCGTCCTCCAGGTGGTGCAGGTCTGGGAGCTCTGGGTGCTGTCTCCACCTCCCCATCAACACCCCTGCGTCCTCCAGGTGCTACAGGTATGGAGCTCTGGGTGCTGTCTTCACCTCCCCATCAACACCCCTGCGTCCTCCAGGTGCTACAGGTATGGAGCTCTGGGTGCTCTCCACCTCCCCACCAACACCCCTGTGCTCAGTGACTCAGGGTCTGCAGCCCTGGGCTTCAGTGCTCTGACCAGAAAGTGTTTGAGGATAGGAAAATAAATTCTCCGGGATGAAAATGTCATAAAGTTTTTGGATTGAAATACAAATCCTAAGTTGTTTACTAAGTATTTCACCTGGTTCAAGAGTTCCCTAGAGGACAAATTCTAGCTTGCGGCCCATCCCTCGTAAGCTCTCATTAGACTTTCCGTCCCAGCTGCCTCCATCCATCACGGCTCTGTGGCAGTCTGCTGTCATCTGGCGAAGTCATCACGGCGCTATGCTCAGCTCAGGGCCTGCACAACCCCAGGGCGCCCCTCGGAGTCGAGTCGCCTCATGGAGCCCAGCCGAAGGCACGGTGCCTCGCCTCTCTCCCTACTTTCTGGTCCCATCTGTGCAGACTTTTGTGTGAGCTGAACTCTGCCAATACGTGAGCGGCTCCTGGAAAAATAAAACTAAACCTTGGATGAAGATGGAGATGAAAGAGAACAAACGTGATGGGCTGGAATCAAGGCTGGCAGATTCAGCCTTGACCAGGCTTTGTTTTGGTTGGAAAGCAGTTAAACCTGATGACAATTTCATGTGTCACCCACATTTTAGTAGGTCATTAGTCTGCATCTCTAAGCCAGTGCTTTATCAACAATTCCTAGGTGAGTTACTGAACGGCTTTCAATCACAAGAAATGCAGGATGTCCCGAGGGCGTGGCTGCGGGGCTGACCCCCATGTGCAGGGTGGAGACAGCGGGCAGAGGAGCTCGGCTGACCCCGGGGTCCAGACATCGCTGTTGAACCTCATATTTGTCCCCTCACTGTTTTTAGTTCTATATTTCTCAGAACGGTGACACACCCATTCATTACCCCGGATTTCTCATGTGTACAAACAGGTAACACTGGGGAAGAGACTGAAATGCAGAGAAACAGGGACGATTAGAATAGAGAGGAAGAACTACTTCACTCAGCATTTCTACTCTTAGACAATTGAGTTTAGACCAGAAAACTCTTTAAATTCACACTGATTTAAGAGATTCCCACCAGCAGAAAACAAATGGGCAGCGCCCAGTATCAGCACAGCATTGCTCCCTCTCCGGTTTGCACTGTCCAAGGCAGCAAAATACTTTCCACTTTATAAAATCTTTAAAGCCGCCAGGGGAGATGTGCTGGCCGGCTCAGTGCTGTGGCAGACGGTGCTGCAGCGAGCAGTGGAAAAAGTGTGAGGAGACCAGATTTTTCCACAATTCAGCAGGAGCCAGAGTCTGGCCCACAGCTCCGGGAGCCCGGGAAGCTGTCCGTGCTGAGCACCCTGCCAAGCCCCTGGAACCGGATGGAGCAGGAGGTGCACACGGCTGTTTCTGTGCACAGAAAACGCACATGCAGGAGTGACGCCTTTTCCTGTTTCTCCTTCCTCTGAACATGGTGCTAACACGATTCTGTATTCACCAGGAGAAACAACATACAGCAGTTTTCTCTGCAGGACCTATTGTTTGGACAAGAGCAAACAGAGAAAAGCGTCCTCCAACTGGATTCAGACGTTATTTAAACAAAGGCCAGTCCATTCTGCATCCAGACAGCCGACAGCTTGCTGGATTTGCTCAAGTCAAGCATACTCACTGTGTGCCTGCTGAGTGCCCCCGAGAGAGGACGGCATAGATCGGAGGAGCCCGAGGCCTGGAGGCGCACCTCAGGACTTCAGACCTCAGCCGTGCTGGTCCTGATGGCCCTGGGGACTTCCCAGCACTCTCCTCTGTCCTAAGATGAGGGTGTTAGCGGTGACCGCGGTGGACTTGTTGCCAACACACTGTTTACTTCTGTCTGCCCACAGCCACGCTTCTTACCATAGTTCATGGCTTTGTAAGTACACCTTGTAAGCACGCCTTGAAGGCCTGACTCCCAGGGAGTCACCCCTGTTTAATGTTTTCCCTCCATTCCACGCTGGTGTAATTTTACTGCATTCCTATCACTATATTATATATTGTGGATGAACACTTTAAGGATATTAGCCTCCAGTTTTGAATTCAGCAAGATGTCAGAGGGTCCCTAATTCAGCAGGATGTCAGAGGGTCCCTAAGCTGCTGCGATTGTCTGCGTACATTAGCCAGAGTCCCCTTCATGTTTGGGATTTCTGTAACTCTGATCACTTAGGAAAAAAAGAAAGTAAAATCCCCAAAATTAGGTACTTTGCACCATTGTTTTAAGTACTTCTTGAATAAGCAGACGCTGGCTTGTATATTTAATTCTAATCTAGTTAATTCCTAGAAAGAATATAGAGCTCGGAAGTGAGCTAAGCAGAAAGCAAGTGCAGACCGGAAAGCGATGTCTGGCGAGTCCCAGTGACGCCATTTACACTCAACATTCACGGCAACACACACACACACAAAGGAATCAACACCCGCCCTCCGAGTCACAGTCGCCAGCAGTCATGAAGACAGTTGGAAAGTCAACCGAAGATTCATCTCCTTCATGCCTGAGCACCTGGCCCTCGGAGTTCCGGGCACGAACAGTAATGAGGGCGCTGAACATTAACTGACAAGGTCATCTTCTGGAAGAACCAAAGCCGGGCAGTAACAGAAGCCAGCAGTAACGAGGCAAGATGTCAAACGCAGCCAAGCATGTCCTGAGTGGCTGTGCACACAACTCTCAGGCACAGACTCAGGAGGGCAGACGTGAGGCATCAGCCCAGGAGCTCATCGTCTTCCTGAAGAACCCAACCCTGTCACAGCCACGGCAGGCAGGAGGGCGGATTCAGAAGTGAACCACGGACCTCACGGCTGGCAGGGAAGCCGGCTGTGCTCGCTACAGCAGCGTGGTCACAGCCTCTGCCTGGGCCTGGGCGGCCGCGGGGTGCGAGGGCCTCTCCCCACAGCCTCTGCCTGGGCGGTGGGCAACCGCAGGGTGCGGGGGCCTCTCCCCACAGCCTCTGCCTGGGCGGTGGGCAACCGCAGGGTGAGGGAGTCTCCCCACAGCCTCTGCCTGGGCGGCAGGCAGCACCCCTCTGGCCATCTGCGCTTTGGAGAGGACCATGTGAATGATGCCGTGAGGTTGACGTGGAATGGCTGGGCCTGGTGGAGCCCGAGGAAACACTCTGAGGTACGCTCCCAAACACACTGCCCACACCGGGCGGATCTCCAGGCTCCCAAATGCTGAATCCTGGCTGTTAGTCCGCGGGACTCCTGCAGACACAGGCTGCCTGCTCCACACTCTGACCTGAGCAGGTGCGGTCGGTGGAGCTGGTCCCATGCCCAGCTTAGCCCTGACTATGCACCTGAACCTCCTATCTTCACTGGCCAGGCGGTGTTGATGCGCTCTGGCCTGCAGCTCTGGGATGGAGGCCCTGGCCAACTGTGTCTGCTTCAAAAGAATGAGTGCAGGCTCTGCTCTGTCACAAGGGAGAGCTCAGGTCTGATCTTCCCACTTCTGCTCACTTTCTGATCGCTGGTCCCCGTGGACACTGACTCCTGTGTCCTGGAATCCAGTCCCAGCTCCCTGGTTCTGGGTTGCAAAGCCGCCTTAGGGCCCAGCGGAAACCCTGGCTCAGCCTCGCCCCACGACAGCCCTCACATCCTTCTCACAGGAGTCTGACATGGAATCACTCACCACGGGCTCCAACCAGAAGTAAAACTGGAAAGTTTGCTTCAGGAATGTAGCAAGCTCTGGAAAATATGGGTGACGGCTCACGTGCAGGATGCGGTCAGCCGAGCTGTCTCCCGTTACCATGCTGATCTCCAGAAAGAAAAAGTATTTTAAAAGGAAAAGATCAGGAACGTGAGTCACTTGAAGGTTTCCCATGAAGACTGAACGCGGTCTGGCTCTCCCCCGGTGCGGTGCCTGCAGGTGGTCAGGCTGCGCCCTGCCCCCCAGGGACATCTCACTCAGTCGCAGGCAGAGCCTGGCCCACTGGACAAGGCGGGAAAGGCTGACTTTGAAATCGAGTCAGAGCCCACGAGCAGACACGGTTGCCGGGGACTGGCTGTGGCTTCACCTTGCAGAGCAGAGCAGTAAGCGTGGCCACAGCCACGGCCAAGGCTGCCTTTGAGAGAACAGTGCAGCCATGTCCAAGAGGGACAAAGACGGTGTCAGAGACAGACCAGGCCCAGTCTCCGTCCTCCTTTGGTGTCACAAGAGCCGTGAGTCTAATAAGAGCCCCTTTTTACATCAGCGCTGGTCACCTCTGGCATGGTCAGAGCAGACATCAGAGATGTCTAATCTGGAGATGAGCTGGAGCTCGGCTCACACAGAGGCAGCACGGAGCCCTCGCCCGACTCCGCCCAATGCACAGGGCTTCTTGCTGCCCTTGTCGTTCTGCACAGGGACGTGTGCCCGTGGAGTTGACTCGGGAGGCCCAGACGTGTTCACTCTGCACCCCAGGTGAAGGGGGTGTTGCTGTCTTCAGGGTTTGAAGGAGACAGTGCAGTGCAGGCTGTGGAAGTGGGGGTGGTGGGGCGCATATGTAGGTCCCCAGCTGCTGGGGCTGCTCTGGGGGCAGCAGTGAGACGTACATCTAGAGCTGAAGGCCTTGGGGAGCCTCTGCTTGTCCCAGGAGGAAGCCAGACCTTGAAGGCTCAGTGAATTCCCCAAGTCCCACAGGAGCAGACTCTGGGCTTCTGGGTCCAGTGCTCCCACTGGCCTGAGAGACCTGAACGACATTTAGCCTCACAGCCATGGTGCCCCCGAGTGCCTCTCCACATCCGTGCTGAACCCAGAGTGCCCGGGGTGGCCGAGTTCCCAGACTGCTCCACCTCCTCCAGCCACGTGAGCCCAAGGTTGGCAGAATTCTCTAACCCAGGGCTATAGGGAATAACAAAGAAGTCCCCATTCTGTTTGTCCTCCCTTCCTCTCTCTCTGCCACAGAGAAAAACAGCAAAGATGTTGCACTGTACGATGGCTCGGGCACTGGCACGAGTTCATCTGCACCACAGATCCCCAGGTTTGTCCAGGAAGACCTGGTCTTTGTGTGTGTGTGGTTTGGTTTTGGTTTGGCACTGTGTCGAGGCGGGTACTGAGCCTGGGCAGTCCAGCCTTACAAAAGATGCTCAAGGATGTGCTACACACAGAAACACAGAAACAGGATCATCACTGTGAAAGAAGGTGAAGGCAGAAAATCTCCAGTAGAAGCACAAAGCAAATCCGAAGTAAACAATAGGAACATTTATGGAAAAATGGCAGGGCCAAGTTGTTACTTCCCACTATCACCTTGAATGTAAACAGTCTCAACTCTCCAGTTAAAAGA
Organism: Sylvilagus floridanus; assembly: GCA_949820135.1. Classification (NCBI taxonomy): domain Eukaryota; kingdom Metazoa; phylum Chordata; class Mammalia; order Lagomorpha; family Leporidae; genus Sylvilagus; species Sylvilagus floridanus. Next base: position 871,704 of record OX463227.1, read on the forward strand.
TATGGACAGGCTGAATGGGAAAGCAAAACCCACCTGTTTGCTGCCTACAAGAAACACATCTCAGCAAGATACAGACCGAAAGGGAAAGGGCGTGCTTGCTTCTGCAGCACATATACTAAAATTGGAACGAAAGTAAAAGGATGGAAAAAGATATTCCACGCTAACAGTAACCAGAAAAGAGCTGATGCAGCGATAATATCAGACAGAATAGACTTTAACACAAAAACTCTTAAGAGAGACAAAGAAGGGCACTGTGCAATGATTAAGGGATCAATTCAACAGGAAAATGTAACTATAATAAATGTATACACACCTGATTACAGGGCACCTGTCTATTTAAAAGAAATGTTAATGAATCTGAAGGGAGACATAGACTCCAGTACAATAGTGATGGGGACTTCAGTACCCCACTTTCAGCAATGGGCAGATCAAGCAGACAGAAATCCAGCAAGGACACAGCAGTTAATCGACACCATAGACCAAATGGACCTAACACACCTACAGAACTTTTCACCCTACAGTTGCAGAACACGCCTTCTTCTCACCAATGCACGGAGCTTTCCTAGGATTGAACACATGCTCGGCCATAAAGCAAGTCTCAGCAAGTTAAAAAAAAATCAAAATCACACCCTGCATCCTCTCAGACTGCAAGGAATGAAGCTGGAAATCAACAACCCGGGAACCCCTAGAGCATAGCAAACACATGGAGACCGAACAGCATGCGCCTGAGGGAACAGTGGGTCCCAGAAAAAATCCAGAGAAATCAAAAAGCTGCTGAGGACAGTTTTTTTTTTTTCATACTATTTGTTGAATTCTTTACTTAGTATAATCTTCTGTGTAGAAAGTTAACTGAAAATAGATCTTAGTAAAAATAAGAATGAGGACAGGAGACGGAGGAGGAAGCAGGGTGGGAGCGGGGGTGGGAAGAATCACTATGTTCCTAAAGGTGTGTTTACAACACGCACGAAGTCTGTACACCTGAAATACAAGGTTTCTGAGGAAAAATCTGCCCGCACAGGAGGGAGGCCCTCGGAGCCGCACAGGCACCGTGTGTCGCCACCTTGTGACACGCCACACGGGGCTGGGGGAGACGCCGCCACCCCCGGCCGGGGCTGCGGCTCCCTCTGCCTGGGCCGGCACCCCGAAACTGGCGCCACCCCGAACGGCCACGTGGCGGCTGACCACAGCCCTGCCGCACCCCCAACGCAGGTCGCCCAACAAGGGCAGAATAAAGTTCACGTGGCTGACACTCTGGCTCCCATCATGCACCGGACGCCGAACGCCCTCCGGACAGCCCGTGACTGGTGAGCTCAGGCGCGTGCGCACCTTCCCAGGATGCACCTGTCACACCCGGCACAAGCGCGCATGCTCAGACCCCGCCGCGGCGTCCTCACTGAGGGATGTGGGGGCGGGCGAGCAGGGTCCCGCTCTTGGTCACCGCGGGCTCTCCGCCGGGCCGCCCCTCTCGGACAGACCCTCCCAAGGACGGGGCAGCACCTCGGCCGCTCGTGTGCGAGGCGCTCGGGTCTGCGGAGGCCGGACCCCGGATCCGGAAACCCACAGCGTCACTGTCCACGCCCCTCCGGGACTTCCGCCAACGCGCGAAAATGGCGGGAAACGGGCGGCGCTCCAGCCGGCCCCGCCCGTCCTGGCAGCGTAGTGTCCGCTCGCTGTCGATCTCCAAAATGGACAACCTGCCCTCTCACCTTCCCTTCGCCGCGGGAAGTCTCCCTCCCCGCCGCGGCGTCCTCGTGTGTCCCCACAAATCCCTGCCGGAGCCTGGACCCGGCCGTGAGTGTTGGAGCCCAAACAAAATCACAGAAAGAAAAAGTCTTCGCATTTTACAAGAGTAGCCCGGAAGTTTCAATATTCAAATGACAGAGAAAATAAAATGGTAAAATGAACTGCAAAGTAATTTAGACGGTTTCCCAAGGCAACCAGACGTGAGTTGGCAGACCAGGGCCCTCAGCGAGGGCCCGGCACCGTGAGTGACAGCAGTGGCTCCCGGGCGGGCCTGGCACGCTCGACTCACAGGCAGCAGGAGCTGAGGGCCTGTGGGGAGCGCGCGGGCTGCACAGAGGACGCCTGCCCAGGGGAGACAGTGGACACAGTGTCCAGCTTCTGAAGGACATTAATGTTCCCACGGAATTCCACACCCAAACAGTGACACAAGTGACAGAATGGAGTAAAACATTTTAGGTGCAGGAGTTCTTAAAACCTTGTGGCCCGAGCACCGTTTCTCAGAAGTCTGGTGGAAGATGCAGCCCCACAGGGAGTGGGGGAACCAGAAACGACGCTGCGGGAGCGAGATGGAAGCCCTGCAGAGGCAGCAGGAAGAGCATGGCACGAGGACCGCACCCTTGGTGGGACCCCACTTTGTCCTCAGGATTGGTGCTGGGTGTCCTGGCATGGCTTCTGGGTCAGAGGGTGATCAGCAGGGACGCTGGTGCTGTGTACTGAACTCTGACCTCAGTTCAGGGAGGGACAGTGTCCCGAGCAGGTGGCAGGCTCAGCTGGCTCCCGTGTCCCCATTCTCAGAACAGATGCAGCAAGGCTGTGCAGTAGTCCACTGAGGCCTGCAGACAGCCTCATCATCCCCGGAGTCCTCGTGGGAGGCAGGTGCTGGTTTTCTGCACTGCCCAGCTGGTGTAAGCTGCTGTGCACATCCCTTACACATATGTGCTAGGACACTAACGTGTGTGCACAGATGCACACATATGCATGTTCTTGGTACATCAGGAAGAGTAAGGACTATGACACACGACGACACAGTGCTCACCCCTAGGGCGGGGCAGAGGTTTGACTGCAAAGGGACTTCCTATCAGTTTAGGACTCGGGTGGTGAACACCTGCTGTGGTCCATAGAAGGCCCCCAAAATCATTTGGCCTGGCCCAGCCAAGGAAACTGCAGGCAAGAATTCAAATTCAACAAATCTACAGCAGGCTATTTTTAAGTTAAAAATTTTGTATGGCCTGCAAATGTTATAAATATCCAAATGGCCCTTGGCAGAAAAAAAGATTCCCCACCCCTGAACTGCTTGAAAATCCTCCTTTAAAAATTGGAACTTGACAAAGTAGTTCCAGTAATAGAGAACAGCCTCAACTTTCTCGTCCAGCTGCTGCAGATGTTGAGGTTCATCTCAAAGCCGTATCCGCAGACTCTGTCTGCTTCTGCCTGGGAGCCCTCATCCCTGATGTGAGGGAGTTGCGGGGTTTAGGGAGGCGAGTAGATCTAGGGATCAGTGCTGTCACAGGTGGGGAGGGGATCTCTTTCCACCACATGGGGACAGCAGGAAGGCAGCTTCCAGGAGTCAGGAGCTGAGCCAGCTGCGCCTTTGACTTTGAGAATGTGTGGGACCAACATCTGTGGTTAAGTCACTGAGCCTGCATGTCCTGTTACTGCAGCCCAGCTGACCAAGGCAGTGCACACACAGACACACAAGTTCATGGAAAGTGGGGTGAAAAGATAACTTTATTTTGGGGCAAAAAATGTGAAATGTGTGTAGCTTTTTAGTCATACCAATTTCCCATGATCTTTATTAAGCACCGGCATCTGTACAGGAGAGAGCTTCTGAAAGTTTATGGGAAGTGCATAAAACAAGAAAACTGCACAGATTTCAGAAGTTTTTGCACCAAAATGATTTTATTTCCATTTTCCACAAGCTTTGTAAAACTTCCCATGTGTATGTTTGCATGCATGAGAGAGACAGACTTTGAATTATACACTGGATTGTTATAATTGGACCATCCTTAAAATTCAAACTACAAATTTGTTCTACGGAAGAAACAACCACAATGAACACACTGATGACCAAAACTCCTTGGGATCTTTTAAACTCAGATTAAAATTCTGACTTGTGGCCAAAACATAATAATAGTGTTATCCTTTATAGTTTGAGTTACACCTAGAATGTTGTCTTAGTTTTCTCTGATCATATGTAAAAATATATGAAAAAATCACATAGAAAAATTAGAAAGTCAATTGAGACTATTTTAAAGATTTATTTATTTATCTGAAAGATTGACAGAGAGGGAGAGAGAGATCTTCCATGCCCTAGTTTGCTCCCCAGATGGCCACAATGGCCAGGGTTAGACCAGGCAGTTGTAGGAGCCAGGAACTCCATCCAGGTCTCCCACATGGGTGGCAGGGTTGGAACTAGTGTCCACATGGAGGCTGGCATGGCAGGTAGCAGCTTAGCCTGCTGTACCACAACCCAGCCCCCAGTTGTGACTACCATGTTTTCTCTCGAGTCAACTGCAGTAGAACATGGTGGGGGGGAGTGTGGTGAAGTTAGGGTTGAGAATCCTTACAGTCCCTGGATTTCCATCACCCCGGCCCTGGGCACAACTCTGCTGCCCCCGGTCTGCCTGTGAGTGACTTTGGTTACTTCTTATTTGAGGAGGTGATTCTGTAATCATTTCCAACTAAAGACAATTATTTGAAAAAAATGATAATTTTTGTGCTATTACATTTTTCTGTTTCATCTTCAAAGCATGGAAATTATAAGGAAAATTTGACCCATGTGTTTGGTCAACTTAAATTTGAAATACTGGTCTGTTATTTTAAAAATCACTAATGTGGATGAGGCTTCATGCCCCCAACAGGAAGTGGTGGCTTGGTGATCCATGCATTGTCAGGAAACAGTTTTTCTGCTGGCGCCAATGGAGAAGCACCTCCCACCTGTGTCCCCTGGTGACAGCAGAGTCACCTCTACCTTGTGTGACAGTGGAGAGTCCCCACTTTGTTTCTCTAGTGACACTGGAGGGTCACCTCCCTCTTTGTATGCCTGGTGACACTGGAGGGTCACCTCCCTCTTCGTGTGCCTGGTGACACTGGAGAGTCACCTCCCTCATGTCCCAGTGACAGCAGAGACTCCCCTCCACTTTGTGTGCTTTGTGACCGTGGAGACTCACCTGTGCCTTGTTTCCGAGGGTGACAATGTAGAGCCATCTCCCATCTGGCAAGTACCCGTAAGGTCTTCGAGAGTTATCTCCCATGTGGACAGAGGCCCGCAGATTAAAACAATCCTATTTCCTGGTAATTTTAACACAATATGAGAAAATAATCGACATGGAATTTTTAAAAAGATGAGGATGAGTTGATTTTCACACGTACTTTTCATCTTTGAAAAGAGGTTTTAATGTCATCGTGAGAATTCCTTTTCCAAAGTCTTTTATTGATAAGATATTAGTGAAAAATAAGAGAAATCCAAGGAGGCAGTTTTGATTAAAATGCCTTCATAATTCCCAAAAGTTGATGTTGAAATGCCCCAAGGTCTCATCACATATTTATCTCAGAGAACTGGGGGTCTGACATTTGAGTTGCAGAATAGTGATTGCTTGCTTGACTGGCACTGGTCCATGTGCTGTGAGGACAGCAAGCACTCGTGGGCAATCCACCAGCTGCTCAGCTGCTCCTCACCAGGAACCCAGATCATCCCTTTGGTAACGCGACCCGAGCCGCAGAGGACACACCCTGAGGCTACCCCGAGGGCAGGGTAGCGACTGCTGCTCTCACAGGAATGTCCCAGTGCTGCCTGACCACGCTCTCCTGGCACAGGCACGGTGGGTGGTGCCCAGCTGAAGCAGTGACTCGCACTCCCGTCCTTTGTTTTGTATGAGCTCTGTGTCCATCATTGCTTCGCTGACAGCACCCTGACTGTGGAGACCCCGCTCTTCACAAGGACTCCATGTGGGGGCTTCTTTCAGTCCCTCAGTCTGGCACTACCTCCTCCGGGCGAGCTCTGTGTTTCTCAGACCCGACCAGGATTTTAATCTGTTGTCAGTCAACGGGAAGAGTGAGACGCCAGATACAGGAAATGAAAAGACTCGAGTTTGTCACTTGCTGCCTCCTCAATCTTTGGCACACTGAGTCACACCCTTACAGAATTCTGGTGTAAACATCACAGCCACAGGGGATTGGCACCAGGACCCCTGTGGATGTCAAAGTCCCGAGGCTGGAGCTTATGCAGTCCTTTCAAAATATGAATTTTGCATGAATTTCACATTTTTGGACTAAAATGAGCCTTTTAATCCCATTGCCCATAAACCTTTTGCAGTCGTGGTGTAAAGTGCACCATTCGACGGTAACTTACACCCACATCAGCGCACATAGTGGTGACTCCTACGCCCACTGCACCGTACAGGCTGTGGGATGGCTGTTGTGCTGTCCCGTGGGGAACAACGGCAAGGCAGCCTGGGCCACTGCAGCGCAGACCCGCTGTTTATTCTCATGCCCTGCTGTGTTCAGTCTGCAGTTGTACAACCTGTGGATACAGAGGACCCACGGCCTGTCACAGGGCAGAAAAAGGACTAGAACGTAATAAAAAGGTAATTTGGGATTCAGCAAAATGTAGAACTCCCATCTGTCAAGTGACAACCTGAGAAGGTGTGGCTCTCATTGGATCCATCAACTGGAAGAAGGCAGTCAGCCAAGACCAGACACTGCGCGACAGCTGCAGGGGTCTTCACGAGATGGGAAATCCCAGGAGTGAGGAAATCCCAGCAGGTGAGGAGGTGGCCTGGGTCATTAGTTATTCAGAGAAGAAAAATGAGCCCCACAGTGAGAGAGCTGCACATCCGCCCGAATTTCTGAGACCACCAGACTGAAACTGAGGATGCTCACCCACTGCTCTGGGGGGAGGGAGGCTCATTATCTGAGCACCCTCCCCAGCGCTGTCACTGGCTGGAAGCCCACACCTGCCCTGTGACGCAGGTGTGGCTGTGAGGACTCAGCCGGCAGACCCACAAGGAGCCAGGAAAAATCCCACTAGACACACATGCCCACCACCATGAGAGTGGAGACATAGGTGTGGGGTAGACTCGCATGGGAAATGGTGTGCAGTGTGCCCACCAGTCTGGGGAGCCCCCAGTCCCGTGCTATGGGACGGCAGCCAGACCTCGGCTCCCATCTACAAAGTCCGGAGCAGGGAGAACGCCCTCACGCTCACAGACGTCTCTGGAAGGGGGTATAGATGGTACAGATGCGCCACACACACGGCACAGAGCAGTGCCCCCGCAGCAGTGGAGACGTGGTCACGCCGGCCGGGCTGAATGACCAGCGGCTGGCTTTCCGTGTGCCCCAAGTCAGGGGGTGGAACTCTAAGGGCTGCACCAAAACCTTGCCTCGTGGTTAAAACGCCTTTGCCTCGGTTTCCCAACTACAAAAGAGGGTGACAGCAGTATGCGCCCCACGGCGCTCTGAGCCTCCTGTCCGCTCCTGTTCGCGTTCCTTCTGCGTCCGATCCCGCTGCCTCACCGGAGGGGACGGGTGTTTGCTTTCCAGTCACTGGAACGCGCTCTCCCGGCGCCTGGCCCACGGCTGCCCTGCACCACTCTGGCCCTCTCGGGGTCCCCCGTGCAGACCCGGCGGCGGCTTTTCGGGCTCTGCGTGTCTGTGCCGTCCGCGCTGCGTGGCCCTGGAGGAGCAGCGGCAGGGATGGGTCGCACGGAACGGCCGCTTCGTCTTTGCCTATTCTGGGAGCCACCTCGTGGTGTCCGCGATCCTCTGATCCTCTGCCGTCTGTTTGCTGAAGTCTCCGGGTCAATTTCTTCGCTTTTCTGTCAAAACCACTCGTGAGTGTGAACTGAACAGGGCCAGCGGGCAAGCCAAGGGCGCGAGGCGAGGCGCTGTGCGCAGGCTGTGCGCGGACCAAGGCCTCGGCCCAAGCGCGTGGGCGCCCCCGCTTGCGACGCCGGGCCACGTCCCGACGTGTGGACCCTCGCAGGGCCGGCCACCTCGGCCTCAGAGCGGACGTCTCCACGAGGGGCAAGTGTGCACCCTCGGGGGGCCGCCGGCCACCTCGGCCTCAGAGCGGACGTCGCCCCGCGGGACAAGCGCGGACCCTCGCGGGACCACCTCGGCCTCAGAGTGGATGTCGCCGTGGCACAAGTGTGAAGGCCGGGTGCGCCATGCGGGGTGGGAGGAGCCACCAGCGCGCCCCCGGTGACCTGAGCGCGAGGCCCGGGACGTGTCCACGCAGCGCTCCCTCAGAGGGTCAAAGGCGGCAGTGCCGTGCGCTGGCGCTCCCCGGGGAGTCGCCCTGCGGCAGCTTCCCTGAGCTATAACAACTTCCTCTTGAAAATGAAAGCTGCGAGTTTTGTGCGATTTCCAACACCTTTCTCTCGGGGAGGCTGAGCTGTCCTTACGCGAGGACAAAGGGTCTTGAACTCCGGCCGCGTTCTGGTCCCGGGACCGGAACTCTCGCATCCCTGCGTAACGACGCTGTCTCTATGGATTTGAAACAGCACACCTGGGGCCAGGGCGCATGCTCAGACCGCATGCTATTTGCATATCTGGTACCGCCCCCTACCCTATAAAAGGGATGGAGGGGTCGCTGGCCTGGGCCTCGTGACCCAGAGGTTGCCGCTGCTGGCTCCTCGCCGCCGCAGGTACTGTTCTTGGTTTCTCCTGTCTCTGCTCATGCCAGCTCTTAGCCCGCCGTGTGGGCGTGGGCATGGGCGTGGGTGTGCGGGGCAGCCCGCGATTGTGCGTGGATGCGCGTGTTCTGTCCCCGCGGGGGAAGCCGGTCCCCGCTCCCTCGCCACGACAGTGAAGGTCTTCGTGGCCCAGGCCGTGAGGTCGATGAGCGCTGTGGAGTTTGCAGAGCCTGTGGGCACGGGAAGCGGCCAGGTTCGTCCCGAGGTATCCGCCCAGCCTGTCCCCTCTGCACGGTTCAGACCCCCTCTACCCGCCCAGGGACCCCCGCCGAGCCTGTCCCCTCTGCAGGGCTCAGACTCCCCTCCCCAACCAGGGACCCCCGCTGAGCGTGTCCCCTCTGCATGGCTCAGACCCCACCTCCCCACCCAGGGATCCTCCCTTGGCACCGTGGCTCGGGGTGTCCCGCAGCTCCCAGGGGCACATCTGTCTCCACTCCGCACCTGCAGGTGCCCCTTCCTCGCCGCCCCGGCGCGTGTGCCCCCAGGAGGGTGACCGAGGCTGTCAGGAGCGTGGTGCCCGCGTCCTTGGCCCCCGCTTGTCACCTGGTACTGAAGGACCCTTACAGGGGGAGGGACAAGAAACTAGGCCTGGGCAAATATCAGGGGTTTCTTAAGAGGTTAGATGTTCCCCAGAGACTAGCGGGCAGGACATTCTCTGGGAAGGAAAAGACAATCCCCTTCAGAGAATCTCTAGTCTCCCCCAGAGCAGAGCTGCCCCTCCCCTTCGGAGAACCTCTAGGTGTGCACTTATGATGTCACTGCGACTGGCCAGTCCCGTGCCACCTCAGCATTCTTCGTCATCACTCTCCCATATGCCAATGGTCCCTCTGAACTGACCAATCCTGTAACACCTCTGCATTCTCCGCCAGCATTCTTCGTCGGCATTTTACGCATGCGTATTAGGAATACGCTAATTCGTTGCCTATATAAGCTGTGTGAAACTGCCACTCAGGGCTCCTTACCGCCTGAGGTGGGGGCCCGTTTGCTCAAATGTTCAATAAAATCCTCGTGCTTTTTGCATCCACTCGTCTGGAGTCTGGATCTTTGGGCGTCCTCCTGAGCAAGTGGGCATCTCTGCAATTGAGAGGTCCAACAGTACGCGTTCCCCAGGGACTTTGTGCAGTGCACCGGGGGCACCTGCGGGGCCTCATGGCCCAGGCCCCAGGCCGTGCTGCGCCTGGGTCAGAGCCTGCAGAGCAGCCCCTGTCCCTGGAGCCTGGGGCCCGCGCTCCTCTCCCCATCCCCCTTGGGTTTGTCTTTCACTCAAGGTGCAGTTCGCAGGCCTTGTCACCCAGGGCACCGGGACCTTGGCTGGCGGGAGCCACACTCCGCCCTGCTTCTGCTGGTCTGTCCTCCCCGGCGTCCAGTGCTGCCCTGACATTGCCCGCAAACGTGGGCAGCCTGTCTCCTGTCTCCTTAAGGGTTTCTGATTCCTGAACGCATCCAGAATCCGGTGTAGTGACGTCCACTCTGAGACGGAGGTGGCTAGCAGTCCCGTGAGGGCCCAGCGTCCTGGCCGTGAACCTGACCTAGGCTTCCCGGTGCAGAGGCCTTCAGAACACACAGACTGTGCACTGTGATGCCCTTGGGCTCCTGTGCCTTCTCAGACGCCGCGCGCCTGTTGCCAGGGCGAGAACGCTGTGCCTGCTCAGGTGGCAGAGGCTCAGGGCAGGACGTTGTCTGCACAGCTGGCCGGCATCCGGGGCAGAGGCTGGAGCACGGTCTCCTGTTGTTCTGTGGGGTACTGCTGGTCAGGCCGCTGCATGGTGCACATTGGCCTTGATCACGCCTGGGCCGGGCTTCGGGGTGGAGGTGTGGCGGGGCTGGCTTCCCCAAGGCCTCTCCCTGCTCCGTCCTGTGGCTTTTCCTCGTGTCCTGCCCCCCCCCCCCACTGTGTCTCTGTGCGAGTCTCTTCTTCCAGACACCCTCAGAAAAGCTCAGGCCACTCGAGTGGTCTTGTCCTAACTCACCCCGCTGAAGGCCGTCTCCAGATGCAGTCACGCTCTGGGTGGAGCTGGACTTCCACCAGAAGCGTCATATCCAGGACTTCCCCCAGAACGCTCCATGTGGCACGACTCAGCGTGGCAGGCCTGACACCCAGAACTCTGAGGCATGACTCAGTGTGGCAGGCCTGACCCCAGAACTCTGAGGCATGACTCAGCATGGTGGGCCTGACCCCAGAACTCTGAGGCATGACTCAGCGTGGTGGGCCTGACCCCCAGAACTCTGAGGCACGACTCAGCGAGGCGGGCCTGACCCCAGAACTCTGAGGCACAACTCAGCGAGGCGGGCCTGATCCCAGAACTCTGAGGCACGACTAGGCGTGGCGGGCCTGACCCCAGAACTCTGAGGCACGACTCAGCATGGCGGGCCTGACCCCAGAACTCTGAGGCACGACTCAGCGTGGCGGGCCTGACCCCAGAACTCTGAGGCACGACTCAGCGTGGCGGGCCTGACCCCAGAACTCTGAGGCACGACTCAGCGAGGCGGGCCTGACCCCAGAACTCTGAGGCACGACTCAGTGTGGCGGGCCTGACCCCAGAACTCTGAGGCACGACTCAGCGAGGCGGGCCTGACCCCAGAACTCTGAGGCACGACTCAGCGTGGCGGGCCTGACCCCAGAACTCTGAGGCATGACTCAGCGTGGCGGGCCTGACCCCAGAACTCTGAGGCACGACTCAGCAAGGCAGGCCTGACCCCAGAACTCCGTGCGGCACGACTCAGCGAGGCGGGCCTGACCCCAGAACTCTGAGGCATGACTCAGCGTGGCGGGCCTGACCCCAGAACTCTGAGGCATGACTCAGCGTGGCGGGCCTGACCCCAGAACTCTGAGGCATGACTCAGCGTGGCGGGCCTGACCCCAGAACTCCGTGCAGCACGACTCAGCGTGGCGGGCCTGACCCCAGAACTCCGTGCAGCACGACTCAGCGTGGCGGGCCTGACCCCAGAACTCCATGCAGCACGACTCAGTGTGGCGGGCCTGACCCCAGAACTCCTTGCAGCACGACTCAGCGTGGCAGGCCTGACCCCAGAACTCCGTGCAGCATGACTCAGCGTGGCGGGCCTGACCTCAGCCTGGGAGTTCGTGCTGCTTCTCTCCCTGCTGACCCCTTTGTGGCGCCTTCCTCCCCAGGCTGTTTTACTTTTCCAGCAAGTGTGAGTCGCCCACCTGTCATGTCCAGGAGCTGTGTTTCACAATGAGAACGTCCGGGACCCTGACGCAAGGCGTTGCCAGCAGTGGAGGGAGTGGTCACCGTGCACACGCCCAGTGGAGGCAGTGGTCACCGTGCACATGCCCAGTGGAGGCAGCGGTCACCATGCACACGCCCAGTGGAGGCAGTGGTCACTGTGTACACGCCCAGTGGAGGCAGTGGTCACCGTGCACTAGCCCAGTGGACGCAGTGGTCACCGTGCACACGCCCAGTGGAGGCAGTGGTCACTGTGTACACGCCCAGTGGAGGCAGTGGTCACCGTGCACATGCCCAGTGGAGGCAGCGGTCACCGTGCACATGCCCAGTGGAGGCAGCGGTCACCATGCACACGCCCAGTGGAGGCAGTGGTCACTGTGTACACGCCCAGTGGAGGCAGTGGTCACCGTGCACATGCCCAGTGGAGGCAGCGGTCACCGTGCACTAGCCCAGCAGAGGAGGCAGCGGACACCGTGCACTAGCCCAGCAGAGGAGGCAGCGGTCACTGTGCACACACCCAGTGGAGGCAGTGGTCACTGTGTACACGCCCAGTGGAGGCAGTGGTCACCGTGCACATGCCCAGTGGAGGCAGCGGTCACCGTGCACACACCCAGTGGAGGCAGCGGTCACTGTGTACACGCCCAGTGGAGGCAGCGGTCACCGTGCACTAGCCCAGCAGAGGAGGCAGCGGACACCGTGCACTAGCCCAGCAGAGGAGGCAGCGGTCACCGTGCACACACCCAGTGGAGGCAGCGGTCACCGTGCACTAGCCCAGCAGAGGAGGCAGCGGACACCGTGCACTAGCCCAGCAGAGGAGGCAGCGGTCACCGTGCACACGCCCAGTGGAAGCAGTCTTCACCGTGCACACGCCCAGCAGAGGAGGCAGCGGTCACCATGCACACGCGCTGTGGAGGCAGCGGTCACCGTGCTCACGTGGAGCAGCGGAGGCAGCGGTCACCGTGCATATGCCCAGTGGTGGACGCAGTGGTCACCGTGCACACGCCCAGTGGAGGGAGCGGTCACCGTGCACACGCCCAGTGGAGGCAGCGGCCACCGTGCACACGTGCAGTGGAGGCAGTGGTCACATGCACACGCCGAGCAGTGGAGGCAGCGGTCACCGTGCACAAGCCCAGTGGAGGCAGTGGTCACTGTGCACACGCCCAGTGGAGGCAGCGTTCACCATGATCACGCCGAGCAGCAGAGGCAGCGGTCACCGTGCACACGCCCAGTGGAGGCAGCAGTCACCGTGATCACGCCCAGTGGAGGCAGTGGTCACCGTGCACATGCCCAGTGGTGGAGGCAGCGGTCACCGTGCACACGCCCAGTGGAGGCAGCGGTCACCGTGCACACGCCCAGTGGAGGCAGCGGTCACCGTGCTCACGCCCAGCAGTGGAGGCAGCGGTCACCGTGCACATGCCCAGTGGAGGCAGTGGTCACCATGCACACACCCCGTGGAGGCAGCGGTCACCGTGCACACGCACTGTGGAGGCAGCGGTCACCGTGCTCACGCGGAGCAGTGGAGGCAGCGGTCACCGTGCACACGCCCAGTGGAGGCAGTGGTCACCGTGCACACGCCCAGTGGAGGCAGCGGTCACCGTGATCACGCCCAGTGGAGGCAGTGGTCACCGTGCACAGGCCCAGTGGTGGAGGCAGTGGTCACCGTGCACACGCCCAGTGGAGGCAGCGGTCACTGTGATCACGCCCAGTGGAGGCAGTGGTCACCGTGCACATGCCCAGTGGTGGAGGCAGCGGTCACCGTGCACACGCCCAGTGGAGGCAGCGGTCACCGTGCACACGCCCAGTGGAGGCAGCGGTCACCGTGATCACGCCCAGTGGAGGCAGTGGTCACCGTGCACATGCCCAGAAGTGGAGGCAGTGGTCACCGTGATCACGCCCAGTGGAGGCAGTGGTCACCGTGCACATGCCCAGTGGTGGAGGCAGTGGTCACCGTGCACACGCCCAGTGGAGGCAGCGGTCACCCTGCACACGCCCAGTGGAGGCAGCGGTCACCGTGCACATGCCCAGTGGAGGCAGCGGTCACCGTGCACACACCCAGTGGAGGCAGTGGTCACCGTGCACATGCCCAGTGGTGGAGGCAGTGGTCACCGTGCACACGCCCAGTGGAGGCAGCGGTCACCGTGATCACGCCCAGTGGAGGCAGTGGTCACCGTGCACATGCCCAGTGGTGGAGGCAGTGGTCACCGTGCACACGCCCAGTGGAGGCAGTGGTCACCGTGCACATGCCCAGTGGTGGAGGCATTGGTCACCGTGCACACACCCAGTGGAAGCAGCGGTCACCGTGCACACGCTCAGTGGAGGCAGTGGTCACCGTGCACACGCCCAGTGGAGGCAGCAGTCACCGTGCACACACCCAGTGGAGGTAGTGGTCACCGTGCACACACCCTGTGGAGGGAGTGGTCACCGTGCACATGCCCAGTGGTGGAGGCAGTGGTCACCGTGCACATGCCCAGTGGAGGGAGTGGTCATCGTGTACATGCCCAGTGGTGGAGGCATGGTCACCGTGCACACGCCCAGTGGAGGCAGCGGTCACCATGCACATGCCCAGTGGAGGCAGCGGTCACTGTGCACATGCCCAGAGGAGGCAGCGGTCACCGTGCACACGCCCAGTGTAGTCAGTGGTCACCGTGATCACGCCCAGTGGTGGAGGCAGCGGTCACCGTGCTCACGCCCAGCAGTGGAGGCAGCGGTCACCGTGCACACGCGCTGTGGAGGCAGCGGTCACCGTGCTCACGCGGAGCAGCGGAGGCAGCGGTCACCGTGCATATGCCCAGTGGTGGACGCAGTGGTCACCGTGCACACGCCCAGTGGAGGCAGCGGTCACCGTGCACACGCCCAGTGGAGGCAGTGGACACCGTGCACACGCCCAGTGGAGGCAGCGGTCACCGTGCACACACCCATTGGAGGCTGCGGTCACCGTGCTCACGCCCAGTGGAGGCAGCGGCCACCGTGCACACGCCCTGTGGAGGCAGCGGTCACCGTGCTCAAGCCCAGCAGTGGAGGCAGCGGTCACCGTGCACACGCCCAGTGGAGGCAGCGGTCACCGTACTCACGCCCAGCAGTGGAAGCAGCGGTCACCGTGCACACGCCCAGTGGAGGCAGTGGTCACCGTGCACACGCCCAGTGGAGGCAGTGGTCACCGTGCACACACCCTGTGGAGGGAGTGGTCACCGTGCACATGCCCAGTGGTGGAGGCAGTGGTCACCGTGCACATGCCCAGTGGTGGAGGCAGTGGTCACCGTGCACACGCCCAGTGGAGGCAGCGGTCACCGTGCACACACGCTGTGGAGGCAGCGGTCACCGTGATCACGCCCAGCAGTGGAGGCAGTGGACACCGTGCACACGCCCAGTGGAGGCAGTGGTTACCGTGCACATGCCCAGTGGAGGCAGTGGTCACCGTGCACACGCCCAGTGGAGGCAGCGGTCACCGTGCACACGCCCAGTGGAGGCAGTGGTCATTGTGCACACGCCCAGTGGAGGCAGCGGTCACCGTGCACACGCCCAGTGGAGGGAGTGTTCACATGCACATGCCCAGTGGTGGAGGCAGTGGTCACCGTGCACATGCCCAGTGGAGGCAGCGGTCACTGTGCACACGCCCAGTGGAGGCAGCGGTCACCGTGCTCACGCCCAGCAGTGGAGGCAGCGGTCACCGTGCACACGCCCAGTGGAGGCAGTAGTTACCGTGCACATGCCCAGTGGAGGGAGTCGTCACCGTGCACATGCCCAGTGGTGGATGCAGTGGTCACCGTGCACATGCCCAGTGGAGGGAGTGGTCACCGTGCACATGCCCAGTGGTGGACGCAGTGGTCACCGTGCACACGCCCAGTGGAGGCAGCGGTCACCGTGCACACACCCATTGGAGGCTGCGGTCACCGTGCTCACGCCCAGTGGAGGCAGTGGTCACCGTGCACACGCCCAGTGGAGGCAGCGGTCACCGTGATCACGCCCAGCAGTGGAGGCAGTGGACACCGTGCACACGCCCAGTGGAGGCAGTGGTTACCGTGCACATGCCCATTGGAGGGAGTCGTCACCGTGCACATGCCCAATGGTGGAGGCAGTGGTCACCGTGCACATGCCCAGTGGAGGGAGTGTTCACATGCACATGCCCAGTGGCGGAGGTAGTGGTCACCGTGCACATGCCCAGTGGAGGCAGCGGTCACTGTGCACACGCCCAGTGGAGGCAGCGGTCACCGTGCTCACGTCCAGTGGAGGCAGCAGTCACTGTGCACACACCCAGTGGAGGCAGCGGTCACCGTGCTCACGTCCAGTGGAGGCAGCAGTCACCGTGCACACGCCCAGTGGAGGCAGCAGTCACCGTGCACATGCCCAGATGAGCCAAGGCCGTGACCCCAGCCCCTGCACAGGCTTGGGTGTGAGCAGATTCCCCGGTTCCGGGACACGTGTGCTTGGGACACATGCGCTGAATGTGGCCGGGCCTCTCTGCATCTCCGTCTTTGTCTCTGTCTCTGTCTCTCGCTGCTCGGACACAAGGTTTTCAAGCTCTGGGCACCTGCACCAGGTCTGATTGGGTTGGTGTGGCTTCACTTTAGGACTGGAAAGGACAACCCAGAAAATGAGCATGGTGGCCAGTGCCTCCTGGTGTGACTGCTGCCCCGGCTCCCTGGGACCTTGCACGGGTGCCCGGGGCCCGCCTGCCTCCT
The DNA here is from genome assembly GCA_949820135.1 of Sylvilagus floridanus. NCBI lineage: Eukaryota > Metazoa > Chordata > Mammalia > Lagomorpha > Leporidae > Sylvilagus > Sylvilagus floridanus. The sequence goes on from OX463227.1 coordinate 888,009, forward strand.
GTGCCGTAGCTGTCGGCGGTATTTCTGTGTCACAACAGGAATCCAAGCCTGTGGAGGCTCCACACCTTGTGTCAGGTTTCCAGAGCAGCCAGGCCCAGGTTATAGTGTGGATCTGGGAAGCCGACCTGCTGCAGCCGGGCAGCCCCCGGCGGGGTGGGTGGGTGTCCACACGGCAGGTGTGTGTGGGGTTGTGACGACTCCGGGCACTGCAGGAAGTGTCCTGTGGCTTCCGCAGAAGATGTCCCTGTTGCTCACACGTCTCAGAAGCCCACCCTCGGCTCCAGGGTGACCCAGCCCACCACCCCCACCCCCACCCCAGCTCCAGTGAGGGCCCACTCCGCCCCCACCCCTGAAGCCTGTGGGAGGTGTGCACACAGGAGGAAGCAGGCGGTCTGGCCCTGCCGTGGCGTGGCGGGCCTGGTGGGCTGCCCACGGTGCCTATGAATGCTGACGCCAGCTCCCACCTCCCTGTGTCCTCGGGTGCTGTCTCCAGAGCTGTGTTCAGAGCCCCCCCTGAGGTCCTGGTGGCGGTGTTAGGTGCCGCACAGTTGGCCTGAACAGGAGAGCACATTTGCTCTGTGGAAAATCCCGCCTGGCTTGGCTGTGCCGCACCCCATCCCCCCAAACAGCCACAGACATTCCTTCGTGGTCCATTTCCCCCTGGTTTTAGATTCATTTTTCCTAGGAGGTGGAGGTGGCCAAACGAGCTGAGCGTTCTCACAGCCCGCAGGCAGCGGGGTGCGGGTTTCCCTCTCCTCTGGGCTTGGTTTCCAGGGCAGGGCTTTGCCCGAGCACCATGGAAAGTTTCATGGTTTGGAATGGACGCCAGTTTCCCTGCAGCCAATGGCGTTTTATTTGAGAAGGATCCATTTACACTTGCGCTAGCATTTCGGGCTGTTCTGCGTGGCGCGTGAAGCCTTGCCGCCCTGGGCCCGCTGGTGCTTGCTGAGCTGTTGGAGGTGTGCCGCTGAGCCCACTCTGCACTCCTCCGGAATGTGGCAATGTGGACTGCTCTGCCTGGAGCCTGCCCCTCCCACCAGGCGTTTGACTGACGCCTTCCTGTGCTCATGTGTCGCTGTGTGCCAGTCCTGTGGACCCCTGACCGTGGTCATTGTGAAATGCTGGGTTAGCCAGCCCTCCAGGCACTGCCTGCAGTGTGTCTGGCCCTGCCCTGCTCAGCTCTCTCGTTTCATTCCAGGAGGTGCTAAAATCACTGATTTTTTCCCAGCGTTCGTGCTGATCACCATGACTTGAGAGTTAGTGTTTGCTCGTCTAGGTAGAGCTATTTTTAACCCACCACTAGGGATACGCAGTCGGTGACCAGTGCCCCAGGGAGTCCTGGTGTTCTCCCAGGTCATGGAGCCCCGTGGCCCTCGTGCCGTCTGCCCCGCGTAGCAGGGGTGCCACTTCCCGAGCTCTGTTGTTGGCTATGGCAGTGATGACCATAAGGAAAAAGTCATTTTATTACCTGCGGCCATTTCCTATTTTATAAGGCACCATGCCCTGTCACCCTGGAACTCAAAACTACCAAGTGTTAGGTCTCTGGTCACCAGTATTTCTCAATACTCATCTTGAATGCCATTTTACCAATCACTCACAATCGCCTTTTTTGCTGTACTGTTGCCTGGTGGTGTTTGGCTATGGAGGTAGAATATCAAATTCAAATACTTCACTTGAGGAGGGCCCTTGACTGTTGATTCTCTACTGACTGTTTAGGAGAAGACTACAGCTAGCTAAGGAAGGCAGTCTTGAGCAACGTGGAGTAGTAACCGCTCACCAGCCAGTTCTCATAGCAGCAGCTCACGGCACTGAGTTCGTGATGCTGGGTACGTTACCTGAGGCCAGTGTGATAGATCCTGGGTGCAGAATGCTGTCTGCAGTCTCCCGGGGAGTCTCCTCGGAGCAGGGCACGCAAAGCAGATTGGAGACTGGGAGGCTCAGAGATGTGGAGAGGGGGTTGGAGCTGGGCTCAGCATGACAGGGAGGCAGGTTGTCACTTGCTCATAGGTCTCTTGATTTTCTGTTCTGGTTGTGAATGGAGTATTCTGGAATCTGTGTGCTTGTAGCCATGATACCCAATCCTTGCGTAGGAGAGGCATCCTCTGTCTTCGATCACCCTACAGGAGATGGGTCTGTGTCTGAGCACCAGAACCATTGCCCAGGGTTGTGCACAAAATCGCAGCTCATGCAGGGCTCCTTCGTGCCCTGCCTCCGGCTTCAGCTGTCATACCCAGAGGGTCAACCACGCCAGGCTCCAGTGGCATGCGGGCAGTTAGGTCTGGAGCACCTTCACCAAAACCCTTCGTAGCTGAGTGTGTGCGTGACTCCTGCAGAGGTTGCGAGGAATTACTGATGGACAGGGGGCTGTGGGCCTCAGACACGATTCTGCATCATCGCCTGACCCTCTCACGGGGGCCTTAAGAACTCATCCAGCTCTCTTGGCCTCTCTTTCCGCATTCATGAAGTGGATGTAAGAGGGAGACACGTTCCTTCTAGGGGAGTGGTGAGGCTCGACTGTTCACGTGTTGTGCTTGGCACAGGAAAATGAGAGCTCGCTGGTACCGTGGTTCTTCATGATTATGTATTTGTTTTTTTATTGTTTCAACCAATTTTTATTTGCAGAATATAAATTGCTTCAAAGATATTTCCTCATTTAATAAGTGGTAAAAAACCTTATTAAACAGAAACAAAGCCTAAATTTCATCATTTATATTTAAACAGAGATATAGATCATTGGAAGTGTATGAACGAAATGTAGCTTTTACCTGAGCAGTTATATGAACGAGGCTGTTTTTAAGTTTCTTTACTGACAACCCCTTTTTAACCATTGAACAAATGGTACTTAAATTAACAGTAGTAAAAATGTAAAAAATTCAAATTTAAAATGAAAATATGGAATAACAACAAAAGAACAGGAAGTAGCTTCCTTATCAAACAGATAATTTGCAGACATTCAGATACTTTCTGAGGCATATCCAAACACCTACGGGGCCAGCGCTGTGGCAAAGCAGGTAAAGCCGCTGCCTGCAGTGCTGGCATCCGATACGGACACCGGTTCCAGTCCCGGCTGCTCCACTTCCCATCCAGCTCTCTGCTATGGCCTGGGAAAGTAGTGGAGGATGGCCCAAGTCCTTGGGCCCCTGCACCCACATGGGAGACCCGGAAGAAGTCTCGGATTGGTGCAGCTCTGGCCATTGTGGCCATCTGGGGAGTGAACTAGTAGGTGGCAGACATCTCCCTCTCTCTCTCTCTGCCTCTCTGTGACCCTTTCTTTCAAATAAAATAAATCTTTTTTAAGAGATTTATTTATTTATTTGAAAGTCAGAGTTACATAGAGAGAGAGGAGAGGCAGAGAGAGAGAGCGAGAGGTCTTCCATCCGCTGGTTCACTCCCTGATTGGCCGCAACAGCCGGAGTTGTGCCAAGCTGAAGCCAGGAGCCGGGAGTGTCCTTCGGGTCTCCCACGTGAGTGCAGGGGCCCAAAGGCTTGTGGTATCTTCTGTGCTTTCCCAGGCCACAGCAGAGAGCTGGATGGGAAGTGGAGCAACTGGGACTCAAACTGGCGCAAATATGGGATGCTGGCGCTGAAGGTGGCAGCTTTACCTGCTATGCCACAGCGCCAGCCCCAATAAATCATTTTTTTTTTAACACACCTACATCAAAGATTGCATTCATTTGAGGGTATCAATACAGAATCAGTGCTGAGACTTTGTAGCACTTACAGTATATATAAAGCAGTGTTAGACTACTGTAGTTCACATTTGAGAAACTCAGATTAAAGTTTATGCTTCAACCTGCCGATTTAACATTACAGCCAATGCACTGACAGTTACCCATTTCATATTTTTCTTATGAAACTAAATAAGCAGATGTCATTTAAGCACATGGAATAATGTCGTGTCTTCTTCCTTTTGATAGTAAATTTTAAAATCCAAATATTTTTATCATGGAAACTGCCTAGCTGTACAAAGGCTCCCGAATACAGTACAGTCATAGTTTCTTCTTTGTAAAGTCCATTAATTTACAGTTATTTTGGTACAAGTTAGTGGAGAAGGACACTACTCTAGGTTGTTGGGCAGCAAGAATGTCAGTCTATCACTACCTGTCTTTAAGTACGGGCACAGCACAACACAGCCATGGCAAGTGAACGCCCTCACATGGCCTCCACTGCGTCCGGGGTCTCTTTCCACATCACAGGAGCTGGTTTAATGGATACCATCCAGTCTCAACCTACCTCTGAGTTTCGTTTATTAAAAATTTTGAAATTTAACTAATGAAACATCTAGAGTCTCCACAAGCCAGTTTTTTCATTACTCTTCGCTAACAGTTCAAGTAAAATATATGTTTTAAATTTTTATAGACACCTTATTAAAGTGATTAAAGGTACTTAAAGTACCATTAGTGGGTACAATATTAACCAAAAAAAGACACTGAAAGTATTTTTGAGATTTTTTTTTCCTAACTAGCAGAGCTGTGGGGTTCATAATGAACACAGACATAATGACACTTTATCCTGCTGCTTTCAAGCCTCAATAAAAAGAGTAAGTGCAGGAAACAGACAAGAAGAGCAGGATTTCAGGAGAAAAATGTAGTAAACACCTGGATTTTGGATGCCTCAAACACAAAAGCTCACAGTGCTTATAAGCACTGTCATTATTTCATCCTTTAAGCAATGCAAATCTTTATTTCATTTCTGATTTTATCCAGAAATTAAAACATGATTCATTACATAATGTATCTTAGCAATTTCAGTTTTCAAGCAATGCAAACCCAAATGTTGTGTGGCAACAACACGCTTGTGGACTGAGCTTCAAAGAGGGACAAATTCAGTTAAGGGAACTGATACAGTCTTCTGCCCAAGACATAAGAACTTAACACTGTAATCACACAAATGGAATGCAGTAAGAGAGGGAAAAAACGAGATGGTCCAATGTAATCAATGTCTTCTTTTTAAAAAGATTAAAAACCAGATTGCCTTAGTGTGTGGCTGGGTTCCCAGTAACAGGATATTCTGAAATCGAAGGGACTACAGAAGAAACACCAGAGTCAGTTCAGTTTCCTGCTGTTTTTCCATAAAAGGTTCCTGAGTTTACTTTGGATTTCCTTTGCACTTTTACTGGGAGATTTTCTGCCTTTACCGTCTTTCATAGTGATGACTGTGTTTCTTGTGTGGCGCATCCGTAAGCATCTTTTATAAGGCTGGAAGAGTGATGGCAAATTCTTTCGATTTCTGTTTGTTATGGGAGGGGTTTGTTTCACCTTCATTCATAAATGAGCACTCTGCAGGGTACAGTATTCTGGGTCGACAGTTCTCTTCTCTTAAGACTTGGAATTCTCTCCTAGCCTGCAGGGTTTCTGATGAGAAGTCAGCTGTGAGTCTAATTTGAGATTCCCTGAAAGTAGTCTGGTGTTTCTCTCATGCACATTTTAGGATCTTTTCTATATGTTTACAGTGGAGAGTTTGACTACAGTGTGTCTTGGTGAGGATCTTTTCTGGTCACGTCTGTTGGGAGTTCTGTGTGCTTCCTGTACTTGGATGCCCCTTTGTTTCTCCAAATTAAGGAAGTTTTCTGTAATTATTTCAGTAAAAAGGCCTTCTAATCCATTTTCTCTTTCCGTACCTTTAGGAGCTCCTGAAACCCTTATGTTGAGTCATTTGATAGTCTCCCATAAATCTCCAACACTGTTTTTAGTTTTCTAATGTCTTCCTCCTTTTTTTTTTTTTTGGTCTGAAAAAAATTTCCAGAGATTTGTCTTCTAACTTGCATGTTCTTTCTTCTGCCTCACTGAGTCTACTGTTAAGGCTTTCCACTGCATTTTTTATTTGATCTATTGAGTTCTTCGTTTTCAATATTTTATTTTGATTTCTCTTTAAAGTTTTACTTTCATGGGGAAAATGTTCATTCATGTCAGGTATGGATTTCTTTAATTCATGGATTTGCTTCTGATTACTTCTAAGGAATCTGCAGGCAACTTTTTGAAATCTGTTTCTGGCATTTCTTCAGTCTCTTCATTTTCACATTCTGTTATTGAAGTGTTGTGTTCCTTTGGGGGAGTCATGTTGTCTTCCTTATTCTGGTGTCTTGAGTTGCTGCATTTATTTTTGGGCATTTGTGAAGATTCTTGGATTTTTCCCCTGGGATGGCTTTTGTCTTTGGCCTGTGGCTCTGTGGGTTAGTGGAGTGTCTGCTCTTCCAGTGAGTACCCAGAGGCATGTGCTGGGTGTGGCCAGGGAGCTCTGCTCAGTGCTCCAGGGCGACACCCAGATTCACATGGTAAATCTCTCTTTTGTTCTTTTTTATCAGAGGGGAGGTTTAATCTGCTCTGTTGTTGTAGTCTCATACTCACCTCCTCTCCTCCAAGGAGACCAGTGTGGTGCGTGGGCGCTAGCAGTGTTTGTCTGCACTGCCACAAGAACCACACACAGGATCCGTGCAGTCCTTGGAGTGAGCATGGATCCTGCAGCAATGACCCTCACCAGGGATAATGAGTGTGTGGAGCTGCCCGCAGTGACTGCCCAAAGTCCCAGCCACACCCTGTGCCCTTCCACACAGTCACAGTGTTTTCACAGTCCCGGCACACAAGGCTCCCACAGTCCCGAGCTCCCAGCCCCTGTCAGTGCTCCCAGCCAGACTCAGGTGTCTCCTCTTGGCTGCTGGCTGGGTGTGGAGACAAGCTGGTACAGCTGTCACGTTTGTCCAAAATGGCGCCCACCCTCTCTCAGCTGGTTACAGGACACTGGTGCTGGGTGTTTTGGGGAGGGAGAATCTGCCCCCTTTTCCCCTCTAGGCTGGCAAGTACCTTGTCTCCCACAGGGCACCAAGCTGTACTCTCACCGGGCTCTTCCCACAGCTTCATCGCCAGTGGCTTGGGCTGCTGCAGTCTGGTCTCCCCTCACTCTCCAAAGCTGGTGCTGCAGTTCCTGGCTGCTGGGTCCTGAGCTGTGTGCGTCCACACCCTCCACACAGGGCCACAGCGTCCCTCTGGTCCTGAGCTGGGTGCGTCCACACCCTCCACACAGGGCCACAGCGTCCCTCTGGTCCTGAGCTGTGTGTGTCCACACCCTCCACACAGGGCCACAGCGTCCCTCTGGTCCTGAGCTGTGTGCGTCCACACCCTCCACACAGGGCCACAGCGTCCCTCTGGTCCTGAGCTGTGTGCGTCCACACCCTCCACACAGGGCCACAGCGTCCCTCTGGTCCTGAGCTGGGTGCGTCCACACCCTCCACACAGGGCCACAGCGTCCCTCTAATTTGCATGAAGTCTCCCCTGCCGGTTTACCTGTTTCCTGAGATTGGCCTCTCCAAGCTTTCAACCTATGCTCCCCTAGACTAGAGCCGCAAGCTCCCTCCCTATTCTGCCATCTGGGTTCTATGATTATTTATATAGTTACTTAACTTGAAAGAAAGAAAAAAAAAGATGGGGGGAAGGGGCAGGGGAGGAATACTCCATTTATTTTATTTTATTTATTTGAAAGAGTTACAGAGAGAGGTAGAGACACAGAGAGAGGTCTTCCATCCACTGGTTCACTCCCCACATGGCTGCAATGGCTGGAGCTATGCCTGTCCAAAGCCAGGAGCCAGGATCTTCTTCTGGGTCTCCTATGCGGGTGCAGGGGCCCAAGGACTTGGGCCATCTTCTACTGCTTTCCCAGGCCATAGCAGAGAGCTGGATTGGAAGAGGAGCAGCTGGGACTAGAACTGGAGCCCATATGGGATGCTGGTGCTTCAGGCCAGGGCTTTAACCCGCTGCACCACAGCACAGGCCCCTCCATTTCTTGATTTACTCCCTAAATTTCTGAAGTGGCCAAAGCTGGGTCAGCACACAAATCCAGGTCGCCCACGTGGCTAACGGGTGCAGCCACCTGAGCCTTCGCTGCTACATTCTAGGGTTGCATTAGGGGAGCCTGAATCAGGACCTGGAGCTGGGGGCAAACCTGGGCGGTCAGCATGGCATCCCAGTGCCTCTCAACCACTGCACCGACATCCACCCCTCTTGTTGATACTCTTGTTAGAATTAGTACATTGACAGGAAGCACAATCCTAATGGAAGTGAGGTTGAACACAGTGTGCATAGAGACTCCTGGGGGAAGTTTTCATGGCCATAAGAAAGCAGTAACCAAGGAGACTATTCCCTGTATTCCAACGTGGTGAGCACCTCAGCGTGTTGGGCGTGACACCGTGGAGCACCAGCCTGGTGGGGTGTGGCCCAGTGCTTACCAGCTGGCTCCCTCCTGCTGAATTTTCATTCTCCCTTGCAGGTACGCTGGGGCCACAGCCACGTGGCCATGTGGGTAGACGCGATATTGTCCAATTCCCATCCACTCCTCCAACTTCTTACTCTCTGCTCTCATGAAGAGGTGGTGGAATCACTTGATGGGAGGGTCCGGGAGCTTTGAGTGGCCTCTGCACTTAGAACCTCTAGTGAGTCCCCAACTCCCACCCAGAACTCAGCAAGGATGACCCCAGGGCTAAGCTTGCCAACCCTCGCCCTCGTGCTACTGGTGATTTCTGTGTCTTTATTTTAACATGAAGATTTTCCCTCCCCTCGCTTAACTGTGCATTTTGGGGATCCAGTTTGGTTTCCCTGTTGGATGATTCTATTTATTTGTTGTCCTATCGTTTTAACACCTGTCGCACAGATGATATTGTGGATCTTCCCTCTACCTAGTCTGACCGAAGCGAGTGCAGTATTTGCTGTAACCTGTGAGAACCTTAGCGTAGCCGCAGCCCCGTGTGTTCCCTGCCTTGTGTATTAGTTGCTTCATAAGAAGGTTCTTCAAAAAGTTCATAGAAAGTGTACATTCTGGAAAAGCTATGTGTGGGTTTCAGGATATTTTGTACCAAAAGAAACTAATATTTTTAAACAAAATTTCATGAATATGTAATTATATATACATGTACATGTATATGTACTTATATACATAAATGTAATATAATATAAACATTTTATATAAATAATACATAATTACATGCATGTGTATATACCATTACATGTATATGTACATATACACGTATATAATCTGTATATATAATATATGTGCATGTGTGGATGTAATTACATGTGCTATATTTATACATACTATATATACATATCACGTATGCATGTATGTCTAAATCTATATAGGTGTGTAGATAAGTAGGCACAGAGAGATCTCTCATCCGCTGGTTTACCCCTCAGATGCCCACAAAAGCCAGGTTTGGGCTGGACCAAGCCAAAACCAGGAGCTGGGGCATCGGTTCTCGTGGGTGGCCGAGCCTGAACCCCCTGGACGTCACCTAGCGCCCAGGTGGGCGTTCGCAGGAAGCTGGCATGGGGGGATGGAGAGAGAACTCGAACACAGGCTCGCCAGATGGGCTGTGGGTGCTGCAGCGCTGGCTTGGCTGCGAGACCAAACAGCTGCCCCAACTTACCTTTGTTTCCGTTTCTCCATGAACTTCTGCCCATCTGAGGAGCCCTTCCAGCTTCACACACAGATGCCCGGGACACAGGTGCGCTCCCTTTCTTCCCTCAGAAACGGAAAGACGTCCTGTTGGCTCACTAACCTGCCCTTCATGCCAGTCTTTAACCAAAGTCCATGCCAGGCCAACTGCTGATTGGCTTAGAGCAGGCCATGTGATCTCTCCCAAGACCAAGGGCTCTGCAGGGCGGGAAGGGGCAGTGGTTCAGGAGGCAGGACGGCGCCTTGAGGAGGGCCGGGAGGGCCGGGCACCGGCTCCAAGCTCAGCTTCCTGTCGTCTCGGGGCCCCTCTTGCAGGAAGCACTTTCTCTCCCGAGGTGCTCAGAGTCCGCGGGGCGCTGCTGGGGTGTCCTCGAGAGCGAGGGTGTCCCAGTGTCCCGGGGCGGGTGGCTTGTCTGGGGTGCCCACATGACAGAGGTCATCATGGGCCCAGTCGTGGATCAGCACAGCTTGTATTTCCCAGTCCTGGAGCCAGCAGGGTGGGGTGCGCATGGCCGCTTCCTGACTGTGTCCTCACATGTGGGGAGCACGGGGTCCCCCAGCCACCGGTCCCACTGACGCGGGCTCCATCGCACCTCCTCCGACCTCGCCGCCTCACACCATAATCACCGGGTGAAGGGGTCCGGCCTTTGGGTCCGGGGGCGCAGCCCATGCGCAGATGGGAAGCAGCAGGCTGAGCAGTCAGGAGGTGAGAGCCGGGGGAAGGAGTGCCGGGGTGGCTGGCAGCGACGGGCTGCACGGCGCCACGTGTGCTTTTATCCGGATCTTCTTTCCAAACAAGATATTTCAAGTTCTGTTGCGTGAAAACTGACTTGTTAGTCAAACACGTTTGTTTGTGTTTCTTCAATGTCTTCAGTCTCAACTGAGCCGCGGTGTGACGTTTCTTCCACACGTGTTTCTGTCTGTCGGTGTCTCGCCTCTTCACACACGAGTTCTAGCTCACATCTGTCTCATGAGTGTGACCACGTGAGAGGAGGAGACGGTCTTCCCAGCCCCTCGCTCTTCCCAGGCAGGGCTGAGGGATGTCTACAGGACACCCACTGAGGTACGGCGCACTCGGGGTGGCAGTAACTTGATGTCTGTGCTTACGTGAGGGAGGGCTTTTCGCTTTATGACCCATGGAGCCCAAGCAGCCTCAGGCCCCTCCCATTTTCCCAGGTGCCCGCCACCCTTGGGCGTTCTGTGTGTGTCCTGGGGGCTGGCCACAAGAGAGCTTAGGTCCCCGCTTTTAGGGTTGAGCAAGGTGGCAGCCTGCGTGTCACTGCAGGTCCGGTCATGGTGGTTCCACGTGACTGCTGACATCGCCCTCAAAGCGGTCAGCGGAAGGGAGGGCAGGGGTGAGGAAAAACTCCTGGCTGGCGTGGTCCTCAGCACACCCAGACCCCTGTTCTGGGCATCGCTGTGGATACGGGAGCCCACAGAGGAAACAGCCCCATGGGAGCTCGGTGCTGGGCCCCGGATGCGAGGGGCCACGTGGGGTATGTGCAGACAGCAAGGGGGCTGGGGGCTGCGACTGCAGCGTTTTTGCCAAGTGAGACAGTAGCTTCCTGCATGGTCCCGGGGCCTCCTGGGTAAGTGTGGAAAGGAGGGGATTCCGATGTCCAAGGGGAGCGCTCATGGGCCCGGGGCAAGTGGGGTGGGGAGGACTTCCAGGCAGGCGGGGCAGGAGGGGTCAACGAGAAGGCAAGAAAGAAACCAAATCACCTCACTGAGGTCGGAGTCGTACTTCACGGAGTCAGGTCTCCGCAGTATTTTCAGATGGTTTGTTTTACTCAGTGAGGCCGAGGTGGGACTGACTGGGGAATCATTAATACGCAGAGGCTCGTCTGATGGGGTGGCAGGACGCCCCCTTTGTGGTGTTCCTGCTCAGGTCACGCGTGCTCCCTCTCCCTGGCCAGCCCTGTGGTGCCCTGCGCTGCTGGGTTGGACGTCTGATGTTTCGTTTTCCCGTTGTGGGCGCAGACACGGGTCGTTTCTTGCAGATGATGTCGCCATTACTTTTGAAGGTGTCGTTTGGATCAGTTTATGGTTTGCTGAGTCTGATTCAAGCGCTTCTCCATCTTGCCCTGTGTTATTTTGGGATCCACACTGCACTTACGGAGGCATCTCGTGCTGGCATTTGTGCGGCCATGTGGAGTGCAGAGCTGAGGGCGGGCCTTGGCGGTTGTGTGCGCTCAGACCAGCATCCTGCTGTGGCACGGACGCCCCCGCGGAGCCGTGCAAAGCCAGCGAGGGGCCGCCTGTGTTGCTGCAGCTCCGTGGGTGGCAAGGTGATGCCTGTCGGCTCCTGCTGTTAGAATTCTGTGATGCTGTGGGCAACTTTAGCTCTGAAACCAGCATTTATTCTATAGCCACGTTCATTTTGGGTGACTCAGGTGCTTGCTTCTAAGCTGGGTGGGTCGGCTCTCCTCAGCATTCCGACCTGGCAGGCCAGTGTGTGCGAGAGGGGGCCTGGTGTGGCTGTGCCTCCTGGCCGGGGCCTCAGTGGAGGCCAAGCAGTGCCCGCAGGACTTGATCTTGACCTCGGCCACGACGGTGCACGTGGCGGGCAGCAGGTGCTTGGTGACGCAGTCAGAACGGGGCAGGCTCTTGTCTCACAAAACCACATCGTGGATTCTGAACCTTTGCCTGGGACTCGGCTGCTCTTGGTCACACCTCCTGGGAGTGGTGTCAGGGCAGCGTTGCCCCTTCTGTATTTCAGGTTAGTTTCCTGTTTTTGCTTTTGTTTTGTGGTCTCTGGTGATGTTAAGTTTCCAAAATAAAGTCTTGGCCATTTTTTTTTTTAAGATTTATTTATTTGAAAGGCGGAGAGACAGAGACAGGGAGAGAGAGATCTCTTATCCACTGGTTTCCTCTCCATGACCACAGCATCTCGGGCTGGGCTAGGAACTCCAGCTGGGCCTCCCACACAGGTGGCAGGGCCCAAGTACCTGGGCCATCTTCCGCTGACTTCCAGGCGCCTTCGCAGGGAGCTGGATCAGAAGTGGAGCAGCGGGGACTCCACGCGTCACTCCTGAATGGGATCCCAGCGTGGCGGGGGGCAGCCTGGCTGCTGCGCCGGCATGCTGGCCCCGTGTCCGTGAACCTGCTGTCCGCCGAGGCCCTGCGCCGTCGGGGGTCAGATGGATTCTTCATTTGCCTTTCCTGCAGGTGTGTGACCCTGCGGGGGGTCCTCTGTGTGGTTTCCTGTAGTTGGAAGCAGCCCGAGGCTTTATCAGCCCCGTGCGCACAGGAGCCCAGCGAGGAAACAGGTCTGAGGACCCCCGTGCCTGGGGGACCAGCCACAGGCTGACTCGAGCAGCAGTGCTCGTCACAGAGCGACTCGCACAGGGCAGGGACTGAAGCCGCACACACACGGGGTCTCCTGTCTGCCCGGCCCCGGGGTTCCGGTGCCAGCCCAGGCCTGACTCTCCAGGGCTCCCGGCTCTGACTTCCTCTGAGGCCGTCCTCATCCCCTCCCTGCCTCCACTGCCCAGCAGTGTCCAGAATGTCTCCCAGCAACTCGGTCTCACGTCTGCGGCTGATGGCAACCCGGCTCCTGCCACCCTGTGTCTGAAAGGAGACTTGGGACTGTGCATCGCTGGGCTCACGGGGGCGAGCGTCCCCTTGGGGTTGACCCGGAATCCGGATGCTGTGCTGGCCAAGATCTGAGCTGTCCATAGGTCACCTTCACCCCGCCACATGGCCGGGAGCAGCAGGAGTGGCTGCTGTGAGGGAGGGGCCTGGGGCCTGGTGTAGGAGGAGGAGTGCTGGGTGCTAGGTGCTGGGTGCCGGGAAGTTAGTGTGTCTAGGACCTGTTGTAGGAGGAGTGCTGGGTGCTGGGTGCTGGGTGCCGGGAAGTTAGTGTGTCCAGGACACCAGTCCACACTCGGGGATCCAGGCAGCTGTTGGAAACAGGTCCTGGCCCATGGCCTGGGCAGGAGACCTGTGGGTCCCTAACACACCCAACAGGGAGAAAGAGGGCGACAGGCTTCCTCCGAACGTACCTGCTGTGTCCCTCCTGCCGGCCTCTGAGCACACCTGTGGCCTCCAGTGTGTCTGCTACAGACGTGCAGTTGAACTGTGCACGCTGAAGGGAGCTGGCGTGGTCTGCAGGGGCTTTGGGTTGTGCTCTGTGAGCGTCTCCATTTCTTTGCTTTTAAACACCGGCGTTCCTTGCTGAATAATTTTGCATTTGAGGTGATGGCTGTCACTGTTGCACTCTGAAGGCAGGAACTCTGAAATCCCAGTTTTGTCCCGAGGTCTGGGCCTGGCGCCCGCCAGTCACTGTGAGTGACACGTCAGGGCCAGGGCTTTCGCTTGCTGGGAACCAGGCCTGGAGGACTTCAGGAGGGAGGGGACCAGGAGAGAGCGGGGAAGGGTCTCACTTACTGGACATGTCCCTGGCCCAGCCCTACTGGAGACACTGTGTCCAGTGCAGTGCCCTGCAGTGGGATGGGTGCTCTGGGGCACTGGGCTCACACACCAGGAAGCCAGCAGAGACGTGGAGAGACTGGCACGCTGGAGAGGATGCCTGGAGAGGGGTCTCTGTAGGTGTGTGCCTGTGTGTGCTTGTGTGTGTGGGTGTCTGTACATGTGTGCTCGTGTGTAGGGGTGTGTGTGTGTGTCTACCATGCATGATCCATGTGTCCTGTGTCCTCAGTTGCTGAACACCCCACGTGTGCTAGGAATAGTTGGAGGCGCTGGGCACATGAGCTGAGACGAGGTTCACGTTTCAAAGGACTGGAGCCACGTGACCCTGTGTGTCAGTCAGTTTTCGTACTGGAGCAGATGCCTGGGAGAAGCCTGTGATGAGGGACAGAGCTTTGCTTTGGTCCCTGGTATTGGAAATTCACGGTCCTGGGTCAGGAAGCCCCGTTGGTCTGGCGTCTGGGAGGGGGGCGGCAAAGGCAGGGTGAGTGGGGGGTGTGGAGAGCCAGGAGCACAGAGACACTGGCCGGGCCCAACGGGCCTTCATAGCCAGTCCTCTCAGGGTCGCTTCCTCCAGGGGGCGCCTCTAGGCCCTCCTCTGACACTCCTAGCGCCATTGCTGGGCCGCAGCGTGAGTGTGTTCACACTGTAGCACACACCGGTGGTTCACCGTTATGGTATTTTTTCTTTGAATTTCAGTCTGTTGATGATGGAATGTAGCTTGAACATAAAACTTGAACTGGGACGGCTACTGGCTAATTAATCCTGAGTTTGCAGTCCCGTCCCAGTGAGTTGAGAATGGAAATTTCTTGCTGCCACTCAAAATGGGAGCTCTGCAGAATACGCTGGGAGCACAGTTGCCATCGTGGGGGATGTGGGGGATTCGACACGGGAACTGGGCCCAGGGGGACAGCAGCCCCTCATGCTCCTTCTCGCAAGCGCTGCGGTTTGAACAGGATTTGCCTCCGAACTCGTGGAAATGTTCCAACCCCGAGCGTAGCTGGCAGTTCAGTCACTGTGCGTGGGGGTCCTTGGGAGGAGGTTCTAGCAAGAGTGGGCTACAAGCTGCGGTGGCCCAGCTGCCCTCTTTCCTGGCTCCCCACGGCCCTCCCTCCACCTGCTCGCCCTGCCCTCACGGGGCCAAACCCGAGGGGTTGCTCAGCCTTGGACTTGGGTCTCCAAAACTGTGCTCTGAATTGACCTTTGCTGCCTTCAGAGTTAGTCACCCAGGTGTCTGGTGGTCGTGAATAACAGCGCACACGGGGTCAGGCCTTCCCATCACACCCGCCTTGTCCTCCCAGGCCACAGCAGGTGCCACACAGGCGCCGTTTGTCTCTCAGGAGCGAGAACCGGGTTTTCTCAGCCTGGCCCAGGGTCCTCCCTGAGTGAGCTCTGGAGCCTGGAGCCCGTCCTTGTGGCAGCTCCAGGGGGACGTGAACCACAGACTGGCCCCAGGTGTCTGGGACCTGACCCGCCTGTCCTACCCTAACCCGCGTGTCCTATGTCCTGTGTCCTGACCCTGCCTGTCCTGTGTCCTGAACCTGCCTGTCCTGTGTCTTGACCCCACTTGTTCTGTGCTCTCTGTGTTCTGTGTCCTGACCCTGCCTGTCCTATGTCCTGTGTCCTGACCCTGCCTGTCCTGCGTCCTGTGTTCTGTGTCCTGACCCTGCCTGCCCCAGGTTCTCTTTAGGAGGGAGCACACTTTCACGGATGTGCGTTTTCCGTCGAGCAGACAGAGAACCGCAGGGCCCTCAGTGGTGGTTCACGGCCTCCCTGCCTCCCCTCCAACTTCCATGGAGCACCCACTACTCTTCAGGCCCTGTGCTGGGTCCTGGGGACAGTGGGCTGGGTGGGCGAACAGGTCCACGGCATGGGTGAGAGGCAGTGAGCAGCCAAAGTGAAATTCAGTGGAAGCCCTCGAAATTGTTGTCCTTTGTCTCCTTGGCATTTTTATGCGTGTTACCACAGGACCTGCTCCCGGAGGGAGGGCTGCCTCAAAACCTCCACAAACCGACTCATTCTGAGGGACCCCTGTGTGGCGCACCTAGAAACCCCGAAGCTTCTGTCTCCCAGAAACTCCAGGCACACAAGTGCTGCGTCCCAAGGCCTCAGCCCCACCAGCACGCAGGTGTGGGACTGGGGAAGCTGCCCTCCGAGGGGTCCCAGGGCAGAGACACAGCCCACTGCCTCACTCAGGGCTGAGACGACCACAACACGGGACCGTAGGCCGGGGCTGTACGGCTCACCCAGCTGGTTCCTCTGCAAGCTGTGGAAGCATCAGCAAATGCGTTCAGAGCTCCGAGGCGCCTGCACAGCCTCCTCGTGTCCCTGGCAGGGTCTGGAGGCCTCCGCTCTCCTCCTGGGCCCCTTCCCCAGGCACCTGCTGTGTGACCGCAGCACTGCCCCGGGCCACCCGTCCTCCCCCGAGCAGCGCCCTGACTTCTCTCCCTTTCTCTTTCTTTCAGAGGTGGAGGGCAGAGACCCCCTTCACCGGTCCCCTGCCAGCTGCCTGCAGCACTGGGGCCGGGTCACAGCCAGTGCTGGCAGCCAGGAACCCAGTCCAGGTCTGCCATGTGTGATGGATGCCATCATGCCAGCCGCAGCCCGCTGCCTCCGGGGTCTGCACTCCCCTGCGGACTCCCCAGATGTCTCGATCCCTGGGCTGAATGCCCACTCATGCAGCTCAGGATGACAGGCCCCTCCCTCCCAGCTGGGTCACGACCACTGCCACAGCCTCCCTGTTCATTCTCTGTACCTCCCCGCCTGTCTACAGACACCTGCGAGGGATGCACCTTGTGCTGGGCTCTCGGGGAACTTCTGGTGGCAGTGGTGAGGGCGGCTACCGGGGGCTCTGAGCCTTTGGGGGACGGGTGGAAAGCATCAGCACACAGGCTGTGGGGTCCCCAGAGACCCACACTGTCCCAGGCACCAGCAGGAGCCCACGGGTTGTTGCGAGTCCTTACCAGGGCCCAGAGCCAGACAGGGCTTGTTGTTCCAGGCGGCGCTCCTGCAGCCGGGGCCCCCCAGCCAGAGGCTGAGCTCCGGCCTCTTGCCCACCCTCCCTTCTCCCAGGTCAGGCCCTGCGGGTGAGGCCAGGCGAGCCTGCACTTGCGTTTCGAGTCTGTCTGCTGTTTTTCAGCCACGGTTTCCCCGAGCTGAGAAACAGCGCATTTGGAGGGTGTGCGTTAGCGGGAAGCTGGAATTGGGAGTTGAGCCAGGACTTGAGCCCGGGGCTGTGCAATGGGAGGTGGGCCTTCCAGCTGGAGCCGTAACCAGAGGCCAGTCTCCCATCGCCAGGGCAGGTTTTCGACACGCCTGTCTCTCTCGGCAGCGGTAGAACAGCTGTAAAGTCTAACAGTGACTCGACAAGCACTGAGTGACCAGTAGCCCGGAACCACCCTAAACCACAGGCTCCACTGGGGGGTCTGAGCGAGAGCTGAGAGGCAGGGAACTGCCGACAGCCGCAGACGCTTCCCCACGCCGTGCTGTGGCGGGTCGCGAGGTGAGAACCGTCCCTGAAGGCGCCTCCTTCCCACTCGGAGGAGCCCGCAGCCCTCAAGGCCTCTGCCGCACACAGGGGTCTCCCGTCCTCAGAGCCCCTGCCCTCGGCAGCCTTCCCAGGAGCTGCTCAGTAGTGAGGCTTTATGGCTGAGGCCGGGGGGGACCCCACTCCCGATGCCTGTGCGGGCCTTGCTGTGTGGCCACTGAGACTCCCTGTGTCTGCCGGCCCAGTGACACTGACGCACCAAGGTGACTTTAAAAGTGCATCACTGTTTCAGTTCTGTTCAGCGAGAGGGTAGACTTAATGCCGTACAGGACAGCAGGTGGAAGTTGGCAAATGCCTCTCTGTACGGTGTTGGCCGCTGCAGCATTGTTCACGCAGCAGACAGGCATAGCTACAAAGGCTGAGGAGCCCTAACACAGGGGGGCGTCCATGACCCTGAGCGTGGTCACAGGTGCAGGGCCAGGCAGGTGCGTCCGTGACCCTGAGTGTGGTCACAGGTGCAGGGCCAGGCAGGTGCGTCCGCGACCCTGAGCGTGGTCACAGGTGCAGGGCCAGGCAGGTGCGTCCGTGACCCTGAGCGTGGTCACAGACGCAGGGCCAGGCAGGTGCGTCCGCGACCCTGAGCGTGGTCACAGGTGCAGGGCCAGGCAGGTGCGTCCGTGACCCTGAGCGTGGTCACAGACGCAGGGCCAGGCAGGTGCGTCCGCGACCCTGAGCGTGGTCACAGGTGCAGGGCCAGGCAGGTGCGTCCGTGACCCTGAGCGTGGTCACAGGTGCAGGGCCAGGCAGGTGCGTCCGTGACCCTGAGTGTGGTCACAGGTGCAGGGCCAGGCAGGTGCGTCCGTGACCCTGAACGTGGTCACAGGTGCAGGGCCAGGCAGGTGCGTCCGTGACCCTGAGCGTGGTCACAGACGCAGGGCCAGGCAGGTGCGTCCACGACTCTCCTGCCCGGAGCTTTGTGGAGGCACGCAGCACCTCCTTGTCTGCCCCAGCAGCTGTGTGGTGCTGACTGTTGGGAGGAGTCCCTCGTCTCTGGGGTCCTGAGCTGGGTGTCTGCGGTGGAAGTGTCCCACGTCTCCGATCTGTGGGTGGTTCAGGAAGGCGGCCTTTCCCCCTCCCTGCCTGGTCCGTCTGAACCCAGCCACGACCTCCATGCTGGACCCGAGATGCTTTAACACGGCCTCTGAGACGCCGCCAGAAACTCCCGTCCCAGGATGCCTCGCGACTTACCATGAGCCGGCTCCTTTCGGGTTTTTTTTTTTTTTTTTTTTTTTGCATGGTGAAATGAATTGGAAAAGCGAATATCATTTTTAAGAGTCACTGCCCGTCCTTTAATTAAACCCACGTCGCCCTGTGGACCTTTACAAACTCTTGCCCGTCCCAACCACGTGAGGTAGAAGAACGAGCAGCGTGGACGTCTCCTCTCACGCTTCTCCTGTGGAGCGGCAGATGGAATTGCGGTTGAGTCTGTGTCAGGATCTGAACTTGGCCGAGACTGGTCTCCCGCTACTGCAAAGGCGGTAACGACGACCAGCTGGTGAGGAGCCGTGGCCAGACTTGGAAACACACGGGCCTCCCCGTGGCGAAGTCTCGCCCACGGCCCCCAGGATGCTGTGAGCCCGGCGGTTGGAGCTGGGGCCTGGGGTCCGGGGCCACCTTGGGTTCCGGAGGCCTCCCTGTTGCCCGGGCAACACGGCCTTCGTCCGCCGAGGTGAGTGTGAGACGGCAGCGGGAGAGTCCAGGAGAGCAGAGAACAGTTTGCTCCAGTGTGGTCCCGGAGGACCCAAGTAGCAAAGAAGAAAGTCAGTCAAAGTGGAACGTTTTCAGGCCAGTGCGTTTCTTAGCCAGAAGATGAACGGAAAACAAAGGACGCTGCCAGCGCTCCCTCCAAATGCGCTGTTTCTCAGCTCGGGGAAACTGTGGCTGAAAAACAGCAGATAGACTCGAAACGCAAGTGCAGGCTCGCCTGGCCTCACCCGCAGGGCCTGACCTGGGAGAAGGGAGGTGGGCAGGAGGCCGGAGCTCAGCCTCCGGCTGGGGGGCCCCGGCTGCAGGAGCGCCGCCTCCCTGCACAGCCGCCTCCCTTCCCTGCCAGGCCCCCAGGGAGCTCTGTGCCAACTCCCAGCTGAAGCCTGGGCGCCACGTTCTGTACCCTGCTATGAATCTGTGACTTCTAACACCTGTGTGGACAGCAAGTGCTGCATACTCCACATACACACACACACACACACAAACACACACACGACAAAGACTCAAGGAGGGCGTTTTACCTCGCACCCTGTAAGATTCTAAGTGCATTGAGTTTTTCGTCTAAGAGCTTCCCATTTGGCACCCTGCCCGACCCCAGGATAGTGCCACGGGTGCTCTGAGGTTGCGAGTGATTAATGTCTCCCACGATCGAACTCACACACAGAAGTTCCAGATTCTTTGAGTGGAAAGAGCATCCTAGCAGATTGGATCTGTGCTTTTAAATCAACATGTGGGTCAGGCAGGATTTCCCCTCTTCCCCAAGACTCGAGAGTGGGCCGTGGGGAGAGGGCATACCAGGCTCCTCAGTATGGCCCTTGACTCTGGCCTCCACTGAAACTCGCTGAGTTTTTGAGTCGGTGGAGGTTTTTATCTTGAGCTGGTCGGGTATTTCCTGCAGCCGCCGGGCGACATCTGTAACCGATCGTGCCGGGACCGGGGCGCTCTGCAGATGCAGGTTCATCCTGTGTGAGTCGTCTTCAGTCTCTGCTTTATCAAGTCCGTGTTGTAAATATTCGGGTAACTTTCCGTTTACTTCAGGATGAACCCAGACCTCTGCTGGGGTTCCGTGTGTGAGGGAGTGACTGGGCACCGGTCCCAGCTTCCGGCTGAGCTGTCTCAGGGGCTGTGCTGGTCCCTGGGTTGGGTGTGGACCCAAGTGCCAGCTTCAGTGAGAGGCCCTAGAAGGTGCTGGGTTGCTCCTCCCACCGATGCCCTGCTTCTGTGTCGTCACAGGTGAACCTCGGGCCCCCTGCCCCCCGAGCACATGGACTGGATTCTGCTCATGGATTCTGCCCAGTCCTGGCTCCTGAGGTTGCCTCACCCTTGACATTGCTGGGAAAGAACCAGAGAGAACGTGGTGGGGTGCGGGCCTCCCACCAGCGCTCCTCAGCTTGTTGGCTATGCCATTTGCAGTGCCACGGCACACTCGAGACCCTTCCTGCTCCCCCAGGGCCACTGTGCACAGCCCACACTGGGGGAGACTCTTCCTGCTCACCCAGGGCCACTGTGCACAGCCCACACTCGGGGTGCAGGGGGTCCCCCTGAGGGCAGAGCATCTTGCAAGGTGTCAGGATCCTTCTGCGGCTGGCACCGCAGCTCGATAGGCTAATCCTCCTCCTAGCAGCGCCGGCACACCAGGTTCTAGTCCCGGTCGGGGCGCCGGATTCTGTCCCGGTTGCCCCTCTTCCAGGCCAGCTCTCTGCTGTGGCCAGGGAGTGCAGTGGAGGATGGTCCAAGTGCTTGGGTCCTGTACCCCATGGGAGACCAGGATAAGCACCTGGCTCCTGCCATCAGATCAGCGCGGTGCGCCGGCCGCGGCGGCCATTGGAAGGTGAACCAACGGCAAAGGAAGACCTTTCTCTCTGTCTCTCACTGTCTACTCGGCCTGTCAAAAAAAAAAAAAAAAAAAGGATCCTTCTGCAATGGAGATGAGACGATGTCCCCCTCCAATTTATTTACTAATTATTTAAAGGTTTACTTATTTAAAAGTCCAAGTGACAGAGAAAAACAGAGAGTGAGTGAAAAATCTTCCTTCTGGTGATTCGCTCCCCTAAATGACCACAATAGGCAGGGCTGGGCGGGACTCAAGCCAGGAACCAAGAACTCAAGAACTGCATCTGGGTCTCCTACATGGGAGGCCAGGGCCCCGGTGCTTGAGCCATCATCTGGCACCTCCCAGGTGCATAAGCAGGAAGCTGGACAGGAAACGGAGTAGCCAGGACTTGAACCAGGCGCTCCGCGTTGTGGGATGGGATGCTGACATCCAAGCACAGCTCCACCCTGACCCCCGTTAATTTTCCTCTCAGTCGCGTGTGTGCCCATGCAGACTCACAGGTGTTTGTCAGCCCCCTCGTGTGGTTGGCTCATGTCTGTCCGGGATGGGCTTCCTGAGGCACTGATGTTACCAGATGCTGCAGCTCGTCTTGTGCATTTCCCACCCAGCGTTAGGATAAGACGCCGCCAAGCAGCTCTGGTCCCTGTCGGTGGAGAGGGGGTTTAGAAGCCAAGATCTGGGGCTGGTTGTGCTCGTGCTGTTGGGATGCTGCTGCTTGCACAGCCTTCCTGCTGTCGGGGCCTGGGCGTCCGTGTGTGCCCAGTGGCCATGCAGGCACTGCCCAGCACGCCACGTCACTGTCCTGGGTGACGTGTTCTCTCTGTACCTGTCAGTGTCTACATTAAGTGAAGCCTATGTCCATTCAACTCCAGCTTGTTTCTTCCTGTTATGTTACTGCTGAATTTTGCATCTCAAGGAACACATCTGTGTGTTTTCTTCTCCAATAACCTGAGGAGCATAAATTCATCTAATATGAATATATTAGATATATATGAATATATATATGAATATATATATATATATGAATATATATTTTGAAGGACATTTTGGCTTTGTATTGTTTACATTTCCTTTATGTAGTGGGGTTCACTATGATAATCATGTGCTGGCTTACGTTTGTCCGCTTGGACATCACATCTCAGGGCATCATCTGTTCCTCCTCTGGCTTCCCTCTGCCCACGGTGTGGACACCCGGTTAGGACCTGCACGCGAGCTCAGGACCCAGCGTGGTCAGTCTCTGGGCCGTGCCGGGTACTTGGTGGAGCCAGCCCATCCGTGGAGCATATTCGGAAGCCCCATGGAAAAGGAAAGTGGGGTTGAGTTCATCTGGGTGCAGAAAGCTAGAAGTCTGTGTGTAGGGTTTTCATTGTCTGTGTCTCCCATGGACTTTGTGAGGGGTTCTCCCGCCCAAGGAGAGACGTCACGGAAGAAAGACACCAGTGCCAACGCTGTCACAGGACCAGCCATTCCCTAACAGAGACGGGGCCCTGCTCCTTCCTGGGGCTCTGGGAAGTCCTGCAGCTTCCTCAGGGTGATCTCTGGAACACGGAGGGCATGAGGCGCTTTTGTGGGGACAGGCTATTCCCACAGGTGCATGTGTATGTGCATGTGTGTGTGCCTATGTGTGAGTTTATCCATGTGCCTGCATGTCCATGCCTGTGTGCACATGCGTGTTGTGTTCATGTACGTGCCTGTGTGCACGTGGTGTGCACACATGTGTGTGTGTGTGTGTGTGTGTGTGCCAGTGTGTAACTAGCTTGCCGTTCACTTTTGGAACAGCCAGGGCAGGGGGTTTGCAGAGCCCTGGAGTGGGAGGAGGAAGGTCCTGTCAGCTTCAGGGGGAGCTCCTGGAGGCTCCTGGCCAGGCTGAACCTAAGGGCCGGATCTTGCTATAGCTTCCGTCCACACAGCCCGTGCCGGAGCCCAGCGCAGGTATCCGTCCACACAGCCCGTGCCGGAGCCCAGTGCAGGTGTCTGTGCACCAGCCTAGTACAGTGCGACCTGTTCTCCCACGATAACGAGGATTTGCAGCTGCCTCTGATCCCCAGAGCTCAGAGACTTTTCCCATCTTAGACAAAGGCGAATGGGGAAAATGACTTGGTCACGGCCAAGTGGGGTCTCTGTGCTGTAACCGAAAGGCTCAGCATCCTGCTCCTCCAGAGTGGGCTGGGCTTGTCCTGGGCCCACATGCTTATCACTTCCAATGAACCCAAATCACCACATTTCTCATTTCCAATACATTTCTTCTTAATATATGTTTCCTGCTGTGGCTTATTAAAGTGCTCCTTTTGGCCGGCACGTGGCTCACTTGGCTAATCCTCCGCCTGTGGCGCCGGCATCCCAGGTCCTAGTCCTGGTCAGGGCGTCAGATTCTGTCCTGGTTGCCCCTCTTCCTGTCCAGCTCTCTGCTGTGGCCTGGGAGTGCAGTGGAGGATGGCCCACGTGCTTGGGCCCTGCACCTGCATGGGAGTCCAGGAGAAGCACCTGGCTCCTGGCTTCGGATTGGCGCAGCATGCTGGCTGCAGTGCACTGGCCGTAGTGGCCATTTGTGGGGTGAACCAATGGAAAAGGAAGACTTTTCTCTCTGTCTCTCTCTCTCTCTCTCTAACTCTGCCTGTCAAAAAAAATAAATAAAGTGCTCCTTTTAATGATATATTTGTAAGGCAGAGTTGCAAAAAGAAACTTCTTTCATCTGCTGATTGACTCCCCAAATGGCTGCAGCAGTCTGGGCTGGACCAGGTTGAGCCAGGGCCAGGAGCTGCATCTGGGTCTCCAGCAGAGGTGCAGGGGTCCAGGCCCTTGGACCATCTTTTACCTTCCCAGGTGCATCAGCAGGAGGCTGGATCAGAAGTGGAGCAGCCAGGACTCAAACCAAAGCCTATATAAGATGCCTGCACTGTGGGCTTCACCTTAACATTCTGCTGTGCCACACAGCAGCCCCTCGAAGTGCTTCTTAGGTAAAACCCTGTGGAGTTCAAGGCTGTCGGGCTGGGTGTGGTGGTGAAGGGGTGGCGTTGACGTCATGGGCGTGCTTCCCTTCATCAGGACTGAGCGGCGTGTGTGCAGCTGTGGCGCCTGCGTGACGTGTCCCCTGATTTATCTTCCTGTGCCGGGCGCTTCTGGGAGGAGCCAGGGCTGCTGTGAGGCCAGCACACCACAGAAAACAAGCTGGCCGGGCCCTGGACTGGGAGGTGCGTGGTCAGGCGCACAGCAGCTCAGCCCCTTCTGCATTGCTCTGACAAACGCCTGAGGCTGGTGGGTTGGCAGAGAGAGTGGTTCGCTCCGCTCTCTAGTCTCGGTCCTGGACGGTGGTGCCCGTAGCCGCTCCGTTCTGGTGGGGTCTCAGAGGGCCCGGAGCTGTGGCAGGGAGAGGAAGGCGCCTCAGGGCGTGGCCGCTGGGCGGGGATCTGATGGGAAGTTCTCTGCAGCCTGAGGAAGACCGCGGTCTAGTCAGTGTCACCAGGCCGCAGGGATCCTTATGGGGGTGGGGGCGGGGGCTGGCAGTGGGGCGTCGCTGGATGGCAGGGGAGGGGAGGACACAGGCAGACGCACAGCGCTGAGGGACGCATCACACTCGCGGTGCAGCAGGGCTTTCCGGGCTGTGAGGGCGGCAGGACCAGGCTGGCATTAGGAAGATGCCCAGCTGGTGAGGTGGGCAGGGGGGCCCAGCAGCAGGGTCACCGGAGACACCGTGCAGGTCCAGGCTTGGTAGACCGGAGTCACACAGAGAGGCGGAGGTGTGCACAGAGTTTTCCTCTGTTGGTTTGCTGCCCAAGTGCTCAAAACGGCCAGGGCTGGGCCAGACTGCAGTCAGAGCCGGGAACCGTCCAAGCCCCCCCCCCCCCCAGGCCACCTGAGCGGCAGGGACTCAGTCTCTTGCGCCATTACTGCTGCCTTCCAGGGCCTGCACTGGCAGGAGCTGCAGTCCGAGAAGAGCCGAAACGTGCGACCAGGCGTTCTGACACGGTGTGCGGGCCTCCCGCGTGGTAGGCTGAACGTTGGCCCTGAGGCGCCCTTTAAAGAATTAAAATTGTGTGTACAGATTAGGAATGCAAGTGGGTATTTAAGCATACAAGACTATTCCTGGGGTGGGTGCTGTGGTGCAAGGGTGAGGCTGGCCATTCGGGGTGCCTGCACCCATATTAGAGGGCCAGTCTGAGTCCTGGCTACTCCTGGTCAGCTGCAAGGGCCCCTGTGCCTCTGGGAGACCCAGATGGAACCCTGGGCTCCTGGCATTCGCCTAGCCCAGGCCCGCCTGTTGCATGCATCTGGGGAGTGAACTGCTGTGTGAAAGGTGGTTCTCTGTGTCTCTGCATGTCTGTTGCTCTGCCTTTCAAGTATATTAAAATACATAAACATGTTTATAAAATAATAATATATTCCTGGAGTGCAATCCCACATGGAACGCCTAGGGCTGACCGGCCTGTGTGCAGAGACCGGCAGCCACGCACCATGGAGCCACATCCACAGAGACCGGCAGCCACGCACCATGGAGCCACATCCAGAGAGACTGGCAGCCACGCACCATGGAGCCACATCCACAGAGAAAGGCAGCCACGCACCACAGAGCCACATCCACAGAGAAAGGCAGCCACGCACCATGGAGCCACATCCACAGAGAAAGGCAACCATGCACCACGGAGCCGCCTCCACAGAGACCGGCAGCCACGCACCATGGAGCCACGTCCACAGAGACCGGCAGCCACGCACCATGGAGCCACGTCCACAGAGACCGGCAGCCACGCACCACGGAGCCACATCCAGAGAGACTGGCAGCCATGTACCACGGAGCCACATCCACATAGAAAGGCAGGCATGCACCATGGAGCCACGTCCACAGAGACTGGCAGCCACGCACCATGGAGCCACGTCCACAGAGACCGGCAGCCACGCACCACGGAGCCACATCCAGAGAGACTGGCAGCCATGCACCACGGAGCCACCTCCACAGAGACCGGCAGCCACGCACCATGGAGCCACATCCAGAGAGACTGGCAGCCACGCACCACGGAGCCGCATCCAAGTGTGCCCCTGACCCAGCCCTGCTGCTTACCCTCGAACTGCCTGAGTCGTGCCGGTGGGGCAGTGTGAACCATTTTGCTGTTAAAGTATCTGATTTTGCCAATCAACCCACTTTGACACAACCAGATGAGAAGGCTTTGTGTTTAAGCCTCAGGAGCTGGTCAGACGTTTGCACCCAGGTCGGATATCTCAGGGTTAGACAGAGGCAGTGAGTAGGAGATGGGAGAAACTCAGCGGGCGTTCAGGAGGGCTGTTGGAGGAGCTGCTTACTGGGCTGGGCTGCAGAGGCAGGTGGCACAGGCTGTGGCTTCCGGCTTGTCACCGATTAAGCATTCACGATGGCTTGTGCTGTCAGACACAGGTCCTGACAGTCAGAGTGAGTCTCTGGGAAGTAGGAGTCACGTGCTCCCCTTTGCCAGGGGCTTTGTGACGGGAATGAGGGGCACTGACTTTCGGCCGCTGGGGCACAGGACAGTTGTCATCTCTTCTCCCAGGGATCTGCGGTCCCCGCGTTTGCTGTCACAAACCTGGGGCTTCACAGGTGGGTTGAGAGATTTGCCACTAACTGGAGATCATTTTGCCACTGGCAGGATGGACTGCATTATTGAGCAGAATTTTGAAATTATTAAGATGACTGTTGTGCTTTGAATCCATTGAAAGATTGTCTAAATTTGAACCTGCTATCAGAGATTTAAGATCGGGTCAGTATTATGTAATGTGCCATTCCTTGTCCGATGGTTTAATATTTTATGCTGCTCTACAAAGAGGACCATGATGCGTCTTTGTTATTATTCTAAAATCTAATAAAACCATCAGTGCCTATGGGACTCGTGTTGGGAATGGAGAATCCCAAGAGGTGGAATAAGTATTTCATTAGGAAGAGAACTGACATAATTGGCGGGTGTGTTTGCAAACTGATTTTTAGTTTTTATTTTCAAAGGCTGTAAGACAAGAGGTCTTTAAAAACGATATCATGGAAATTGATAGTATTGATAACCGAACGTTGGGACTTCCTGGTTAGCAAACTCAGAAGTCAGAGGAGTGTCCACGCATCACGCGTCTCTTAAACGGTCTCCCAGTTTCCACTAGAATGTTGCTGGCTGAGATCAGCCAGGTCACCTGGAGGAGCCTCGTGATTGAGGTGTGTGTGGCTCCCAGGGGCCGTGACGTGTGGCTCCCAGGGGCCGTGACGTGTGGCTCCCAGGGGCTGTGACGTGTGGCTCCCAGGTGCCGTGACGGCCTCTCTGGGGCAGGTCAGCGGCACCAGTGCTGGCTGCTGCCCCTTACCTGCAGGACGCTTCCTGCTGTGGGGCAGGAGTGATGGGCAGTTCCCTCTGGCATGAAGCTGGGGGTCAAACCAGAGGGGCTGAGCCTGGAGAAGCCTGAGTCACGGCACCTCCCCACAGAGCGGCGCTTCCTTACCCGGGCGCTCGCGTGTGTGTGTCCACAGAGCCTTCTCGTGGGCAGGAAGGGCGGGGCGGTGAGCAGCGTGTTCTCCCACACCCGCCGTGCATCGGCTCATGCGCAGAGCTGCCAGGAAATGGACCGAGATGGCTGATTGGGAACTGGACGCCACAGCAGATGCCGGGCAGGCTCGGTTTCGACATGCGGTGTGAGTCAGTCTCTGCTTGTGCGGGGACCTCGCGTTCGCTCGGCAGACGGGGCTCCCGTGGCTGCCAGCTCCACTGTGCCAGCTGGCGGGGGGTGCAGAGGCAGAGGGGCTGAGTCACCCCCCGTCTCAGCCCAGGCTGAACGGTACGGGAGGCAAGAGGCAGCGGCCCCTGGACTGCCAACATTTGTCTCAGAGCTGGGGCGCCCTGGGGATGCCAGCATTCCAGCTGCAGCCTTGTGGTTGCCGACCTGGGCCCACGTGACCCAGGAAGGCCTCACTGCCACTGGCTGCAGTTCCACGTGCTTTCTGTCACCTAGAGTATGGTGATGACCGCAGGACCCTTGAGTAGCCGCAGTCCCTGGGGGGCGGGGACGCCATGGTGGTTTGTAGTAGACAGCATTTGCTACGTAAGTCCTGACCAGCGCACAGGACTCCAGCCGGGGTGCCTGAGGCGTGGACAGTGACGGCAGCAGGTGGAAGGGAGGGTCCGTGAAGGGCCATGCTGTCCCGCACTGGGAGGGACTTGGGCCCCGTCCAGCCTGGCAGTCCAGGGCTTATCGTGACGCTGCCTGAGGCTCCGGCACCCACCTTGGGTTTGTCCAGGAGACAGGACCCGGCTCCCCTCACTTCTGTGGGTTTGCGTAACTGTCTAGGCTGAGCGGGACCTGTCCTGTTGCTCCCCTGCCTATGGATGCGAGTGACTTCTGGGTATGGAGCTGAAGTAACCGTGGGCAGAGTTTGCCTGCACAGCGACTTTTTGGGGCAGAAGTCAGCAGTCCTGCTCCACACCAGCATCTGCTCTCTCTCTCCTTCCCCCCCCCCCCCCCATTCTTGGTGACTGTGGCACAGGAGAGGGAGTTGGGTCTATAGCAGTCTAAGCCTCTGGAACCTTTAGGCACACAATGTCCCTCCTACAGAGTGGCCTAAATAGCCGGTGCCGTAGAAGGTGCTGGAAGAACAGGGTCCTGTGGAATCCTTCGCTGAACAGGTTCTCCCCCTTCAGCCGCTGTGACGAGCTGGCACTGAGCACCAAGCTCCTTGGCTGTGCGTCGAGCACGGTGTGGGGCCAGCCCTCCCTGGCTCTCCGGGAGGGCTCGTGGCAGGGCAGTCGGGGATGAGTGTGGTGGTGCTTCAGCTGCAGCAGGCTCTGGACGGCGCTCATAACTCCATCCGATCCCTAACTGAGCATAGGGAAAGGGAGAGCACGGAGCACGGTCCTCCCGCTGCCTCGCAGTCTCCGCTTAAGACCAGCGGGGTCAGGGAGAGTTTGGCAGGCGTGGAGGTGGAGGACGGGGCACGGATGGGGGAGACGCTGCGTGGGACTAGGGGCTGTGGCCAAGCCTGTCCGTCACGATAGCTGAGCCTCACGGAAACAGGACATGGCGGGTGGTGATGGACCTGGATCCCGCAGGGCCAGGGCGTGGCTCCTGCAGGTCGTGAGAAACCCTGAGAAGACGAGGTGAGTCAGGGCAGCCGACAGGTCCCAGAACCAAGGACAGCGAGTGCAGCTACAGCACCAGGGCGCCAGCTTCCCTCAGACCGAGTCCTGGGACAGGCGCTGATGGACTGCAGGGAGAGTTGGCTAAGGAAAAGGAAGCAGAAACCCTAAAGTTCCCTCAAGCGACTGCGTCTTCCGGACAGAAAATGGGAGGCTGAGGTGGTTCCAGAGCCCAGGGGCTGGGCGGACGTCAGGGACGTGAACTTGCCGCTTGGAGAAGCAGTTGCTCGCCGATGACTGGCTAGGCGACCCCTGAATTAGCTGTTGTTACGTCGTTAGTGTTCTGCTTGTCCTGCTCCACACTATGCCACACAATGGCCAGAAGATCCCAGCGTGGAGAGTATTCCAAATTCTTGATGAGATTCATTCCGCATGATGTGTGTCTTCAAAACCAACATTCTGGGCTCCAGTTGAAGAAATATTCAAATAACATTGGGAGCATGTGCTAGTTTTTCTTTTATCACAACTTAGGCAACAACTGTTTGTTTTGTTGTTTACCACTTGGAGGTTGGAGAGCCCTCGGTAGACTTCTGTTGTCCCTGTAATAAATCTCCAGCGCTTCTCTCATGTCGGGTAGGAATTTTGGGTGCGTACCACTGCATGTGTTTCTATGACGCAACCGTCTCTTATTACACTCGGAAAAACTGTATATTGCTGGAATTCCTTGGTTAAAGCCAATGATTTTGTTTGTAATTCTTTTACTATCACACATTTATAAGATCGTGGCACAAACCATGAGTCAGTCTCAACTCTCAGGTTGTGTCTCCACTGCCATCAACAGCTTACCTGCCCCGCTTTGCCGAATCCTTCAGACGCCAGAGGGAAACGTGGTGGCTGGAGCGTGTTTGCCCTGGTGTCACCCAGCTGAGCGAGTTACCCTGGACCTGCAGAAGCCCAGTCGTTTATGGCAGCTGGCTCTCAGGTACAGGGAACGCTGGTCCACCCCCGTGAGAAAGGCAGAATGGTGCTGTCCTGTCTCGGCCTACAAGTATTACTGGGGAGCAGTTTGGGAGCCCTTCTTCTTGTTTTGGTCGCCCACCGTCATCTCGTTTCTGCCCGGGAGCTCGCCCAGAGTGCGGCTCTGTCTCCCTGCAGAGAGGAAGGGGAGTAGGAAGTGCTGTGCCGCCCACTTCCCTCACAGCTGGCTTCTCTGTGCGATCACCTCACCGGGGCTCCAGGAGTCCCCGCAGCCTGTGTCTCTGTGAGAAGGTGTAGTTTGGGTTGGTCTCACTGTGGATTTTGCGATCAAACTGCATCTATATTGCCATGGACGCAGGAGTGGAGCCAGATATAATGATGAGAATTCAAGACACTCCTGGGGAGTCTAAACAGACACCTGTGCGTGCAGTCGTGGGCAGTCAGAGAAGCCAACGGCAATAGCGGTGCACGTTGGAAACCCTCTGCTGCTGACAGTTAGCTGCTGCCTGTGTGGCTCTGCCAGGGGTGTCTGCGGCTCCTTCCACAACAGAATCAAGGAGACCACCCAAATTTGGCTTCCTTCCCCTCTTGTTCAGTAGATTTGGTATTAATTACAAGGCAGGCCATCGTTTGTTGCCATTTGGACTTCAGGGAACAGTGTATGTACACATAAATGCACTCATATCTGTAACCTATTAGAAGGGCGTGTAACACATCGTTCTCCCGTACACACGGCACAGTGGTTCTGTAGCGCACGTTCTCACCCTAATGCTGGGCAGGAATCCCAGAGGACCTCGTACTTGCTGTGTGACTATGAGTAATTCAGCTCCTTTCTCTGCCTTACAGTAAAGCAAGGAGAGTTGGAGCTTCCACTCCGGGCACCTCACAGGCAAACACAGGAAAGGGGCCTGGGGGGGGGGAGCTCTCACCCCTCACACTCACACTCACACTCACAGGTGATGGGGACTGGAGGGGAGCTCCCACCCCTCACACTCACACTCACACTCACACGTGATGGGGACTGGAGGGGAGCTCCCACCCCTCACACTCACACTCACAGGTGATGGGGACTGGAGGGGGAGCTCCCACCCCTCACACTCAACTCACAGGTGATGCGGACTGGGGGGGAGCTCCCACCCCTCACACTCACAGGTGATGGGGACTGGAGGGGAGCTCCCACTCCTCACACTCACACTCACAGGTGATGGGGACTGGAGGGAGAGTTCCCACCCAGCAGGGGCTTGACCTGCTGTCCTGCAGTGCCTGCCCTCCCTCATTTTATTTTTGTTGGCATGAAACTCATATACGGTTGGCAGTGCTCAATGGGACGGGTTCGCTGGCTTTAGTGCCTTCATATGGTTGTGCACCCCTACAGTGCAGTTCCAGAACGTGTTTGTCGCCCCAAAAGAAAACCCAATATAGATGACCCACGATTATAGATGATCCACGGTTATAGATGACCCACGATTAGAGATGACCCACGATTAGTCCATCCATTTATGTGTTGCCTTTTCACCCCTAACACTTTTGAAGATTTACCAAAGGATTAATCGTGTCTTTGGAGTTGGTATCTGGTAGTCAAGAGAACATTACCATCTATGGCATATAGGAAACAGGCTTATTGTCGGTCTCAGTGGGTTTTGGTCACGCGCACTCATAACAGAATAGGTGGTCAGCTGCAATCCTGCAGTGCCGAGCTGCACACATTCCTCCGTCTCACGGTCACCGTGGGGAATGATGTTTGTGGAGGAACATTTCACAAGCATTAGCCACGTAAACACTCACTTCGAATCCTTTATCTAGTGCCAGAGAAGTTCCGTGGGCCCAGGGTTTAACCTTGTTCTACACCAGCACATGCAATAAAGCCCAGCTGTTTCCAGCAGACACAACCGGGGCCGCAGCCTGGAGGAGCAGACGTAGCAAATATGAAACAACTTTGCCGAGGATGCCGGGATGCCGGTGAGGTTCCTGAAAATAACAGCGGGATAAACACAGAAGAGGCACGGAGTGGTCCTCACGCTCCTGTGGAAAGTGCAGCGAGTGGCGCCTCCCTTTCTGTCCCAGCGGAGACCCCACAGGGAACACTGTCTTCTGAGGTCCAAGTACGGAGTTTACTTTGCTCATTCTTGTCCATGCTACAACCATGAGGCCTGTTAAAGTATTTCCTTTGGTTTGTGGATTCATAATTGTGGCTATAAATGAAAATCATTAAATGTACATTAAATGACTTAGCAAGAAGTGGCTGGTAAAAGCATTCATTTGTCACTTATTATCTATGTAACAGACACGGATTTGCTCTATTAGGGGATGGAGCCCCTGTTCTTGAAAGAGGAAAAAAGTGTCAGCTGAGAAGGGAACTTGAAGTTAAGTAGACTCAGCACAGTGTGGTCAAGCCTCTCCCTTCTCCCATCAAGGTCCTAACGTGACGTGCGTCTGTCCCCTCTGTTTGACAAGCACCTGTCCGTCAGTGGCGGCAGGCAGATCCAGCTGGGGGTGTTAATACAGGTAGCCCCCCGCTTCCTGTTGACAAGGCCTGGCTCCAAGTTCTGCAGCTACACGTTTGGGGTGTCCTGGAGGCCTGAGGTCATGATTTGCGTGTTCTCCAGCCACACGTTTGGGGTGTCCTGGAGGCCTGAGGTCATGATTTGCGTGTTCTGCAGCCACACGTTTGGGGTGTCCCGGAGGCCCCAGGTCATGATTTGCGTGTTCTGGGCGGCAGCGGAACTGTCGGAACTGTTTGGTTGGAGTGGACAGGCCTGATGACACCTAACACTTGCTTTCCCTAACCCTGCCCCGTCTGGCCTCATGGCAAAGACACGCTGAGTAGGTGAATGCAAAGTTCCCTTGTGGGCAAAGTGGGGCAGGAGAAGGCTGGCGACGCCACCTGAGTCTTGCTGCGCCCAGGATGCTGGAGTGTGTCACTGAACCAGGGAGTGCAGACGGCTGTCAGTGGGGTCTCCAGAAGGCGTCCCCACAGCGTCCGTGGCTGCCTGCACTTCTCAGCATCGAGCTCAGGCTCAGCAATGCCCTGGCCACAGCACCAGGCATGTGGGCCTGAGTGGGCGTGGCCCCAAGCTCTGGAAGCAGAGCCCCCCCCCCCACAGATGTCACCACCCGCTGTGAGACAGCCCGGCCATGGTGGGTGACGGCATCAGGCAGTGGCTCCTCTGCACTGGGGCTTCCTCGTGGGGCAGCAGCCAGTGGCAAACACCACTCACTGCGTGGTTACAGTGCTCACTGCCTTCGGCCACGGTGCCCACACTGAGAGGACAACGAACGCACTCCAGTGGCCGAGCCACTCAGACCAGCCATGGCGATAGTCACTGCAGCTGGAACCCCAGACTCGGGTGCACCATCCCAACCATCCTCATCTTCCCACTGGCCCTGACCCCACCCACTGGCCCCCTGACCCTACCCACTGGCTCCTGACCCCAACCAGTGGCCCCGACCCCACCCACTGCCCCTGACCTCGCCCACTGGCTCCTGACCCCACCCAGTGGCCCCGACCCCACCCACTGCCCCTGACCTCGCCCACTGGCCCTGACCCCGCCCACTGGCCCTGACCCCGCCCACTGGCTCTGACCCCACCCAGTAGCCCCGACCCCACCCACTGCCCCGACCCCGCCCACTGCCCCGACCCCGCCCGCTGCCCCTGACCTCGCCCGCTGCCCCTGACCCCGCCCACTGGCCCTGACCCCGCCCACTGCCCCTGACCCCGCCCACTGGCTCTGACCCCGCCCACTGGCCCTGACCCCGCCCACTGCCCCTGACCTCGCCCACTGGCCCTGACCCCGCCCACTGGCTCTGACCCCGCCCACTGCCCCTGACCCCACCCACTGGCTCCTGACCCTACCCAGTGGCCCCGACCCCACCCACTGCCCCGACCCCGCCCGCTGCCCCTGACCTCGCCCGCTGCCCCTGACCTCGCCCGCTGCCCCTGACCCCGCCCGCTGCCCCTGACCCCGCCCACTGCCCCTGACCCCACCCACTGGCTCCTGACCCTACCCAGTGGCCCCGACCCCACCCACTGCCCTGACCCCGCCCGCTGCCCCTGACCCCGCCCACTGGCTCTGACCCCGCCCACTGCCCCTGACCCCACCCACTGGCTACTGGCTGCTCTCCACGTGGTGTCTGCAGATATTCCCGTTTGCAGTGTGTGTTATTTTCACAGGGTGCAGTGATCAGGAACAGTCCCCCTCACCCAGACCCAGTCCCGAGCCGCTGTCTTACAGCCGCCTTCTCTGTCCAGGGCCTTCCCTAGCGGGCTGTCTTATGGCTGCACCGCTCTGTGCCCAAATGTCTATATTAGAGTCCTGCCTGCCAAGGCGATAGATTTAGAGGTGGGACCCCTGGGAGGAGAGCCAGTTCCGACAGTCGGACCTTCATGAGTGGGAGTCGGAGAGGCCCAGAGGTCCCCTTGCTGAAGGAGTCTCCTGCGATGAACCAGGCCCTGGCCAGCGGCTGGATTGCCAGCTGCTCGTGACAAACCCCCCTGCAGAGTGCGAGAGCGTGAGAGCGAACGCTGCTGTCCTTACACCTCCCAGCTTGAGGCTGCATCCCAGCAGTCACCCCGACCAAGACAGGCATCCGTGCAGGTGCTTCCAGGGACCAGAGGCAGCTTGGGAACGGGCGCCAGCCCGAAACACACCTCCTCCACTGCCCTGCCACCACGACTCCTCCCACAGACCGTGGCACCTGCCTTTCTTCTAAGTCTGTAGCAAGCAGGATGAGCGCAGCCCCGAGGCAGTCACTCAGCCCCCAGGGCTGCGAGCGTCACCGGTGGACGCCCCGCACCATCTCCTGCCAGAGTGTCTGCTCTTCCCGCTGCTCTCTCCGATGCTACCGGGCCCCTGCCACCCCTGCACACCCTCAGGGTCCCTCCTTCCCCTGCTGCGTGTCAGCATGAGTGATGCTGGATTTCTGATGCAGCAGATCCCGACACTTTTGGTGCAGATACCACTAGCAGTTCCCTGTACCTCAGCACAGCGGATGACCTAGGATTAAACTGTGCTAACGACCTTGGCTTATCCGCTTGGCCGTGGAAACACATCTGAACGGGCACCCAGGTCACCGCCATGGATCTGGGTAGGGGATGGGCCACTGATGGACAGAACACCTGGACCCTGGGAAAGGAAGGACTGGAGTCCCTGCCCCAAGTAAGTGCTCTGCAGGTTCTGGCTTGAGAACCTAAAGGGGCTTCCCACCACGGGAAATCCCTAAGGAGTCTCCCTGCCCTGGGCGCAGGGACACTGAGGGCTGTTGTCCCCCGTCCAGGGTGGGCGATGCATGTGTGTGCATGTCCTGTTGATTCTGGAGCCAACGCTGCAGGGATCCCGGAGGTCAGAGCCTGACGGAGTGCTTGGATAGAACCCAGGGGCAGCACAGACGAGCTCCTGTCTGCAGATCCCAGGGTGGGGTCTTTCTTCTTCCTGCTCCCATCCAGCTTCTAGTCTCCCTCCATGTTCAAGGCCAGCAGAGACTAGCCGAACCTTTCCCGAAATGCCACCCAGGCAGGCTCTGATCACTCGGCCTAACTGGGTGATCCGGGATAATCAGTCCCCCGACCCGAGGCCATCTCATTAGCAGCCTGATTCCACCCGCAGTGTTAATGCTGTCTCCCGGGAGCCAGAACAGACGCCCAGCCCTGCACATCCGGGCACTGGCCCTTGGACGTGGTTCAGCCTTATTCAGCTGACCATTGGCCACTCCCCCAGCAGAGAATGTGGCTAAGGCTGGAGGCCCCTCTGGGGCCAGCCCCACATATGATTTCATACACAGGAAAGCCGTGGTCAGGGGACACAGAAGCAGAGCGGAGCCCCCAGGGCGGGGTGAGGCTGACGGAACGCAGGGTGATCCCGCGTGTGATGGCTGAGCGGCAGAGGCCGGTGTGCTGTGCGCTGGGCTATGGGTCCCAGCACCGCAGTGTTTTCCTGGCACAGCTCACCCTGTTCTTGGATCTTGTTGTTCCGGGCACCACTTCCTGCCTCAGCCTGATGTGCTGCTGTGCCTGTCTTGTCCCATGAGTCGACCTGCTACAGTTTTGTTTTGCTTTTAGCCTGTAAGTGCCTGTGTCTTTTAAAGAAACAAATCGCTTTGTAACCCACTCTGACACTCCCAGGCTTTAGTTGGCGTGTTCAGGGCATTTGTACGTCATGCGATTGCGTGCCAGATACCTATCGCTTCACTGCTGGTTCCAGTTTGTGCTGCTTAAAATCTGTGTTTAATGGAGATGCCAGGCTGCGTGGACTTAGCACGCCTTCCAGGGCTGTGTCATATCTCCCCAGCTGCAGCTATACCTGGCTCCCTTTGGACACAGGAACTCCCAAGGACTCTCTGTGGCTGCCTTCTCCTGTGCAGGGCTTGATTTGGAACAGTTACTAGGAAAACCATACCTTTGCCCCTGAGCTGGGTGCAGCCATGGCCCTGACTGTCAAACGCACCTGCAGTTCCTCCGGGGGACAGCCTTGGCCCCAACCATCGACCATTACAAATCCCCTTCTGTTCCTCTGTGGTGGCTCCATGCACCTCACTTCCTACAGTGGTCCATGGGGGGCAGGACATCGGGCACCACATCTCTACAGAACAGCACTGACATCTCACCACTCCTATTTGATCAGAACACCTGTTTCAGTGGGCTTGATGTGACTTTGTACAGTTTCTCTACACACTATTAGAGGCAGATTCCAAGTTTGTAGCAGATGTGTGCTACAGTCAGGGCCCCGTCCTCAGTGCCTCGGCCCTGTGCGCAGGAAGCATCCTTCAGCACAAGACAGCACTTACTGTCCTTCCCCATGGGAGCGCCTGGGCTTGACTACAACTTCCTGTTATTGCAGACCCTGGGAGGAAGTGGGGATGATTCAAGACTGGATCACTGTCTCCCCTTTGGAGAACTGGGCTGAGTTCTGGGCTCCAGGATCTGGTGTGGCCCAGCTCCGGTTGTCAGCATTTGGAGAGTGAGCCATTGGATGGAAGATCTTGTCTGTCGCTGTGCCTCTCAAATACGTGTGTGTGTGTGTGTGTGTGTGTGTGTGTGTGTGGAGAGAGAGAGAGAGAGAGAGAGAGGGAGAGAGACAGAGAGAGACAGAGACAGAGAGAGGGAGAGAGGGACAGAGAGAGAGACAGAGACAGAGACACACACAGAGAGAGAGGGACAGAGAGAGACAGAGACAGAGACAGAGACACGGTGGGGAGAGGGAGAGAGAGAGAAAGAGAGGGAGAGAGAGAGAGAGGGAGACAGAAAGACAGAGAGAGGGAGAGAGACAGAGACAGAGAGAGACAGAGAAAGGGAGAGAGACAGAGAGAGAGAGGGAGAGTGGGAGAGAGAGAGACAGACAGAGAGAGGGAGAGAGAGAGATGAGACAGAGAGACAGAAAGAGGGGGAGAGAGAGAGAGACAGAGACAGAGAGAGAGGGAGACAGAGAGAGAGAGAAGGAGGGGGAGAGAGAAAGAGAGAGGGAGAGAGCGAGAGCGAGAGAGACTTACCTCCCACTGTCAGGACTGCGAGACGTTTCCAGGGCAAAGCTCCCAGTCCAGGAGACATGGAGTCCCCCAGGCTGGTCCCTGGTGTCAGCACATCTGCAAACCTATTTCTGTCCACATGTCCACCATTGGGCCGGCTCTGTGAAGAACCCATGCTCACAAAGAACTCAGCGACAGGCTGGTCACTCTCCCGCTGGTACTGCCCGTGGCAGGAACACTGTCCCCTCATGCAGGGCTGCAGGCCAGTATCCTGATCTCTCGGCACGGCACAGCGTTGTCAGGGCAAAGCCTGATGGGAGGAGGGAGGGGTGGTCCTTCTGGTGTGGCCTTGGGATGAGAACCCAGCGGGCTCCCTCTGCCTTCTCTCACTCACTGGATGGGGCGGTTCTTCCCTTTGGAATTTCCGTAGAACTTGGCACTGTGGCAGGCCGGGGGCACTGCCCTGGGCTCCCTCCTCCCGTGAAATCGCAGCTCTCTGAGGCTGCGGGGTCTGCATTAGCTGTCCGCTGCTCAGACTATTTCTGGTCTAGGCCTTAGAATCAAGCACTTGCTTTGAATAATATCAGAGATATAAAAGAAGAATAGCAGAAACTAACACCTTTTCTAACTTTTTTTTAACATTCCCTGTCAATCATTTGGCAAATATGCCAGTCCACCTTCCCAGGGCAGCGGTCTCAAATTCCTTGATGTGTCTCCTTTTTCTGTCGACATCTTGCTCTGGTTACACAATGTTCAAATTCTGTCCATACCACTCTGCAGCTTCGTGCCACCCACATTTCTTGGTTCTTCCACGTTCCACTTGCTGCCGAGAACTGGATCCTGTTACTGCCAAACTCTGGGGACGTGCCTCTTTGCGGCTTCGGTCTGACCCTGCTTTTCCATGTGTAAAACAGTCACTGATGCTGTGTACTCCACTCCCCTGGACACATGGGTTACAGAAGGACACGTTCTAATAACTATTTCATGCTACAAGCGGGGTTTTAACGAGAGTTTTTGGACTGATTAACTAGTACTCATTTTAGAGCCCTAAGAGGTAGGGCCACGCCTGCCATGAGCTGCCACAGCTTCTTGGGCCGCTTTTCCTTTTGAAATCAACGCCAGGCTGCGGAGCAGCAGCGGGTCGGGATGCAGATGAAAGGCAAATCCCGAGTGACAGCGAAAACCTGTATGAAATGTTTACTTCCGTCCTCACGCGTGGAATGGCTCGGTTTCCCCTCACCCCACATGGGAGAGGCGAAGCCCTGGCCCGGACCCTAGGAAGGTGGGGCAGGCCTGTGGGTGCCCAGCGTCTTGTCTTGGGTCTTTCTTGAGAAGCTGAGGCGGAAGCTGCACGGAGGTGACGCACGAGGATGGGAGGGAGGCAGCGGACACCGCTTCTCCCAGAGCAGGGAGAGGCCCCCGGAGCCCTGGGCCTGCTGTGAGGACTCCATCCTCCCCTAGGTGCCGGGGGCCAGAGAGTCAGCCTCTTCGGGGGGTCCCACACCAGTGTTTGCCACCCTCCCACCCCAGACATTGCCAGAGGACCCACTGAGGGGCAGGGACTTCTCTGTGGGTAGGGGAGCTGCCCTCCAGGCAGTCTTGGTTGTCCTGGCATGGAGCCCCCGCGGGCCTGGACCCTAAGACTCTTGTCCCTTCTGATGTAAGACTCCAAGCTGCCCCAGAGCTCTGTCAGGTGCCCTGTGTCCACCACATCCGCGGCCTCTGAGCCGGGGCTGCACTCCAGTGTCTCCTCACGGACGGACAGCAGGGACAGGGCGTCCACTCTGCCCGGGTCCACTCCGGGAGATGCAGGGAAGGAAGCCCTTTGATGGCAGACGTCTGCCCCGTCTGCCGTGCCGGCCCTCCGCGAGCCAGGGCAGAGCGCGGGCCGATGAGGGACAGACGCGGCCCGCCCGAGGTGGCCAGGGCGCACTCCGGCCTCCCCTAGGCGCCCTTGTGCATCAGGGCCACCGTGCGCAGTGGCGCCAGGGCAGGGAGCCGGGGACCCCGCCAGGTCCTCCGCCCGCGGCAGCAGCCCACGGGGATCCGACTTCCTCCAGGTGCCCCCGGCCTGGGGGAGCCGCCCATGCCAGCTGCCATCCCCTCGGCCCTTCGCCACCGGAGTCGCGGGCGGGGCCCTTGGAGGGGCGGAAATACGAGGACGGCCATTAGCGAAAGCCGGCCACCCCAAAGAATTTCGAGAAGGATCCAGTTTCAGCCCATGGCCGAGCCTGCGGTTCCGAGTCCTCTGGCCAGCGCCCGCGGCCCACTGCGCAGGCGCGGGGCCGGCCTTGGCGATGTGCCGGCTGCGGGTGCGCGCAGGGATGTGCTGGCTGCGGGGTGCGCGCATGGATGTGCCTGCCGGGGTGCGCGCAGGGATGTGCTGGCTGCTGGGTGCGCACAGGGATGTGCAGGCTGCGGGGTGCGCGCGTCCTTGCACGGGCGCGCCTCCCCCAGCACATCCCTGCAGACATGCTGGCTCTGATGGAGCTGAAGTAAACCAGCTGGTTCTGAAAAACAGGCCGCAGCACCTCTGGGGGCTCCACTGGACCCCAGGGCCCTTCTCTGTGTGTGACCAGTGAGGACAGTGCTGAGCCGCTGCCAGCGCTGGGGTCGGATCAGAACTCTGGAGTGCGTGTGCGCGCGTGTGTGCGCGCGTGTGTGTGTGGGGGATGCCTGTGTGAGCTGTGTGTGCCTGTGTTATGTGTCCGTGTGTGTGCCTTTGGGAGTGTTTGCATATGTGTGCACGTGTGCCTGTGTGTGTACACGTGAATGTCATGTGTACACATGCATGTTGCATATGCATGTGGGAGCGTGTGAATGAGTGTGTCCGTGTGTGTGTGTCCGTGCAGATGTGTGTGCCCCACGTGTGGCAGCGCTCTTCCGTGTAGCCTCAGCAGTCTGCCCAGACCAGCAGGAGTGATTCCAGCGCCACACTCGGGGTGCCAGGAGTGGAGCCCAGCTGTGTCCGCCCGGGCGCCCTCAGGAAGCCCTGCCCTGCCGCACGCAGACGCGGGGCCTCTGTGCTTCTGCACCCTTGCAGGTTCAGTGTCTGGCCCGTGGCAGAGGCCGGCATGTTCTTTACCGGGCTGTGTCTGGCCTGTGGGGACTCCCCCCACCAGTGAGGCCACGGCCCCCTCTGCTTCTGGTGCTGCCCGACCCACAGACCACTGCTTCCTCCGATGACTCCTAGCTATTGTGTGGCCTTGAGGCTCTAACAGTGAGGTGTCAGAAGTGGGACTCAGAGGGGCTCCCCAGACTCAGCTCCACAGCAAGGCCCTTGGGGCTTCTCTTGCTGTCTGGGCCTGGGCGGATGGGAGCCTGACAGATACAAATTTAGAAATCTACGTGATCCTGTTCCATTGGCCAGAAGCACAATTCAGATGGAGATATTCTTTGTTCATGCAAAACCTTTTGCAACCCTTGCGTAACAATTTTTCGTAATATGCATTTCCATTAACTTTTGAAGAGCTCTCATAGGTACAATTATTATGTCAATTAGAAATAAAATGTAAGTGGCACTTTGTACTCCATAAATATATACAATTAAATAATTTTTAAAATAAAATACCATATAAAGAAAGAAAAGCTAGTTAGCTTTGTATTCTTGTGTCTCGCACCTGAATGACGCTGTAGGATGGATCTGTGCGTCCTGTCTCTGTGTATGCATACGTGCAGGTATATGGAACATATTTCTAGCTCTGGATGATATTGTCAGATTTAATTTCTAAAAATCTCTATTTAGTTGGCTTAAGAAAAATAGGGGACCATATACATCAGGCATTTCTTACTCTTAGAAAAATAAGAAGCAACCCAAAATGTTTTCATAGGTCGTGCAGTCTGGGATAGTCCTCAGATAAGAACTGTCCAAATGTACGGATTGCTGGAAACAAGGCTGTGTTAGAGCCCTCAGCATGAAATTCCATGCTGACACAGCTCTTACTCCATCAGACATGACTGGTCAGTGACGTTTGTTATCTCCAGCAGACGTTCAAGATTCTAGAACGCAGAGTTCTACGCAAGAGCATGTATGCAAGTGGAAACACAATGTCTGTGTACATCAAGAACAGAAGTAAAACAGACCAAGACCTGACTTACTGATTTATTTCTTTAAGAATTCTTGCTTTACGATGACTGTCTAACATGGACATTCTGAGGAAATAGTTAACAGGGGAACGATTTAAGATGGTGGGCAGCTTTGTTTAATGTTTCATGAAATTTCAGAGGTAATTAAGCATAATTAAGAACAATAAATTAACTAGATGTAAGAACACAAAAGTTTGTAAGTAAAAACTTCTCAACAATGTTCAAGTTTTATAATATCTGCTAAGGTTTTCTAAATAGCTTTTATACTGTCACCATGGAGTTTCGTTAGGTAAATTAAATGATGTATATGCATGAAGTAGCTAGATCATTTCTAAATCAGATAAGATACCGAAGCAGTGGCTGTCAGCCTCCACCTGTGGCTTCTTAACAAAGACTAGCTGGGCTGGTGCCGTTGGCTCAACAGGCTAATCCTCCGCCTTGCGGCACCGGCACACCGGGTTCTAGTCCCAGTCAGGGCATTGGATTCTGTCCCGGCTGCCCCTCTTCCAGGCCAGCTCTCTGCTGTGGCCCGGGAGTACAGTGGAGGATGGCCCAAGTGCTTGGGCCCTGCACCCCATGGGAGACTAGGATAAGCACCTGGCTCCTGGCTTCGGATCAGCGCGGTGCGCCGGCCGCAGCGTGCCGGCCGCGGTGGCCATTGGAGGGTGAACCAACAGCCAAGGAAGACCTTTCTCTCTGTCTCTATCTCTCACTGTCCACTCTGCCTAACAACTAAAAAAAAAAAAAAAGTAGCTGAAAATGTTTGGATCTGTTAATACGTGTGACCCGTGCCACTTGGAAAAATTGTACTATGAGGAAACATTTTTAGAAATTATAAAGTAAAATGTTAGCATGTGACGCAGTTCACAACTTGCTGATTCCTGGTTTCACTAAACATTGAAGTTATTAAGAGTTAAGCTGCTGCCTACGACTCTGGCATCCCGTACGAGTGGCCGCTCCACTTCCCGTCCAGCTCCCTGCTAATGCACCCGGGAAAGCAGCAGATGACGACTCAAGGACCTGTGCTCCTGCCACTCACGTGGGAGACCCAGGTGGAGTTCTAGACTCAGCTTCTGCCTGGTCCAGCCCTGGTCATTTGGGGAGTGAACCAAAGATGGACGATATCTCTCTTTTTTCCCCTTTCTTCTCTCTCTCCCTCCTTCTCCCCTCCCTATTTCTGTCTGTCTTTCTCTGTAACTCTGCATTTCAAACAAATAAACAAAATTTTTTAAAAAGTTAAGAATTTTCACTTGTATACGGTAAATGCAATTTCTGTAAGTAATAAGAGAAATGACTCTTATATGTGCAAGAATACAAGGAAGATAAGATGTGTTTTTGGTGAAGACTTGATATGGTACAAAGATGGACTTTATTTTGTTAAGAGAGAAGAGAGCAATGTGGTCCTGAAACACAGTGACCTTTTCCCTCAGCAAGGAAGAGGCAAAGTGCAGCAGGACCCTGAGCAGAGCCGGGAGAGCTGCAGAGGGCTTGGGGCAGCGGGGCTTGGGAAGGACGCCTG
Source organism: Sylvilagus floridanus (assembly GCA_949820135.1). NCBI lineage: Eukaryota > Metazoa > Chordata > Mammalia > Lagomorpha > Leporidae > Sylvilagus > Sylvilagus floridanus. The sequence continues at coordinate 931,079 of OX463227.1, forward strand.
GGCCTGCCCTCTCTGGCTACCAGCTGAAGGGAACTGTCTGTCTGTCTGTAAAACTTGAACTGTGAAGTCAGAATTACACAACTGCACAACTAGAATTTGGTCTCCTTTGTTACAATAAGATTTTCTTGGCGTACTGATCTGCGATTAATAAGAAATTGTGAGATGTTTGGTTACCTTTTAAGTTATCCATCTAGGAAACGACTAGATTGTTCCTTAGTAAGATAATTTCCTGTGCCTCTGACTTTTATCAGGCCTTTTGTTACTCAAGAAAGCTGGTTTTCTCCACTCAACGGTCAAGCCTTTTCTGACAAGCGTGTAACTTTCTGTGCTGGTTTTAAAGTCTTCAGGTCGCCAGTCCGATGTGTGCTGTTTCATAGGGACCTGTGATCCTATTAAATAAAATTTATTTCAGGCCTTTTGACACTTTTGACAACTTTCTAAATTCTAAGCAGTGCTCTTTAGATCTGAATTGATTTTGGTGTGTTGTGGAGACAAGGCCTTGACAGTATCTTAAAGAATTTTCCTTTGTCTTTACGTATTGAGATGCTAAGCAAGAAAGACTTACCTGAAAAGCTGAATTTTCATGGAAGCACTGTCAAATCATAAAATCAATGATAAATGGTAACTCGCATAAGAATGGAGCTCAACCCATCACGGGCCAGGCTGGGCTGACCCAGGCCACGTGGCCACGGGCCTGACCACAGTGCTCCTCTTCTAGAAGGAGCCACGGGGGTTGTGACAGTGGAACAGGATGGAGGAGTACCAGGCACACGGAGGGCACGCATCTGCAGAGAAAGGAGAAGAGTAGCTGGAGTTCTACATTAGGAAAATGGCCGGCACTGGAAATAGCGAAGCTGGACGGGGTAGTCACATGGCCGTGGGGGTAGAGATGGAGAACTTTTGTTTTGTGTTCAAACACTTCCGTGTCAGAGATGAACGAGTGGAATTCCCAGGTGAGAATGGCTGAGCAGTGCGGACCGAGCTGAGGGCGGGAGGTCAGTGACCCGTGATGTGCAGGCCAGGCAGACTTCCTGGGAGGAGAGGCACCTGCCGACGTGCGGATGGCTCTGATGATGAGGGAGAAGGTCAAGGTTGTGATGAGACTAAAACGAAGGTCTCTGAGGAGGGGACTAGAAACCCAGCCCTGCTCTGCTCCGAGGCCGCCCTGCTGACGTGGAGTCTGAGGAGCAACGCAAAGCCTCGAGGAGGTTGGCCCAGAGCCACGTATTTTGCTTAGGATTGTATAGAATAAATGGGGCACGGCACAGCTTCCTTTTATAAGGGCGTGGTTCACAAAATGAAGGACGTGAGTGAACAGTTGTTTCCTGACCTGTGGCTGTCCTGGATCTTTGTCCCACAGCCATGCAAAAGTGAGAACAGCTTGGGTTTTAACTAGCGCTGCTTGGGAGCGGTGATGTGTACAGCGCTGGCTTCTTTTCCATTTGGCGCCAAGGAATTCTCATCAGGCCAGTTTGTCTTTTACATATTTTTACATTGAGTACAAAAATTTGTTGAATGCCACTAGGCACCAACTTGAAGAGATGTGTGGAAATATTAAAGATGCACCATTAATTCTGCATCTTTCTTGCCTACTGTAAAGGGTTATGTGTTATGGCCATAGCAGCTGCCAAATTATTTTTAGATGATCTAAAAGCAGAGTGTGATTTAAACATCTGTCTTAAAAACAATGTCATAAGTTTTTCCTTATTTTTCCCTTTGGGAGGACGTTCTATTTGGTAAGTTTATTGCCTCTCCAAATGTGCTCAACACCTGCCTTAAAGAGCAGAGACATTGTGCAAATCTTAAATTATTTTAACCAGTAAAAATTTATTTTACTCTAAAATTGAGGCATTTTACAAAAGTCATCTATACTCTTTTGTAAAATTGCAAAAGTGAATTGAATATAATTGGCAAAAAAGCATGCTGAATTTAAAACATTTTTTAAAGATTTATTTATTGAAAGGCAAAGCCATACAGAGGGACAGGGATAGGTATTGAACCTCCATCTGCTGGTGTACTCCCCAAACAGCCTCAGTGGCGAGCCAGGAGCTCCATCTGGGTCTCCCACATGAGTGGCCCAAGCACTTGGGCCATCCTCTGCTGCCTTCCCAGGCACGTTAGTAGGGAGCTGGATTGGAAGTGGAGCAGCTGGGACTCGAACCGGTGCCCACAGAGGGTGTCAGTGTCTTGAGCGGTGACCTAACCTGCTGTACCACATCAGCCCTTGAATTTAAAACATTTTATATAAATAAAGTTATATATTGTGGTCTTTCTTCCAATAACTGAAGAGATTTTTCTCCATATAAATTATCATTTAATCTGTTCTAAAGTGTAGCTTAAACTGTCTAAAGTAAATCCATCATTCTCAATTAAGCATGACCATGACAACATTGACCTAAGTTTTTTTACAATAAAAATTATCATTTTTGTAAGTGAACTATAATTTTGTCAAAAATAATATTTAACATTCTTTGAGTTTTATGTATATGTTATTACTGTGTGTTCCAGAAATTGTACGAAATTTCCTGATATGTGATATGGCCTGGGGTAATGTTTTCAGCTATGATTTTAGTTCTATTAACTACTGTGTGTGGCGTAAAGCTGTAATGTCCCTGTGTGTTAAATTACGGTGAACTCCTGTCGGATCTCTAACCATGGCCATTTTAACTCGTCGTTCACAGAAAATTGTTGTATTCTGATGCTTTCCTGAAGGCTTGTGACAATGTTTTGTCTTCAGAGAGGTTTATGGAAAACAATTCTGACAAATGCAAGTTGAAGATAGCGCTGTCGGACGGAGGACATGGTTGGTTCTGAACGTCACCCGGCATCCACGTAAGACTGAGGACCTGAGGGAGATCGATGCCTCTTTTCATGGTCTTTCTGTTTGAACATTACTGCTCTTTTCTGATTTGTTTTCATGTCCAAGGCTGTTTTTGTTTTTGCAAGCGCTCCATCCGCAATGTGGTTACACTTCCGTAGAGTGGAGACATCCGTTCTCGTCTCTCTGATATCTCAGATGCTGCGTGTTCTGGCCTTCCTGGCCACACAGTTGTCCACACAGCCTCGATAAGCGTGTGCTTTCCATGGAATGAGTCAGTTGCAGGCGTTGCCCACCCGGCCACGTCTGTAAGGAGAAGGCTGTATTGAAGAACGGGTGTGTGTAGATGTGCTTAGACAGGTCCACACGACTCACGCTGACGTTGGGAAGGCAATGCTGAGAAAACTCCCTGGAGAACTTGGCTTTGAAGGTCGGGACGTGAAGAGCAGAGAGAAGTCCACTGCATTCCCCAGGTGTTGTGCGCGAAGGCTGGTAGGGCGCCTTGCCTTGGCTTCCTGGCCTGGAGAGGCCCTGGGAACGCCCCCCTGAGCGTCCCTGTGAGCAGCTCCGGGCAGCAGGAGCCGCGGAGCGGGATGGGCAGGGGCCGACCTTGCTGACCTGATGTGAGTGACAGGCGTGATCAAGGGGACAGCCTAAGTCACAACGTGCCCCTGCTGTGGCAGGCACGTGAGCCCTGCAGAGAAAGAATTCCGTTCCGTGGAAAGCTACGGTGCGCCCTGTGGGTATCAGCGTCCAGTCCCATCCGCTGTCCTTGGCAGCTTGGGACTGCTCGTCGCCGTGTTCCCAGGTCGGGGTTGTGAGCCCCCTCCTCGCACACTCCTCGGCACAGAAGTCACAGCAAGTCTGATTAGAGCGCCTGGACTTGGCCACCGGTCCAGCGGGCCATGGCCAGGCACCCTCAGACTGCATATCAGGAAACGTGCTCTGAGCTCACATCTAGAATGTCACCAGTTCATTGATTTCTGGACTCAAAGACAGCTTACCGTTTCTTCTAACCACGCACACTTGTTTGGGGATGCTCGTCGATGTGGTTCCTGGGCGCCTCATGCAGCAGCGTGCTTCAGTATCTTGGCATCACCCCCGTAAGTCACCGCCGCCACCCTCCTGTGTGCCACAGCCTCTCCGGTCTGACACGTGTGTCCACAGCCACCACGGCAATCCAGACGGTCCCACTGCGATCTGAGCAACACAGGGGCACGGACAGAGAAGAACGCGGATTTCCCAGTGAGCTGCGTGTCCTGACTTGCGGGCTCCATGCTGAGAAAGAGACAAACCACAGGGTGGACACCGTGCCATAGCAGGTGAGACTGCCACCTGCAGTGCGGACATCCCATGTGGGTGCTGGTTCGAGTCCCGGCTGCTCCACTTCCGATCCAGCTCTCTGCTGTGGCCCAGGAGATCAGTGGAGGATGGCCCAAGTCCTTGGGCCCCTGCACCTGTGTGGGAGACCTGGAAGAAGCTCCTGGCTCCTGGCTTTGAATCCGCCCAGCTCTGGCCACTGTGGTCATTTGGAGAGTGAACCAGCAGAAGGAAGATCTCTCTCTCCCTCCTCTCTCTCTCTGCCTCCGACTCTCTGTAACTCTGCCTTTCAAAAAAAATCTTTAAAAAAAGAGAGACGGACATGATGGTTGGGCGGGTGTGGCTGCAGTGGGTAAGTTGGCCGGCTGGGACACATCCATCCCATATCAGAGTGCCCCAGCTCAAGCGCCAGCTCTGCCTCTGACTCCACCGTCCAGCTGCTGTGTGCCGTGGGAAGCCATGGTGAGGGTTCAAGTGCGTGGGTCCCTCCCACCCATGGGGGGACCTGTGTTAAGTCCTGGGCTCTTGGGCTCGTCGGGGCCTGCCCTGGCTGTGTCAGGAGTTCAGAGTTGGCCAGATCTATGTCTGTCTCTTTTCCTTTCAAATACATTAAAGTTAAACAGATACAGAATTAAAGGCTTTAAAAAGAGAAGCTATTTTAAAAGTACATGAATCTATACATGTGATGGTGACAGAGAGTGGCACTTGAGGAAAGCCTGGTCGATCTCCCCAGACCGCGAGACTGACGGGTGGGGCTGGGGAGACTTGACACCAAACGAGCAGCCCCTGACCTGGAGTCCTTCTCGTGCCTGGAACCCCTCTGCAGGCAAATCAACTCGACTCAGAGGCGCTGCTTGTGGTTGATCCGCTTCGGGTGGGCTGCAGCCAGTCCTAAGCCGCCACCCAGCCAACTGCTCTTGGAACTCCCATCAGAGCAGACCCCAGCACATGTCTAACTGTGGACTGCAGCCACCCCAGCATGCTTTGCTTCCACAGTCAGCCCATAGGAGCCTCCTGTTCCCACCGCTTGGGCAGAACCCATACCATTCTTCCAGCTGGGGTCCAAAACCACAGGGAGGTTAGGGGTCGATTTATGAATCACTCTTTGCTCAAATGCACTCTTAAATTTCATTTGATGTCAAGTTATTCTTTTAACAGAGGCAATTTGTCTAGTTTTTCTGACCAATTGTGTATATCAGGGGACCTCAAAAATTTTGTGGAAGAAGGGAATTAAGATAAGTTTATTTTGTTGCAGAAACTTTTGAAATCATCGTTTTCATAATATGCATTTCCATGAGTGTTTTGCAGATCCCGTGTTGGGGGGTGGGGAGGGAGAGAAGAGAAATGAGGGGGGGGGGCGGAGGAAAGCAGAGATCCTTCGTCTGCTGGTTTACTCCCCGTGTGCCCCCAGTGGTCCTCACTTGGGATCTAGGAACTCAATTCAGGTCTCCCCTGTGGATGGCAGGGACCCAAGCACTTGCGCCATCCCCTTGCCTCCCAGAGCCCACGTTAGCAGGAAGCTGGAATTGGGAGCAGAGCCAGGACTTGATCCAGGCACCCAATGTGAAGAGTCGGCGTCCCAAGCAGCGTCGCAACTGCTGCACCAAACGCCTGCCCCCCGTGGACTTGCGGACGGCAGAGAGACAGCCTGCTTCAGCCCCGTGTCACCACCGGGCACTCGCGGGCACAGGACTGACACTGACTCACGTACAATGCCAGCATTTAGCCCTTGCCTCCTGCAGAATCTTCCTGTGGCTATTGCCCAGATGAAAGGGAGCAGAGGGCAGTGCGGTGATGGGGATTCTGCTGTAGCTGCTAAATCCTTCAGCAGTTCACAGTTCAAGAATGCAGCCCTGGATTTAAAAAGAAGAAGGCACATAAATCAATGGTAAACGCAGGTTGTGATGCAGGATTTTGGCTGGAAGACAAATGCTTGGCCAGTGAGTACGAGGCGGCTGGAGCTGGCTGCCCACTCCTCTCTCTGCCTGAGTTCTGTTACTGGGAGCCCAGAAAGCAGTGCGGTTTGCTTGAGGTTCTGCTCGGTAGCAATTCCTCAGCACAGAAGTCACAGCACGTCTGCCGAGAACCACTGGTAACATTCCCCTTGTGTTTCATAAAGCTCTGTGAAGCACATGTGGCTATTTATGGCAACAAGACGCCAGCGTGTCCACTGGTCATTGGTGCGACCTCAGTGAGACCCCGATTCGCTCTGATGAGCGTCGGTGGCTGACTCCTGGCCCCTTGGGAGGAGGGGGTCGGGGCAGATGGCTGCTGCCGGTGGGCTCCCCACGCTCCAGGGCCCTGAGGCCACCAAGCCTGTGTGCAGATGAGATGCCCAGCCGTGGGGCACGCACAGTGTGCTGGTGCGTCTGTGGGACCATCGCCTGAACTCTCTACACAGTAGATACACAGCCTTATTTTCAAGATTTTATTTTGTTCTTTAGAAATTAGCTGAACGGTTAGAACTCTCTAGAGTAAGCCATTCCCATAATGATCAAAATAAAGGAAATTGTTAACATGGAAAATCAGTCACGCCAGCGATGTATGCCAGTGTCTAGGAGACACGGCGGCTGGTGTTGGACAGAAAGCCTGCCCGTGTCCGGGAGTTCAAGGCAGGCACTGGTCACTGCACAACCCTACAGCACAGGGGAAGTGTGTTTCCCTGGGGGAGAGAAACCGCTCTGTCTGGCATGAGGCTTCGAGATATGGGGTGTGGCAGGGTCACCTCTGAGGCTTGGGTTTTCAGCTTTTAAATGAGAGGCAGTCCCTGCATGGCAGTCACTGCGGGGAGCTGGATCAGACGTGAGTGCCTGGACTCTGGTTGGGATGCCAACGTGGCACATGGTGGCTCAGCCCACTGCCCTGCATCGCTGGCCTTCGGAGGGACGCCATGCTGGGAAGACAGGGCAGACACCTGTGGGAGGTTTGGCGTTGGTGGTAAGTCAGGCGGAGGGAGGCGCCTGAGCTGCACCTGCCGCCCCCCAGGACGCGTGAACGGGAGCTGGATTCTCGCCTGGTCGGGTTGGGGAACGCCCATGAATACCTGCAGTGGGGTGTGGTGAGCGCAGGCATCCCTGTGCCCCAGGCAGTAAGGGCACGTAGGCTGTGGTGGAGCTTTTGGGTCACCCCCATTTAGCTCAGTGCCTACGCCCATGCTGTCACTCAATCAGGAAGGGGCTGTTTGAGACTGGCATGCCCCCAGGAGAAAGCAGTTAGCCAGCGCCTGCCAACCGGGGCCCCCTCTGCCCAGTTGCCCGCGCAGTGCAGTGTCACCAGGGCGGCAGGTGACACGAGTGGGAAGGACAAGCAGAGCCTGTGGGCTGGGTCCTGATTCTGGGAGGGAGCCGAGAGCAGGATGCCCTCTGAGCGTGGTTCCTTACAGGGTGCGGTGTCCGGGCACAGAGACAGCACGCGGGGGACCCCTATTTCACCAGCCTCAGTCTGCTACAGTCAAGGCCCCTGCGTGGAACAAGTGCACAGTGTCACCATGTGGGGCCCTCTCCTTAAATCACTGGTTTCCCAGTGCTGAGGGAAGCCCCCAGGCCCACAGGCGGGTGGTGCACCAGAGTGCCCAGGAGGGGAGCCGAGCCTCAGGAGTGCACTGCCCTTGTCTGGTGGGAGGGGCCAGTGCAGCTCCTGCACAGAGCTGTGGGGGAGTGGCTGGTCATGTCCCTGGGTGTGGGTGGGGAGTGACCAGTCCTTCCCCCAGAGCTGTGGCTGTTTGTCCTGACAAGGGGTTGTGAGCAAGGCTCACCCTCTGGGTGGCTGTTACCACTAGAACAGAGGTCTCCCCTGGGAAAGCTCACGGAGGAGCCAGGAGTGGCAGCGAACGTGGGGACAGATGCATGACCCTGGGTGGAATACACCGCGTACCGGCGAGTGGTAGACGCTCTGCCCCGGGAACCTTGACGGGAGTGTAGGCTCTGGCCCTGCCCGGCTGCTGATCTGGCCTGCGTTCCTGGAGAGAAGGGGACATGTGAGTTCCACTGTGGGTGGGGCACAGCTGGGAGCAGGGGTTCCCCTAAAGCACAGTGGGACTTAGTGGCTGGGACTTAGGGTCAGGTGTGCTCCAGCCGTTGGCCCACATGCAGACCAGACGCACCCTGTATCCCACCTGTGTGGGGCTAGCAGGTCCGTCACACCGGGCCTTGGCCAAGCAGTAAAGGATGCTTCGACCTGTGTGGACACAGCTTCTGGCTGGCCTTGTACATGGGCAAGCCTCACCTAGCAAAAGCCAGCCAGACCGCCACCGTGAAGTTCTCATAAAAGCAGGTGTGGCCGTGGCTGGGCTGCTGAGACAGAATGCAGGTGTCACGGAGCAGGAGGAAGAGAGCCGGACCCCTGTGCTACCGCTGTGACGCAGAATTTAAATGTGTGGGGAAGACAGCGAGGAAGCTTCCCAGTGTCCCAGAAAATCCACTCTCGGACGTGATGTAGGCCTCAGAGCACTGAAACAGGCACTCGCGGGCGCCTCTGACACTGATGCTCACAGAGGCCACAGGACGAAGCATCAGAGGCGGGACACGCACATGTGCACACACGCGCACACACACACGTGCGCCTGCACACACACGCATGCACACACATACATGCACATGCGTACACACGTGCACACACACAGTGCACTTGCACACACATGCACATGCACACACACGCACGCACACACATACATGCACATGCGTACACATATGTACATGCACAGGCACACACACGTGCACACCCACACACATGCACACACGCACAAGATTTGGCCATCAAAATAAGTGAGGTCCTGACAATGCTACCATGGGAACGAGCTTTGTTAACATGGTGCTGAGTGACAGGGGCCCGTCAGGAGGGAACACACACTGTGTGGCTCCGCTGACAGAAGCTGCCCAGAATGAGTGTGTCGCCTTTCAAGGTTTACCAAAAGGCAAAGTGAGGTGGAAGCCGGGATTCGGATCTTGCTCATTCCTGTTCCCAGCGTGGATGACAGGAGTGCCATCCCAGGCGCAGTGCCGGGACGGCGGCTCTGGGACAGGAGCAGCTGGGACAGGAGCCGATGCCGACATCAGATGCTGGCTTCTCGAGCCCCAGCGGCCCCAGAGGAAGCGCTCCTTAGAGACAGAGGTGATGGAGGTTCCTGTAGGTGTGAGGGAACTGGAGATGCGGAGGTGGTGTAATGGGGTGGGGCTTTGTGAGGTCACTGGGACACTCTAGAGTTGTCTGTGGTGATGGTGACCACCTGCGAGCACTAACACCTTGACTGTGGGCTGTATGCCATGAACAATCCATGCCAATGAACTGAGCATTCTGAAGGTGTGCGTGTGAGCCCATTGCTTTATTTTATGTCGCATCTTGCAAACTGCCTTCACTCAGTTAGCACTCCTGGGAGCTTCTGTCTGATCCTGGGAGCTCCCTCATAGGTAGGACAGTCGCACCGGAGGTGTTTACTCCCAAGTTCCAGTGCTGGCTGGCTTCCTGTACAGGCTGTGGGAAGACACTCCTCAGCGTCCAGAACCCAGGGCGAAGTCTTGCCACATCTCGTCACTAAGCAGGACTAGTTGCCCTTCAGCAAGCTGGGGACATTTCCCTCTGATCCTGGTTCTCCGAGTCTGTTTTTTATTAAACATGAATGGGTACTGGATGTGTCAAATCCGTTTTTCTGCGTGAATTGGTATGATCAGAGTTTTCTTCATCGCTGTTTGGAACGATGCATCGCTGACTAACTTGAATGCTGATGTAGTCTTGCACCGCTCAGGTGGGTCTCACTTGGAGGTGTGTGTGTCTGAGCAGTGTTGGGTTTGATTTGTTAGTGCCTTGTTTAGGATATTTACATCATGTCTAGGAGGGATACCGATCCCTGGTCTTCATTACTTGCAGTATCTTTGAACACAAGTTTCCATATTGGGGAAATTTTGGCTTCATACAATGCATTAGAAAGTATTTTTCTGTTTCTGTTTTCTAGACCAGGTTGTGGAAAGTTACTGTCACTTCTTTAAATGGTTGGTGGAATTTGCTAAGAAAGCCCTCTGGGCATGTTTTTTGTTTCTTCCTTTGTTTCGATGGTTTTAATCATTGACAAAATTTTTAATAGACAAGATGACCTACTTTTTCTTGTCTGAGTTTAATGGTTTGTGTCTGTCAAAGAGATATTCCATTTTATGTGTTCTCAAATACATTGGCTGAATTCCTTTATTTTTAAAAATATTTATTATTTATTTGAAAGGCAGAGTTACAGAGAGGCAGACAGAGAGAGACAGAGAGAGAGAGAGAGAGAGAGAGAGAGAGGTCATTCATCCACTGGTTCACTCCCTAGACCGTTGCAACGGCTGGAGCTGCACCGACCCGGAGCCAGGAGCCAGGAGCTTCCTCCGGGTCTCCCACGCAGCTGCGGGGCCCAAGCACTCGGGCCGTCTTCTGCTGCTTTCCCAGGCATAGCAGAGACCTGGATTGGAAGTGAAGCAGATGGTCTCGAACCGGCGCCCCTGTGGGATGCCAGCACTGTAGACAGTGGCTTTACCCACTACGCCTCAGCGCCGGCTCATGGTGAATTCCTTTACTGTCCTTTTATTGTCCGTGGACTCAGCTGAGATGACCTTCCCCTGAAATCTTACACTGATAGTTCGTGTCTTCTTTCTTGGTTGGGGATTGACGAATTTTGTTGAACAGTATTGTGATGGCTTTACCTTTTGTTTTTCTGTTCTCTATTTCATCTCTAATTTTTATTATTTATTTTATTTATTATCTGGCTTGAAGGTTACTATGCTTGTTCTTAGTTCTCCAGTGTGATGCTTAGATCACCGATTTTGGCTCTTCGCTCGTGTCTTCCTGGCTCTTCTTTCTGGTGTGTCTGCTTGGGCAGCGTCACAGCAGCCTCCACAGGCCGACTTTTACTGTGTTCATGACATCTCTGAATTTCTATGGAGACCTCTTCGGAGCCAGTGTTATTTAGATGTGTGTCAGTTAATCTCCATCTCAGTTACGGATATGGACTAGATGAACTTAACTAAAACTGGCTGGATTAGGACTTCTGCTCGGGAGACTGGAGCCCAAAGCTCAGACGTCGGCAGGGCCACGGCCCGTCTCAGGCTCCAGGTGGACCCTTCCGGCTCTGGTCCTTGTCACCAGTCCTTGGTGTTCCTGGCAGCATCTTGGCGACTTCTGCCTCCATGCTCAGCGGCTCCCTGACCGCGTCTCTGTGGCCAGGCTCACTCCCCGCGTGCAGACGTCGGCAGTCGCGTGACCAAGCCGGTGCGCGCTTCACGACGAGCTGAGCTTGCGACTCAACAGTGCCCGTCAAACAGACGGTTGACGCGTGCGGGTGAATTCCAGAACTGTCCTCGAGGAAACCAACTGAGACGGCAGTGCTCTGGCCCTCCCGGCCAGCACCAGAGCTTTGGACGCGTTGTATGGATAACCAAGGGCTCCGTGAGCGGGGCTCTGGGCTGAGTGGGCCCCTCCTCTGGTGAGACCTGGGATCTTCCATACTCGGCTCTTTCAGGCCCAGCGATAGAACTTTGTGTGGCTACTCGGTTGTGCTGTGCTCTCCTCCTATGAGGTCAAGCGGTCAAGGAGCCGCATCGATGTCCAGGATGCCCCATTAGTGGACCTGCACCCCACTGCAGCACCGCCGTCCGCTCCTGCCTGGCGTTAGTCCCGCCCTCAGATGCACCAGTCAACCCCCCCATACCTTCTTAAAGCCGCGGTCTGCCCTTGCAAGCAGAACGGTCGAGACCTGCGGCCTGCGTGGCCTCGTGCCCTGGCGGAGTCGACGTTCTGCCTGCTGTGTGCTCGCACCTCGCCCCATCATTCTGCCCTGGCACCACTGACAAGCCCTGGGCTTTGCTAACAGTTGGGGTGGGGCTCGTTCGGACGCCAGGCTAACTTGATTACAGCTGCAGGACTCAGTTTCCCTTTGGCTCTGGTGGATGTGAACTCTGGGGGGCAATGTTCACCCAAGCAGTCGGAACGCTTCAGCGGATCCCAGATCCCAGCTCTCTGCTGTTTGTTCCCAGTCTGTGTCCACCGCGTTCCGAGGGAACTCCGACTCAGGCATTACTCAGGTGAGGAGCAGAGGCTGCAGTTCCTGGAGTGGAGGTGGCCATGCCCACCACGCCCCCTCTCTGCTCACACTTAGGAGCTCCCCGCCACGCCCACCGTGCCCCCTCTCTGCTCACACTTAGGAGCTCCCGGCCACGCCCACCGCGCCCCCTCTCTGCTCACACTTAGGAGCTCCCGGCCACGCCCACCGTGCCCCCTCTCTGCTCACACTTAGGAGCTCCCGGCCACGCCCACCGCGCCCCCTCTCTGCTCACACTTAGGAGCTCCCGGCCACGCCCACCGCGCCCCCTCTCTGCTCACACTTAGGAGCTCCCGGCCACGCCCACCGTGCCCCCTCTCTGCTCACACTTAGGAGCTCCCGGCCACGCCCACCGCGCCCCCTCTCTGCTCACACTTAGGAGCACGGATGTCCCGGGTGCCGTCCTGCCCTCCACGTGCCCTGCGAAGGAGCGTCCTTAACTCTCATCAAAGCTGTGGAGTCAGAAGCCCTGGCTGGTCCTGAACCTGTTACTCAGAGCAGAGTGTCCGCTTCAGAATTACGTCTTGAAAACGTCTCTGCAGGCAGTGGGGACGGTGCCTTCCCGGCGATGAGCTGTGGCGGGACGGTCCCGTCCGGCACAGCAGCGGCTAGGTCCATGGAGACGGGGCCCCGAGACCGCGATGGAGCCGGAAACCCCAGTGTCCTCGCCGCCGGGCAGCTCCGCATTTGCGGTGATGGCGGGCACAGAGGCGCAGCACGCACCGGGACGCGCACGGGCGTGTGCGACCGTGTCTGCACAGCACTCAGCACTGGCGAGCGAGGCCGGCCGACCGTGCTGCCGCACACACAGCACCCCCGGACTCACCCCTGCGGGGGGGAACACACAGCACCCTCGGACTCACCCCTGCGGGGGGGGACACACAGCACCCCCGGACTCACCCCTGCGGGGGGGACACACAGCACCCCCGGACTCACCCCTGCCGGGGGGGGACACACAGCACCCTCGGACTCACCCCTGCGGGGGGGGACACACAGCACCCCCGGACTCACCCCTGCGGGGGGGGACACACAGCACCCCCGGACTCACCCCTGCGGGGGGGGACACACAGTACCCTTGGACTCACCCCTGCCAGGGGGGACATACAGCACCCCTGGACTCACCCCTGCGGGGGGGACACACAGCACCCTCGGACTCACCCCTGCGGGGGGGGACACACAGCACCCCCGGACTCACCCCTGCGGGGGGGAACACACAGTACCCTCGGACTCACCCCTGCCGGGGGGGGACATACAGCACCCCTGGACTCACCCCTGCGGGGGGGACACACAGCACCCCTGGACTCACCCCTGCAGGGGGGGGACACACAGCACCCTCGGACTCACCCCTGCCGGGGGGGGACATACAGCACCCCTGGACTCACCCCTGCGGGGGGGGACACACAGCATCCCCGGACTCACCCCTGCCGGGGGGGGACCACACAGCACCCCTGGACTCACCCCTGCAGTGGGGGACACACAGCACCCCCGGACTCACCCCTGCGGGGGGGACACACAGCACCCCTGGACTCACCCCTGCGGGGGGGACACACAGCACCCCCGGACTCACCCCTGCGGGGGGGACACACAGCACCCCTGGACTCACCCCTGTGGGGGGGGACACACAGCACCCCTGGACTCACCCCTGCGGGGGGGGACACACAGCACCCCTGGACTCACCCCTGCGGGGGGGGGACACACAGCACCCCTGGACTCACCCCTGCGGGGGGGACACACAGCACCCCTGGACTCACCCCTGCAGGGGGGGGACACACAGCACCCCCGGACTCACCCCTGCGGGGGGGGACACACAGCACCCCTGGAGTGCTCAAGGATGAAACTGTGAACCCTCCAGTGCAGGCGCGGCGTTGCTGAAAGCGTGGGGGCGCGGAGGGTCTCCTGAGGCTGGCTGTTGGGATCAAGGCAGATGATGAGGTTGGAGGAAAGCCAGATGGGGGAACAGCGGCTGGACCCTCTCAGTGCCTCGGCCTCATCTCTCACCCGTGACCCAAGCAGCACAGCTTTAGCCACGGGGCAGGACTGCAGACTCCTCCTGGTGCACACACGGCTGCCAGATACCGGCGGAGTGCTCACGGCACAGGCGGACCAAGTCCTCCTCCTGACCCAGTCCACACCCCGGCTGCTGAGCTGCTTTCTCCGGTATTTTCCCAGGACGACAGCCGTCCCACACCGCAGGCCTTTGTGCAGCTGATCTGAGCCACGTCGACCTGACGAGCTGCCCCTTGGAGCCCCGCTGGGGAGCGTGCCAGCCCCGCTAGCTGACAGCTGTGTCTGCGTCAGGGGTGCCCTGGGGCCTGCTCAGCTCCCGCTGCCCACGGAGTGCGCTCAGTGTCCGTCCAGGGGGCGGATGTGAACTCTGCCTTAAAGAATTAGAACACCGAGAAGTATTCCATAGTGCACACAGCTCAGTGGCTGAAACAATGAAATCCCTGTCTTTTGAAACTAAATGGGTGCAACTGGAAACCATTTTATTTAGCGCAGTGAGCCAGTCCCCAAAAGACAAATGCCATCTGTTCTCCCTGGTCTGTGGTGATGACCAGAGCACCTACAGTGGCGTGTATGGGAGTGATTGAGAGCCTGTGGTCTGATGATGGTTTACAGCCCTCTTCTCCGCTGTTGAGGAAGAGGTTTTATTTTTTTTCCCCTTCATGCTATTTGTTGAACTCTACCTACTGTAGGGTTAATCTTGTGAGTATAAAGTAAACTGAAACTGGATCTTTGTAAAAATTAAGAGTGGGCTATTAGATGGAGGAGGAGCAAGGGTGGGAGCATGGGCAGGAGGGAGGATGGGGGAAGAGTCACTATGTTCCTAAATCTGTATATATGACATTTGTATACCTTAAATAAAATTTTCAAAAATAAAAAATAATTATAACATGTCTATAAAATGTATATTGGAGGCCAGCAGCCTGTGGCACCGGCACCCCGGGTTCTAGGCCCGGATAGGGCACCAGATTCTGTCCTGGTTGCTCCTCTTCCAGTCCACCTCTCTGCTGTGGCCCAGGAGTGCAGTGGAGGATGGCCCAAGTGCTTGGGTCCCTGCACCCACATGGGAGACCAGGAGAAGCACCTGCTTCCTGGCTTCGGATCAGCGCACCACGGGCCGTAGTGGCCATTAGGGGAGTGAATCAATGGAAGGAAGACCTTTCTCTCTGTCTCTCTCTCACTGTCTATAACTCTCTCTCTCTCTCTCTCTCTCTCTCTCTCTCTCTCACTGTCTAACTCCGCCTGGCAAAAAATAAAAAAAAAATTTTAAAATGTATATTGGGAAAAAGCTTTGTTCCTTAGTTTACACACTTAAGGGAATTTTTAAAAATCTATAATGTTGGGGCCGGCATGTGGAGTGGCAGGTTAAACTTCTGCCTGTGACGCTGGCATCTCATACGCTGGTTCAAAAAAGTCCCTGCTGCTCCACTTCTGATCCAGCTCCCTGGGAAAGCAGAGGAAGATGGCCCCCAAGTGCTATGGTCCCTGTACCCACGTAGGAGACCCAGAAGAGATATTAGTATCCCAGAGTGAGGGATTCATAACAATGATTATAACCTGTGGAAAGAAAGGTATGTTATTATACACATGGTATGATAAAATGAAAAATGTATTTTTAAAGTTGCCATTCTAATGGCCTAGGTTTGTCATTCGTCATTAAAATTTTTGTCCTTTAATTGATGTATTTAGACCATTGATATTTAAAGTGATTTGGGTCTGCTCCGTGGCGCAGTAGGTTAATCCTCTGCCTGTCACACAGGCATCCCATGTGGGTGGGTGCCGGTTCTAGTCTTGGCTGCTCCTCTTCCAGTCCAGCTCTCTGCTGTGGCCTGGGAGTGCAGTGGAGGATGGCCCAAGTGCTTGGGTCCCTGCACCCACTTGGGAGACCAGGAAGAATCACCTGGCTCCTGGCTTCGGATCGGCACAGCTCCGGCTGTTGCGGCCATTTGGAGAGTGAACCAACAGAAGGAAGACTTCTCTCTCTGTCTCTCCCTCTCATTGTCTGTAACTCTACCTCTCAAATAAAAATAAATACAATTAAAAAACAAAGTGATTGTTGAGATTTTCACAAAAATATAACGTGTTTGTAAATGCTTTCTATTTATTGTACTCATCTGTTATCTTTCCTAACTTTTCTAGCTTCAGCTGAGCATTTTTGTGTTTTCCTTTATCGTGGTCTTTAGGATGTTAATTATGCTTCTTTTAGAGACAGGAGTGGTTGCATTAGAGTTTGGAAGATGCCTGTTCAGTGTGTCCCCCTCCAGATACACCCACTGTGGGTGATGTTGGTTCCTTACAGCACAGATTCCCAGTCCCTTCTGTGGTCCACATGGCGTTCAGGTTGTCCAGATCACTGACTGTTTCCTATTGATACCCGGTACATGGCCACGGGTTTTTTTTTTAAATCATTGTTTTCTAAATCAATGAAAAGTGGGATGTGGGCGTCTGGTCAGGCTTTAAGGTGCCACTGGGATGTGCACATCCCACACCTGAGTATCCTGGCTCCCAATTCCAATTCCGGCTCTCTGCTAAAATGCACCTGGGAGGCACAGGAGTCAACCATGGGAGACCCAGAGAGTCCCTGGCTCCTGTCATCACCCTGGCCTGGCCCCAGCATGGTCGGGTTTTGGGGAATGAACCAATGGACAGGAGGTTCATTTGCTCTCTCTCTCTCTCTCTCTGTCTCTCTCTCTCTCTCTCCCTCTCCCTCTCCCTCTGCCTTATTCAAATAAGTAAAAATCTGAAAAATGAGAAAACCACAGAATCGCTTTGCATGCTTTAATGCCTTCTGCAATGCGTTTCCTTCCTTTGTGTGCTTATCGGTTCACTTCTGCCCTTAGGACTCCGTTCCACAGGAGCTGGGCGGAATCCTTCACTTCAGTGGGTTGGAATGAGCATTCACTCACTGCCCATTTACTTGGGGAGGGTATGTTCAGTGGATATGGAAGTCTAGGCTGGTGGAGTTGTATTCCAACCCTTGAGTAAACTTTGCCCTCCGCTCTCCTCCGGCAGGGTCCGTGGAGGATCCCATCACAGTTCTCACACTGTTCCCGTGTGGGTAAGTTGATCCTCCACTCTCACTTCTTTCAAGAAGTCCTTTGTCTTCGGCTTTCTGCAGCTGAAACAGGACACACTGGGCCTTTTGCAGAGGATGAAGCCACGCTCTGGACACCTGCAACTCAGGGGCCAGCCCCAGTCCCGGCTCCTCCGATTCCAGTCCAGCTTCCAGTCATTGCACCTGGGACGCACAGGGGATGCCTTAGTGCTGGGCCTGTGCCGCCCACGTGGGAGACCTGCGTGGACTCCCTGGCTTCGGGCTTTGGCCTGGCCCCACCCCAGCTGCTGCAGATACTTGGGGAGTGAATCCGCAGATGGAAGCTCTCTCTCTCCCCGACTCTGTCACTATATCTTACAGAAGAATAAATCTTTAAGAGGTAAGTATGATACGCATGTACGTTGACCCATTTATTATTATTATTATTATTGTTCGCCTTGCTTGGCACTTGACAAGTTTGCTGGGGCAGCAGTTCGTTGTCTGTCACTAGACTTAGAGAATCCTTGATATTATCACTTAGAACATGTATCCCTCCGATTTTCTGGTGTTCTAACCACACGTGTCTCACACCTTTTCAGACTGTCACCAAATTCTTCGATATTTCTTATGCTTTATTTATTTTCCTAGTTGTGTTTTGGTTGGGTGATTCCTACTGACACATATTCAGGCTTCTCTCCCTGACCAAGCTCAGTCCACGCATGAGCCCACGAGAGGCAGACCACGTTGCGGTTGCAGGGTGCCCTCCTTTTCTGTCTCAGGTAAGAAGAACCGCTTCTCCCTTGTGAGTCATGACCTGCATGCATTGGCTCACCGGGGTCTTGTTTCCCAAGGACGTCATCGCTAGCAGTCTTCTAGCAGAAACAAGCTAAATTGGGAAAGCTGCGATTCAGAAACACACTGACATCCAGCAGGAACGGGCAGATTCCCCGAGGAGGTGTGAAGTGGTTTTCACACTTTCCAAGGCTGTTAACAGAGAGAAGGAACCCCGAGGGGCGTGGTGCACACAGGACGCTGGGGCCCTGGGAAGTGTGTGCCAGCAGCCGCTGGGCTGTGGGTGCCCCAGAGCAGCCGGAGGTGACACGGGCAGTGTGGTGTGGGGAGGACATGGTCACAGCCCTGCAGAAACCCTGCGACAGTAACCTGGTTTGGTAATTTGGTATTGGAATAAATTCGGGGAGATTTCAGTGTAGTTAGTTGCTCCTCCCTCTGCCGGAAGTAGGGAGGGAGCTTTCTTGGCTATTCACCGCAAGGGTCTCCTGGAACTCTTGGAGGTGAAAACCTGTGACAGCAGAGACCTCCTCAAGACTGTGGCCGGGGTCTCCTCCCGTGCCAGTCCACGTTCAGCACCCAGAAGTTCTCCAGCAACAGCACTCGAGAGCTCCTGGCCCCACCTGCTGCTGTGAGGCCTCCAGAACACATCTCTCTGTGCCCCACTGCGTTTCATGGATGCAGCATCTTCCCCAAGATATTAATGCTGGTTTCCCCATTCGAGTTCTCCTCAGCCCTCAGCCTGCTTAGCTTCTGAGATCAGAAGAGAATGAGCCTGTTCGAGGTGGTGTAGCCACAGCCTCACTGATGGCTGTAACTGGTTTAAGACATCTTATCTTCCAAGACATTCAGAGAGCAAACCAGAAATCCCTCACACGGAGCCATGTTAGCTAACCATGCATCTAATCAATGGCTTCTATCCGTATCTGAATATTACATTCAGAATTCAACCACAGGAAACAAACAGCCCAATTAAAAATGGCTGAGCTATTTAGCCGATGCTGCATCAAGCAAGATAGATTACAAAGAAGTGATTAACAAACTGCCCACATCATTAATCATCCTAGAAGGCGAAGCACAGACCCACCGGATGGTCTGGCTTGCCACGTCTTAGTATTGATCCAAGAGAAACGCAAGCATTTATCTTCATGAAGATTCCCCGTGGTTGTTGGTAGCAGCTTTATAAAGTCACAGACTGGCAGCCTGTGGTATATCCACATTCTAGACCACTGGGCAGCAGTCAGAGCCCATGGCCGCTGTGCAGGCACCACCACGGTGGTTTCCAAAGACTCACACGAGGCAGACAGCAGTGCCTGCCTTTGGTTTCTTTGACACAAACTGTGGAAGACGCAAGCCAACCCCCAGGGACAGAGAGCAGAGCAGAGACTTCCTGGGGAGGTAGAAGGGGCAGGGAGGTGCCAGGAGCAGTGTTTCTGGGGTGATGGGCTGTTCCTTGTCTTGGCTACAGGGATGTGATGGCTTCACAGGTGTGTATCCAACGGGTGCATTATCAAACTGTATACTTGAAATATGCATAGATTCTTATTTTAATTGTAAAACCAAAAGAGATTTATTTATTTATTTGACAGTTAGACAGTGAGAGAAAGAGAGACAGAGAGAGAGGTCTTCCTTCTGTTTGTTAACCCCTCAAATGGCCGCTACGGCTAGAGCTACGTTGATCCGAAGCCAGGAGCCAGGTGCTTCTCCCTGGTCTCCCATGCGGGTGCAGGGCCCAAGCACCTGGGCCATCCACTGCCCTCCCGGGCCACAGCAGAGGGCTGGACTGGAAGAGGAGCAACCGGGACTAGAACCCGGTGCCCATATGGGATGCCGGCACCTCAGGGGGAGGATTAACCAAGTGAGCCACAGCACCGCCCCCCACCAATAGTTTTAAAATTAATACATACTGAACCGATCTTCTCTATATAAAGATAATTAAAAAGGAAAAAAAAAAGAAAAAAAATCAGTGTTACATTGGAAACCGCATCAAAAAAATTAGTCAGTTTCAAATATATATATATATTTCATGTAGGATCTCTGTACGTAATGTGCTGTACAATGTGACTCAACGCTAAAACGAGAACTCAAAGAGTATATTCCACTTTGTGTGACTATATGAGGGCAAAGGGACGAATTCATTACTTAACACATGCTAAATTGATCACATGTATACAAAGAAAATTGAAAACGAATCTGGACGTGAACGAAAGGGTGGAGGGAGCGGGCAAGGGGGGAGGGTTGCGGGGGGAGAGGGAAAATACGGGGGGAAACCCATTGTAATCCATAAGTCATACCTTGGAAATTTATATCCTAAATAAAAAAAAATAAAAATAAAAACAAGTAGGAGGTCCCATAGTGTATAATTCAATTCACATGAAATTCTGGTACAGCACAAGCTACTGCGTAGTGACATGTGTCAAGTCAGCAATTGCCTGCAGCCAGGCCGAATCTCAGGGTGCTGAGAATGTCTGGCTTTCAACTGTGATGGGGGTGCGTCCTGCCTAGGCACGCTGCACAGTGAGTAACCTCCAGCTACCGTGGATTGGATCCATGGGATTGCTTCTAAGAGAGACCGGGGTTTAAAGAGCCACCATGGAACGTAACACCAAGACTCCAACAAGGGGCCAGTGATTTGGCGTGGCGGGTTAAGCTGCTGCCTGCTCCTGGCCCAGCTTCTCCGCTTCTGATCCAGCTCCCTGCTAATGACCTGGGAAAAGCAGCGGAAGACGGCCAAGTGCTTGGGCCCCTGCACCCATGTGGGAGACCCAGAGGAAGCCCTGGCTGTAGTGGCCGCCTGGGGAGTGAACCAGCGATTGAAGATCTCTCTCTGTCATTCTGCCTTTCTAATAAGTAAATAAATAAATAATAAGTCTTTAACAAGAAACGAAATGCAGCAGAAACGAAGGAGAGCAATCAGGGCACTGAGTTGTGCTCGCTCTTCAGCCGAGCGGCGGCGCCCACACTGGGCGCTTCCGGTGATCATGTATCACGGCTGTACTGGAGACATGTGTAGGACGTCTGGCACACGGAAGTCTTCTGAGTCCCCGTGCTGGGAAACCCCGCCTCCTGGGGGCACAGACGCCCTGCAGCAGAGACATTCCTGGAGCAAAGACCACACTTTGTTCTGCGAGGGCGACTTCAGCCCGCCTCGTTCTGATCGTCACCCTGCTGGGAGTGGGTCAGAGCCATCTGATTGAGTCGGGGTGATAAAAGGCGCCCATTAGTAACGCGCTGGGATGTCCAAGTTGTTGCTTTTTAAAGTTATTTGCTCATCGACCCCCTCCCGCACAGCTTAAATGTCAAGCAGACGGCAGATGAGCAATGCGAGGATGGTAGTGCCGGAAGCGTCCTATCAGGCGTTCCTGGACCCTCCCCTGGGAGGCCGGGATGGCTTTAATTACTGGTGAAGGAACGCAGGACTGCAAAGATCAGCTATGATGCCATGGGAAGAGTATGTCGAGGTCGCTGCAGACGAAACCCTGCCTGTGGAGCAGATGAAAGGCCGGCTGAGTCACGCGGCCGGCAGCCCGACCCCGCAGCCCACAAGGCCTTGCTCAATGGGGCGACCCCCGCCCTGGGCCCCCGGGGTCGCAGAGTGCGGGCTGGGTCAGCCCTGCTTGCTTCAGGGGCCGTGCTGGGAGCCAGGGGCACTGCTCCCCACGCCTGGGCAGGCCTGTGCGCCTGGCTGTCGGAGAAGACACGGGAATCCACACACGGTGCACGGTCACCACGGGCTCCTGCAGACACTGCGGCAGCGGGGCCCGGCTACCTTCGTCCAGGGTGTGGGGGTGTGGCAGCGCAAGGCCGTGCCAAGGCGAGGAGACTTCCAGCTTGGCCATGCTGAGAACCCGCGCTTTTCCACCTCGACCCCACGGCGGACGGGGCGAGGACAGGAAGATGGCGTTTCCATCGCTTTCTACCTTACAACCACCTGGCGGGCACATGAGACAGAAACCAGTCACGGGCTTCGCGCTTTTTAAACAACACCCAGGCGTGCGGCAGGTCCTCTGCTCTGGAGACGGGGGACGCTGGAGCTGGGAGGGGGGCCGGCCTCTGGGAGCCCTGGGCCCTGAGAGCTCAGAGGAGGAGGGGCGAATGCGGCTCACCTGGGTGGGGCAGGGCGGGGCGGGAGTCATTTCTCTGTGTTAAGTTTTTACTCTTTCACATCCTCACCTCAGCGTCTGCCCTCAGAAGATGGAGCCCCGTGCTCACAGCACTGAGTCTGCCGTGAGCTCCCGGTGCGCCAGAGGATCGGAGATTCCTGGCTCCAAACTCCTGCCAGGGTCAGGATCGCCCGTGCTCCTGTGAGTGCCGTCGGGGGTCACAGTCCGGGGTGCACAGGCGCAGAGCTGACCGCCCTCGCAGGAGCCGCGAGCTGTTCTGGGCGTGCGCATGGGAGCCGGGGGTCCCCGAAGGCTGTTACATGGTGCACAGGAGGAGGCGTCGGCTTGGTAAGCGAGGTAAGCTGAGTTTAGAATATTGGGGGTGGGTGGGGGGCGTGTGTTGTCAGAGCGCCAAGGCAGGGCGGCAGTGACACAGCCCGTCCCTTCGTCAGGCGGAGGAGGGAGCGGTTCTGCGCATGGTGTCAGGCGCCACGGCGTGGGGATTTGGGTGCCATAAGAGCACCCAGGAGCCTGTGGTGTGAAGGGTCCTCACTCCGGGATCCCGCACCTGCAATCCTTCCCGCCGAGGCGTTACCAGGAGAGGCCTCTGGGAGGCGCTTTGGTCCTCAGAGAGGAGCCCCCTGAGCAGAATGAGTGCCCTCGTGACGGGGCTCGTGACGGGGGCCCGGCACGTGAGGCCCGGGGGCAGTGTGGTCTACCGTGGGGCAGAGCGGCCCAGGGTCTTGTCTCCGACGTGGGAGGCAGCTCCAGGGTGCCGTGTGGATGACGGCAGGCGGAGGTGGAAAACTTGTGAGCCGAGTGGGAGTGTGGGTGCGCTCCCGAGTGGGCTGCGGCCCAAGGGGTCAGGCGTCAGCCCTCACGCGATCCGGAGGCACGGGGTGGTGCTTTTCCGGAATTTGTGGTGGTCAGTTTTCTGGCCTCCGCAAGAAGTCTCGGGTGCGTCATGGCGTTGGGTGTGTGGAGGCAGCAGTACCAGCCGTGACAGTGGGTTAGGGTGACGTGACGACAGGCGGCAGTGTCGGAGCTGTGGTCAGCGGCGTGTGGGGGGTGTTTTTGGCCAGCCCCGGTTCTGGCTGTGGCGTTGCGGGAGCAGTGATTTGGGCTGTGGGCTGTGGGGGCAGTTTCAGAGACAGCCTGGGAGCGTGGGTGCGTCTGTGAGCGAGAGACGGGATTCCTGTGGCTCTGTGCCCACTGCCGTCTCCTTACCTGTAACGCTAGGACCAGGAAGAGGGCCCGCGCCAGATGTGGAGTGTACTTGACCTTGGAGGTCCAGCCCCCAGAGCTGTTTAGAAGAAGCCGTCCGCCTGTGGCGCACTGGAGGGCAGCGTGAGTGGACGCTTTTCCTGTCCTTAGATAGGACTTTCTTGGGGGGGGGGGCTGGATCTTAGTCTTCAAGGAGGCGCAGTTTGGATGTGGTTGCCTCCCCAAGCCTCATTGCTGGGAGCTTCCTCTGCGGGCCCACAGGGAGGCAGGCAGCTCAGGGCTCTGTGGGTGTCACGCGACGTGGCCCACGCGAGGGGTGTTCTGCACAGGGCGAGCCTTGCCCCTCTCCGGTCTCGGGCTTCCAGCTCACCCTAGTGGGGCCTGTGTTACCGTGGCTTAGCTGGAGTCATGGCGGCCTGGGAACTGGACAACCCTGCCACCCCCACCTTTCAGTGCAGAGCCGGCTGACACTCATCACTGTTCCGGAACCAGCCGGGGTCACAGCGCCACCTTACACATCACAGAGGAAGGGCCTGGTGGCCAGACCTGTCCACCACTCTATTCACGGCTACTGGAGAATCTGAGTGACATGTTAATCCTACTGCACAAGGCTACACGCTGAGGCTGGGTGGGGACCTGCCCTCCTGTCTGTCCCCTGCCCACTGAGGCTGGGTGGGGAACCTGCCTCCCGTCTGCCCCCTGCCCCCCTGCCCACTGAGGCTGGGTGGGGAATCTGCCTCCCGTCCGTCCCTGCCACCCTGCCCACTGAGGCTGGGTGGGGATCTGCCCTCCTGTCTGTCCCTGCCCATCGTCCACTGGGAGACACCTCTACCGCTGTCCCACGCCCCCCACGGAGAGGCTGGCCCAGGCTGGATCCAAAAGGCGGTGTGGAGAAGAATGCTTGAATTCCAGTAGCTATTTCTGTGTTGTGGATCACACAGAAGACAGGAATCAACCAAATATCTGAAACGAGCTTGTTCAGATCGGGGCTCCACTGGCGCACACGTGGGGCCTGGGAATGGATGGGGTGCTGGCGACTCGTGGCATCTGGTGGCTTGGATTTGGGGCGCATCTCCCCAGAGGCGCCTGGACCGTGCAGCAGCAGGAGTTGCTCTGTGCTCGGCTTTGAGGGACCTGAATCCTGTGACTCTCACATCTGTTGTTCTTAGAGCAGAAAAGGACGCACACAGATAGGGTTTTGCTGAACCCAGTGACAAGACTCAGAACCAGGGCAGGCGTTTGGCTCAGGGGTCCAGCCCCTGCTGGGGACGCCTGTGCCTGTGCTGGGTCCCGCCTACTCCCAGGGTTAGCTTTCTGCTAATGGGCGCCCTCGGAGTCCGCAGCCGAGTCCCCGTCCCCTGCGTAGGAACCCTGGGTTGTGTTCCTGGCCCGTGGCCCAGTCCTAGCTGCTGAGGGCACTGGAGACTGAACCTATGGGTGGGAGGTCTTTCTTCACCTCTCTGTCTCTTGCCTTTCAAATCAGATAAAAATAAGTAATGATTGAAAATAAAGCTACAAAAACTGAGATACAGTATGTCTCTTAAATTTTTAAAAAATTATTTATTTATTTGAGAGGCAGAGTTACAGATAGAGGGAGAGACTTAGAGAGAGGTCTTCCATCTGCTGGTTCACTCCCCAAATGGCTGCAATGGGCTGGGCTGATCCAAAGCCAGGAGCCAAGAGCTCCTTCCGGGTCTCCCACATGGGTGCAGGGGCCCAAGGACTTGGGGCATCTCGCACTGCTTTCCCAGGTTATTAGCAGGGAGCTGGATAGGAAGAGGAACAGCCGGATTAAGCCGGCGCCCCTGTGGGATTCTGGCACCCCAGGTGGAGGCTTAACCGTTCTCGAATATTTATAATACACACAGCAGGCTTGGATGTTTTCACTTTGTCTCCTCTGGTCAAAGGAGCAGCGCAGAGTGCACACAGAGCACAGATCAGTTGCTGAGGAGGGCAGTGCTGTGTGAGGCTTCCTGGTGTGCACACAGAGCTCTGCTGCTGGCGGTGACCCCGCAGAGCCACAGGTGACATCCAGGCAAGGACATGACTCAGCTCGGAGACCTTGTGCTGGGAACATGATTACCAGAGTCCATACACCTGACCCAAGGGAGGAGAGGAGCTGGGGCGGGCGAGGTTTGAGCAAGAGTGCTCGGAGGCCAGAGCGCAGCACAGGACTCGCATCCAGCCCGGGACTGGCCTCCTCGGGTGACGCGTGCAGAAACTGCTGAACAGCCTCAGATCAAATCCCTGAGGGCACCAGCTCTCTGTGTGCTCCCCCTGCAGTGCCCGGGGTCAGGCAGTGCCATGCGTGTCACTGCATGTTCACATGTCGGCTCTGAGAGGGGAGCATGGACTGCACTGCCACCCCGCCCATACTTGCCACGCGTGTCACTGCATGTTCACATGTCGGCTCTGAGAGGGGAGCATGGACTGCACTGCCACCCCGCCCATACTTGCCACGCGTGTCACTGCATGTTCACATGTCGGCTCTGAGAGGGGAGCATGGACTGCACTGCCACCCCGCCCATACTTGCCACACGTGTCACTTCATGTTCACATGTCGGCTCTGAGAGGGGAGCATGGACTGCACTGCCACCCCGCCCATACTTGCCACGCGTGTCACTGTGAGTTCACGTCAGCTCCTTACCCACACATGCCGTGTGTGTCTGTGAGTTCACATGTCGGCCCCGAGGAAGGGGAGCGCGGACTGCACTGGCTGCGTCCACTGTGTCTGCAGAGTCGGGGGCTGGCCAGGACAGGTAACACGCTGCTTCACGCAGATCCACGTCTGCGAAGTCCTGGTGGTGGTATCATGTCCACACCTGTGACTCCACGACATTGTGTAACCACTGGGGTTTAGAGGTAGCCGGAGGTGAAAACTTGCATTTCTCACGGAAGGGCTGTTTCTTCTTGCCAGCTTCCCGTCAGACCCCTGGGGGCTAGGGCTCCAGACACGCAGGGGCAGACACGCAGAAGGCAGAGGAGTCACCGTGGACTGTGTCCTCCTAGCAACAGGCAGAGCAGGGAGAAGAGGTCTCTCCAGGACGAATCTCATTCTCAAAGTGTTTACTCTGAAAAGAGTGGAGCTGTTTCTGTGTTCTTGGATGAAGGAGTAGAAAGAGACTTCTCTGTCTTGGCCTCAAGTGAGGTCACTGTACCTGGGGGAACTGGCGTTGTGGCATGGCAGGTAAAGCTGCTGGCACCCCATGTGGACGCTGGTTTAGGTCCCAGCTGCTTCATTTCTGATCCAGCTCCCTGCGATGGCCTGAGAAGGCATCAGAAGACGTCCAAGTGCGTGGGTCCCTGCACCCATGTGGGAGACCCAGAAGAAGCTCCTGGCTCCTGGCTTTGGCCTGGCCCAGCCCTGGACATTGCAGCCATTTAGGGAGGGAACCAGTGGATAGAAGACTTCTCTCTCTCTCTGTCTCTCTCTCTCTCTCTGTCTCTCTCTCTCTTTCTGTAACTCTGCTTTTCCAAAAAAAAAAACAAAAAACAACCACACACAGAAGAGTGTAATTAATTAGTTCCCATCCTGAAACCTGCCCCAAATGCAACGATGCAGTGATGCGGGGACACCCTGTGCCCGAGAGAGAAGTGACCAGAAGTGGTCTTTGAAGCATCCCCACTGTTCACTCCCACTGCGCTTGGCCCTGGCTGTTGGGAAAAGTCCCAGAGCTCCAGCTCTGATGGGATGGCCCGTTCTGTGTGAGCCGGACAGCGACACACCTGCTCCTGCTCTTCCCAAGTCCTCCCGGGGACCTGGGGGCATTTAACATAGTAATTAAAAGAAACAAGGGAAAAGTCGTGTTTTCTGCCTATTCGAATTCCGGATGCCACCACGTCTCAGCGACGCCGTTTGTTTTCTCATCTTCCCGTCCCTGACGTGGACCAGACAGGGGTGACACGCAAGATTTTCTAATGAATGGGTCCCATGCAACACATTTGATTGGAGTTAATTTTACGGGAAAAGCTCAGCACAGACACTCCCAGGAGAAATCTTCAGGGTGGGTTCACAGAGGATGCCGCCAAGGGTGTTTTGTGATGCCGAATCCCCACTTCCTTCCCGTGGGGCCTGAATCTGGGCGCTGTGCGTGTCAAAGACGACTGGACTCCTGTGAGAATCACAGGTTCACCATGGCCGTGCCACGCCGAGCGCTGAATCGGGCGTCAGAACCACAGCAGGGCCAGGATTGGCATCTTAGTGTGCGCCTGACGTCTCACGTGGTACGTGGGTCGCTCTATCAGTTCCCAAGATACACCTGCCGGGTGAAGTCTCTGTGTGGCTGCATCCATCTCTGTCTGTAGCTGGGTCTATCTGCTGCTCATCGGCCTCTGTGTCCACAGCTATGTGTGCATCAGCTGCTCACCGGCTATGTAGACGCCTCTTGGGGCTGCGCGACCTGCACGCGTCCCGGCTTGCGTAGGCACCGCTTTTCCCAACCATGAAGACCCGGAAGCCAGGCCTGGGCTGGGCCTCTCCACACCTGCCTGGCGTGGAAGCTCTAAGCTCTGCTCTGAACAGCAGTGTAAATAACGCCGATGCGTATTTTCAGGGACGCGGCCAGGAGACGTGAGTGACGTCATGCTTGATGCTCCCTTTTTCTAAACATCTGCTTCATGAGAATGCGTTTGACTGAGCCACGCCACCGCGTCCTGGTCTGGCATTGATGTCGAGGTTACACGAAATGTGGCCAAATGGTGCTTTCTATCCAACAGGTGTCATAGGCGACGTCTTCACACACAGAGGACAGTCCTGCCACTTGCGCTTGGCGTAGCTGGGAGTCGTTCTGGGAGTCTTCCGGCTGTGCTGGCGCCCTCACCTCTTTCCTGCTCTGCAGCCCCTTGTCCCGATGCTGCTTGTCCGGCCCCTCTCCTCCTCGGACCGCTGGGCTTGCCCCAGGTTCTACCTCCTCTCTGCTGTCCTGCCTCCAGCCTTGGCCGTGGGTGAGCCAAGCCGCACAGTCCCCCACAAGGGCTGGCAGTCCCCAAGTGTGCAGCT
This sequence comes from Sylvilagus floridanus, assembly GCA_949820135.1. Taxonomy (NCBI): domain Eukaryota; kingdom Metazoa; phylum Chordata; class Mammalia; order Lagomorpha; family Leporidae; genus Sylvilagus; species Sylvilagus floridanus. The sequence continues at coordinate 959,432 of OX463227.1, forward strand.
GTGACACTGGCCTCCACGATCGCTCAGGGCTTTGGCCGGGTGTTGTGCCCTCTCGGCGGCTCCCCCTGCGCCCCTTTCTGGGTTGCTGCCATTCCTGTGTATCTCTGTTCCGGGCACACATCTCGGCCCCGCCTTCAGTCACATCTGGCGCCCAGCCACAAGTCACGGCCTGCACCAGGTCTGTTTCCCGAGGTCTATGCCCGTGTGTCCACACCACGTTCCCCTGTGGCCTTGGTCTCCAGTGTGGACTGACACACCTCTCCAGTGTGGACCGGCACGCCACTTCTGCCCTGTCTCTGTGAGTGGGGTCTGTTTTTATATCTATGAGAAATACCTGAGACTGGGTACTTTTTTTAATGTTTTTTATTTATTTGAAAGAGAGAGAGGGAGAGGGAGAGAGATATTCCGTCCACTGGGTCACTCCCCAGTGGCTGCACCATCCAGGGCTGAGCCAGGGCTGAGCCAAGAGCCAGGAGCTTCATCTGCATCTCCCACGTGGGTACCGGGGGCCCAAGCACTTGGCCATCCCCCGCTACTTTCCCCAGCTCTAGGGCATCCCCCGCTGCTTTCCCAGGCAGTGAGCTGGATCAGAAGTGCAGCATCCAGGACTTGAACCAGTGCCGGAAGATTTCTGTGTAAGTGTTTGTGCTGAGTTTTCATGATGCCAGCTTGCATGCACGGATCTGTCTGGTTGAAGCTGTAGGCCGCTCTATGCATTGCCAGGAGCAGGATAAACTGGTTCAAATCCTGGGGAGAATTTAGCCGAACTTCTCAAAATTAAACCATCACCTACTCTAGGGCCTGCTGTCCTGTGATGATGCTGTTGTGTTTTGAAATGGCCCATGAGAAAGGGTGATCACCGGAGTCCCGTGAATGGCAGTGGAGGCCTGGATGCCTCCTAACGCCCCAGCAGCAGGGATGTTGCGTACACAGAGGAGCCATCATGCCCCCTCCTGTGAGGAGCAGACGCCCGTGCAGCTGTAGGCAGGCCTCCGGGACATGCGTCTGTGCAGAGCTGGTCCCCAGGCTCTGCAGCCTTCCTCCTTATCTGCGGCCATAGTCAGCCCTGGCACGCCCCCATCCTCGTGTCCAGCATGTGCTGCTCCCAGGAATGCCCGTCAGGGTAGGGAGTCACTGGCCTGCTTGCAACATGAGGAGGTGTGGTCCCCCAGAAGGGTCCTGACCTGGTGCCTGACCGCGTGTTGGCAACGCCCAAGTAGAGGTCAAGTTAAGTGCAAGTGACCAGCAGACCACTGAGGCAGGGCCGTCAGCAGCCCATCACTTAGTACTATTTCCTTCGTTCTTCTGTTTCCCCAACTTCCTGTAGCACCTGCAATGTAGCAGAAAGAGTGAAGTTCCCAGGGTCAGTCATGGAGACCTCGGTGCCCAGGGTCTGCCTGCAGTGGTTCTCCTCACTGATGGGGATGCCGGGTAATGGAGCAGAGGATGCTGGGTCATGGAGCAAAGGATGCTGGGGATGTTGGATTACAGAGCAGGGGATGCTGGGTTACAGAACAGGGGATGCTGGGTTACGGAGCAGAGGATGCTGGGTCATGGAGCAGGGGATGCTGGGTCATGGGGCAGGGGATGATGGGTCATGGAGCATGGGATGATGGGTTACAGAGCAGAGGATGCTGGGTCATGGAGCAGGGGATGCTGGGTCATGGGGCAGGGGATGCTGGGTCTTGGAGCAGGGGATGCTGGGTCATGGAGCAGGGGATGCTGGGTCATGGGGCAGGCTGTGAGCCTTGTGGGGCCTCCAGTGTCGAGTCAGTTACGCAGAGATGCTTCTGAGGAGGTGGTGCCTGGAATGCGTGGCTGCCTCCCCCATTCTATTCACAATACAGACGGACCCTTGTGCTTCTGCCCTGTGTCTACATGGAGTGGCCGGAGCCAGTGTGGTGCATGGCAGAGGGGTCCTGCCAGTTGTGTGCCACGTGGCCATGGAGCTCACCACCTCCAGGTCTTCCTAGTCTCTCGAGCGCCATGTGCCTTTTCAACTCCACTCACAAAGACAGGGCCATGTGCTCCCCTGTGCTGCTGAGGTGGGCTTGGCCACGACACTTGCTTGGCCACAGAGTGTGAGTATAAGTGGCAGTGACAAGGTTGGGCCCAGGCCTCAGGGATGGCCTGTTCCCGCTCATTCCTGGTATGCAGACGTCCAAGGAGGGTGGAAGCAAGGGAGCAGACCCGGGTTTGTGGTTGCAGCCCCTAGCGTTCGGAGACTGAGCAGCCATCCCATCCAGATACCCCCGGCCCGACCAACACCAGCAGCCACTTAACCAACCTTGTGCCTACAAAGTCCTTCGGAATTGTCATTCAGGGAGATCTGTGGAGGACTCATGGTTCACGATAGGAATATTTTAAATGTGCAACATTTATTTCCCGCATTGCTTTATATCTCCTATCAGTGAGATCCCCCAGTGCACAGCTGGCTCGTCTGTGCTCATCTCTGGAGAATATGGATTTGTGAGTCTTGCTCAGGTGATGTTTGTGCAGTAGGTGTGCTCGGACAACACTGTCTCCTCTTCTGTAAAAAAAAAAATCTATTTACTCAGAAGGCAGAGACAGGGGAGACAGACAGAGAGAGACAGAGAGACAGAGAGAGGTCTGCCATCTTCTGGTTCACTCCCCAAAGCCCACATCAGCCAGGGCTGGGCGAGGCCCATGCCAGGAGCCAGGCGCTCCATCAGGGTCTGACTTGCGGCACTCACTCCCGAGGCAGGATCTGCGCCTCTCAGGGTACACTGGCAGGAAGCTGGACCGGCAGATCCCAGGTCTGAAGCCAGCTCTCTGCTGTGGGATGCAGCGTCCCAAGCTGAAGCTTGCCCACTCTGTTTTCTCGATGGCAGAGTGACTTGCAGTGACGAGTACCTACAGATGCGGCCGCAGTGTTTAATGAGCACACTTTGCAAGGAAGAGAAGGGCCAGCACCGTTTCTCCCCATGGAACATCTGCAGGACTTAACAAAATGCACATTTTCCCACAGCAACCATACTATACCAGAGTCCAGTTTTCTTTTGTTTTCAAACAATTCATCTTTGTTGATTTGAGAGATGGAGGGGAGGGGGAGAGCGCCCCTCCACAGACTGACTCCCCACATGCCTGCAATGGCTAGGGATGATCCAGGCCAGAGCCAGAACTGGAAACATGAGCTGGCCTCTCGTGTGGCCTCCAGGTCCCGTCTGGACACCCGATCAGGTGGATCACTTCCGTGGCCTCCTGGAATATGCACCACAGAAGCCGGAGTGAGGAGCGGGGTGGGCATCAGATCCAGGCGCTCCGACCTGGGCTGTGGGTGTCCACAGCTCTGATGAGTGCCCACACTTGGATCCCAGGGTCCATAGCCAGCACACTGACGCCTCAACCGTGAGGGGCCAGGCCGACGAGGACAGCTGACTCTCAGTGTTGGTTCAATGACCAACAATGACTACCAAGGTAACACGATTCAGTTGTGGGTGGTTCTAGTTAAGACACAGAGATCATGGGTTACATTAGTTCCAAGAATTTTGCTGCTGTTAACCACTTCCCACAGTCTGAGTTCTCCTGACCGACAGCGTCTAGATGGTCTGTTGGTCAGCATCGCCTGAGTTCACCTGACCGACAGCATCTAGTTGGTCTGTTGGTCAGCACCGCCTGAGTTCACCTGACCGACAGCGTCTAGATGGTCTGTTGGTCAGCACAGGGATGCTGACGACGAGGACACAGCCCACTGTGGAGCAGCAGCTGCTTCGGACTTCGGGCTGCTCTGAGTATGGAGTCAGGGTGGGTGCCAGGTAAGGCTCAAGAGAACAGCGGGGCTCTTTCTTTCCATGAATCCACAGTTTGTTTGTTGTAAAATTCTGGGTAAAGACACTGAAATAAAACACTGCATCTCTATACCTCACTGGCGTTTAGCACTAAGGGCAATCGGAAATTATCTCTCCGTGGTTTTGCTTCAGGAATGACAAGCTTGAGACACTGGCGTGACGACCTGTGCAGTGATGTGGAGGGACGCCGCGTCCAGAGTACGTCCGCCCATACGGGCACCGCAGCGATGTCTAAGAGGCCGAAATCAGGCAGAGTGGTGGAATCCACTGAGGCTGGATGAGCAACTCTCCGAGAAGATGCCCGAGAGTGGAACTGCCTGGCGGAGTGCCTGCGGAGAGTCGGGAGAGGATGGGGTGCAGCTGCCCGTGGGACGGCTTGGGGGTGGCCAGGGGGATGGTGGGATGTCACAGCCCATGGGAGTGGCTGAAGAAACAGCCAGGGGCTGACTAGATGTGGCTGGCAGTGGCCAAGGAGAGGAATCGCTATGCCTCCGTATTGGACCCAACCAGGCTGATGATGGAAGTGACAGCCTCTGGGAGGTGTCCAGGGGCATGATGGGACATAACTGCCCGTGGCAATGGGTGGGGCGAGCTTGCAGAGTCCAGGGAGACAGAGCTCTTACTGGGACACTTCCTTGACCTGTCGAATGACAGTCAGCTGCTCATGGAATGCTGGTCTGAAGCTCCCGCTGTGGGTGCTGGCTGTCACTTGTACTGCAGAAAATCAAAGGCCCTTTTTTCTTTCTTTCTTTCTTTCTTTCTTTCTTTCTTTCTTTCTTTCTTTCTTTCTTTCTTTCTTTCTTTCTTTCTTTCTTTCTTTCTTTCTTTCTTTTTGTCACAACATGGCTTTAGTTTTTCTGGGGAACGAGGTTGTATAAAATCTTTGACACGTGTGATCATTTAGAGGGAGCAGGTGTCTCTGGCGCTGGGCCAGGTGACACTGGGCATTACGACCTCCGATGTGCGGGGCGGCATCGCTCCGTGCACCAGCCCGATCCTCAGATCTAGGGGGGACGCTGTGGTTACTGGCAGGCAGAGGGGAGAGGAATGCTGGGAGGCTGAAATCTCAGCGCAGAAGCATATCCTGGCGGGCATGCGTCTGTCTCCTGCCCTAGTGCCAAGTGGACCACCCCCCCCCCCCCGGCAGTGGGGAAGGCGCTGGGTGCCGACTGTAGGCAGCAGACGGCCTCAGTGCTGGGCTTCAATGGGCCTCATTTCTCGCAGGCTGGGTTTTCATAATTTGAGGGCCTACTGTGCTGTTTATAAACTAAGGAGGTGGCACGTGAGAAGCTTCTGGCTCCTGGCTTCAGATCAGTGCAGCTCCAGCCGTTGCGGCCATTTGGGGAGTGAACCAGCAGGTGGAAGACCTCTCTCTCTCTCTCTCTCTCTCTCTCTCTCTCTCTCTCTCTCTCTCTCTTCCCTCTCTGTGTAACTCTGACTTTCAGGTAAATAAATCTTAAAAAACACCACGAAGGAGGGCTCTGTGGGCAGTGAAAGTCGCCTTTGCCCTGGGCACACAGCGCCCCCTGCGCCTGCAGGCCCAGCCCACTGCACTGCTCAGCGGTGCGCCCACAAACCCTCCCATGTGCCACAGCACAGTTTTAAGCTGGGAATGTGCATGACTGCAGGACCAGGATGGTCAGTATAAGAAAGAAAGTGAACCGCAGCATGAAGAATGAATGTGCAGGCGGAGCTGCATTCTAAGCGGCAGGCGCTGTGGAGGCACGCGTCCTGGAGGACTGAGCGCCGCACGCCGGTCTACACCGCAAATGATTCATTTTAGACTTGGGAAATTTGCTTCCTTTTGCAAATCAGTGCTGCTTGTCCTTTCAATAGTGATCGAGTAGGACTCCAGGAGATGCCAAGTGTGCCACACGCCTCAGATTCTAACAAAAACAGATTTAAACATTAAGAATAAAAATACTCCCCCAAATCCAACTCAAACACTTTGTAAGAAATAGCAATTTATTTACTGATGTCTATTTTAACTCAATATAGTAGAGTGACAACTTATAATGCTATGGAAGATATTCACGTTAATCTTCAAGGAGAAAGTCGTTTTGGTAGATAAATATTAAGTCTTTTTAGGGCTTTCTGTGTAGAAAGACACATTCACATATTTGCCATGCGAGTCTCTTCTTTTCACAGAGCTCACAAGCTCTAGGGAACACCAGGCCGGCCACGGCGTGGGGCGCAGGAGCCAAACAGCAGGCCGGCCAGGGCGCGGGGTGCAGCAGCAACAAAACACCAGGCTGGCCACGGTGTGGGGTGCGGCAGCCATCTTGCTCTGCACCTTGGGATTCGGGGATGATCATGAAGGTGGCGCTGGCTGCTGGGTTTTGCTGATGTCCGCGGTCAGCTGAGGCCCCTGTGTCCTGAGTTTCCTTCCCGTGGGTTTTCTTTCTGCCTCGCAGACCACCGCCGTCCTGTTGTCTTGGAGCAGCTCTGCTTGTCACGACTCCCTTTCACTTACACACGTCTGGGAACTCTGTGCTCTGCTGTTGCTTCTGGGAGAAATATTTCTGGGCACAGGATTTTGGCCTAAGAGCTTTTTATTTCGGTCATTAACGATGGGCCCCCGTCTTCTCATTCCATGGATTCTTGGAGCTGCCCTCCTTGGCTTTGTCCTCTGTTGGTAACGCGTCCCCGCTCTGGCTCCTCAATGAGCTCTTCTCCCTCGTTCAGGTCGACTCTGCCAGAGCAGTTTCCTCCACTCTGTGACTGGAGTCCCACAGAACGTGGGTTTGGAGGTTGCTCACTGACCAGTGCTTTCCCCCTCCTTAAGTCACAGGTCTGTGTGTCTGCAGGAGTCGTCCTTGGCTCTGTCACTGGGGCTGTTTATTTTCTTAGGGACCCTGTGTTCTGTGTTTTTAGGGCAGCAGCCATCACTGGGTCTTCAGCTCCACCCCCTTTTCTAGTGCAGATCCTGCCGCATGTGTGTAGCTTCCACCACACACTGCAGATGTCACTCTGAGAATTTATTCTGTGTTCAGTGCATCTACTGAAAATTTAAGTCAGTGGGGCCGGCGCTGTGATGGAGCAGGTTAAGCCACCACCTGTGGTGCAGGCATCCCATATGGGCTGTTTTGAGTCCTGGCTGCTCATTTCCGATCCAGCTCCCTGCTAGTGGCCTGGGATAGCAGTGGAAGATGGCCCAGGTGCTTGGGCCCCTGCACCCACAGGGAGACCCGGAAGAAGCTCCTGGTCCCTGACTGGCCCAGCTCTGGCTGTTGCAGCTATATGGGGAGTGAACCAGTGGATGGAAGATCTTGATGTCTCTCTCTCTCTCTCTCTCTCTCTCTCTCTCTCTCTTTTTAAGTCTGCCTTTGAAATAAATAAATCTTTAAAAAAATTTAAGTCAGCAAGATTTCAGACATGGAAATTCAGAGACAGAGAGAGAGACAGCAGCCCACCCACTGGTTCACCCCCGTCTGTTCAGACTGCTTCTCACACAGCAGATGTGGGCTGGGCTACTGCTGGCCATTTGCAAAGTGCAGCAGGACCAGAGCACATGTGATGATTTGGGGGCTTTACCTTGACTTTCATGGCAGACAACCCAGTGAGGCACTCTCCCGCCACATCCCTGCACCGGCCCCCACCACCCCTGCACCGACAGAGGGATCCAGCCTGGGATTTCAGGGAGACAGGCGGCACAAGCTGGCCCTCGGGCGTGGCGCTGGGCCAGCTGTGGTCGCTCCCCAGCTTCTGTGGCCTCTGGCCTAGCCCTGAAGGACAGATGGATGCCTGGAGTGAGGCTGCCCTGTGGAGAGTCACTGCTGCTGATCCAGGAACGAGACTTGTCTCCATGGAGCTCACTTTCCAGGGCAAACATTCTGTGTTCACTCCAAGACTCTGGCAGTCACAAGCCAGTGGCATCTGATCCAGTGAGGGCCCAGGCCCTCCGTGCTACCTGGACAGCAAGCCACAGGTCTTCGCCCAGAAATGGCCAAGCGCTGGCCTGTGTTCTCCTGCAGGCCCACCAGGCTCAGTCATTCCCTGTGGATCCCACATCCACCTGCTGCAGCCTTTCCATGGTTCCTCTGAATGAGTCCACAAAACACTTTGTAAACCTGCAGTCAGAGACACTTCTGTTCTCCCCATGTCTCCATAGCTTGAAAAATCAAGAACTAACACATAGGAAGAGAGATACTGAAGCAGCACCCTGACAGTAGGGACTGAATTTTAGGGCACCCGAGACTCCATCTTGAAAAAGCAACCCCCACCGTGAGGCTCTGGTCTGAAACTAGGATCTAAAGCTCAGACAGGAACAGTACTCATACAAGTACTCAGACAGTAACAGTGCTCACACAATAACAGTACTCAGTAACAGTACTCAGTAATAGTTCTCAGACAGTAACAGTACTCAGACAATAAAAGTGCCAGAAATAATAGCACTCAGACAGTAACCGTACTCAGACAATAACAGTAATAGTTCTCATATAGTAACAGTACTCAGGCAGTAACAGTACTAAGACGATAAAAATGCTCAGACAATGACAGTACTCAGACAATAACAGTACTCAGACAGTAACAGTACTCAGACAGTAACAGTGCTCAGACAGTATCAGTAATAGTTCTCAGACAGTAACAGTGCTCAGACAGCAACAGTACTCAGACAATAACAGTTCACTGCGTCCCACTCAGCAGAGCATAGAAACTGCCCAGCATGATAGCTCAAGCTTAAAAAAGACAGGCTGCACCTGGACTACTGTTACGATTGCAATTTGTCTGTTGTAATTGATATCAGTTTCACATAGACCTTAGGTCAGCTTGACTCTAGTAACCATACCTTCCGCCAGTCCTACCAACCACGTATTCCCCCTCTCCTCCTTGTGGTTTTTGCCTTTACAAACCCTGTTGCTTTGAGCTTCGGGGTTGAGAGTTCTTTAGGGCATGAGCCCCCTCTCCACCACTGGCAATAAAGAACCATCAAATTGTATCAGTGTGTGGTTTGCACTCACTCAGGTACAACAATGCTTCCTGTATCAAAGATGTGAATTTAAAGGGCTCCTTTTGAACTCTCTGAATGATCTGAGCTAATTTTTAGTCTCTCCCATTCACTGAAGTTTCAACATAGTCACTTGAGAAATACATTCATTCTGCTGGTGGGAATTTTTTTAAGATTGATTTATTTGAAAGGCAGAGTGAGAGAGAGAGAATCTTCTATCTGTTGATTCACTCACCAAATGGCCATAACAACCGGGTCTGGGCTAGGCCAAAGCCAGGAATCAGGAACTCCAACTGGGTCTCTCCTGTAGGTACAGGGCCCAAGCACTTGAGCCATCCTCCACTGCCTTCCCTGGCACGTTAGCAGGGAGCGGGATGGGACGCAGAGCAGCTGGGTCTGGAACCAGCACTGATATGGGATGCCAGCACCACAAGTGGCAGCTCCGCCCACCGGGTCCTAATGCCTGGGACCAGCATCCTTTGATGGGCTGATCGACCTGCACCCAGTGAGAAATTGCACTCGACGGCTCCTTTGCTTTCTCCCTTTTATTCCCACTTTGCCTAGAAAAGGGGTGGTGGTTAACCGTATGCATACACCTGGGTGTCCTGCGAGGGTTCTGGAGGAGGCCGGATTCAATCAGCAGGCCGAGGAGGGGCACCGCTCTTCCCAGAGGGTGGGCCTCACCCAGGCACAGGGGGCTCCTCCTCCCTCCCTCTTTCCCTTCTTTCTCACTGGAGGGGAAACGCTGGTTCCTCCTGGGGCTGGAGCCTGCTGGCCATCAGACAAGGGCCGCGCTCCAGGCTGGCGGAGTCACCAGCCGCCACTGCACACCTGAGATTGGTCGTCCTCCTTCACCCCATGGTCCAGTTCTTTAAAACAAATATCTCTCTCTCTCTCTCTCTCTCTCTCTCTCACACACACACACACACACACACACACACACACTCCCTCATGCACACACGCACACTCACTCATGCACGCAGAGCCTGTTAAGTTTTGCTGCAGATCCTGAGGCAAGAACTCTCAAACGGTCCACAGCAATTAGAACAGCAAGGGCCTGAGGCCTCCATATGGGACCACGCAGCCTGGGCCATCTGCACGGTGGGGCCTGGTCCCTAACTAGGACATCTGCACGGTGGGGCCTGGTCCCTAACTAGGACATCTGCACGGTGGGGCCTGGTCCCTAACTAGGACATCTGCACGGTGGGGCCTGCTCCCTAACTAGGACATCTGCACGGTGGGGCCTGGTCCCTAACTAGGACATCTGCAGGTGGGGCCTGGTCCCTAACTAGGACATCTGCACGGTGGGGCCTGCTCCCTAACTAGGACATCTGCAGGTGGGGCCTGGTCCCTAACTAGGAACGAGGCTGCGAAGGAGCCGTTCCCGTCTCCCTTTTCTGTGACTGCGCTTTGCAGAAGGCTAAGCGTGCTCCCTCCAGGGAACCACGTCGGCACCTGCTGTGCTAGCCGGCCCACTTTGCCATCACGGCTGCCCTGTGCCCTTTCTCAGCAGAAAGGGAGTTCTGCAATACTGAGGTGCAGCACCCAGCAAGCCGCCTGCCTGGCCTTGCACCGTCTCCAGGCTCAGATTCCTGCCGAATTACAAAGATGCGCAGTGCCTGTCACGTGGAGCTGTTTGTAGAGACCCCGCGGGCCCCTGTGTGCTCCCCGGGCCACGGCGAGAGTGACAGCGCCGGGAAGCCTCCCAGCTCAGGACAGAAAGGGGCTCAACTCCTGACCATGATGTGCAGGTGGGGGCGGAGCCCTGCTGACCGGCATGGGCACCGGGGCTCCCTCGCCAGCCGCGAGGACACGGGGAGGTCCCACCACACTGCTCTCCGCCTTCCTGGCTCCCAGGCCGGCCACTGTGGGACACTGTGGGTTTGCCTTTTTTTCTCAGAAGCACCAGGCACCTCTTCCCTCCAACAGCCTGAAGGTGGGGGAAGGTGGGGTGGGCACGCCGTGTTCTCCAGCTCCCCGAGGACCCAGCACCTACGAGGGCAAAGGCAGTCGTCAGACACTGAGTCCCTTCGCCATTGCACAGACGGGAGATGGCTGCGCCACTGCTCAGTGGACCCCTCCGCCGACGCCCGTGCGCACTGGGGGTGGTGCGTGGTCCCAGCATGGCGAGGGCTCTGTCCCTTGCCTCCTCCCCACTCCGAGAACATCAGACACGAGCTGTCCACAGCGTGCTGTGGTCCATCTTGAGCGGCGGGACATAGGTCTGCAGCCGCAGCACAGTGGCCTCTGGCCTCCAGGTCCTGGGTGGCCCAGCTGCCCTCCACCCCCATCCAGGGCTCCACGCGTGAGCTCACTTGATTCCTGCCTCGATTTCGTCACCATCAGTAGGCCCGAGCCCTTTCTGCCCTTGCACTGGCCTCCCCCAGGCCCTTGCCCCTGTGGTCTTGTCTTCCCACAGGGGCAGGAGCCAGATCCTCATCTCCCATGGTGTTGCTGCTCGCCTGCTGCCCTGACATCCCACTGTGTGCTGCTCTGATTGAAGACCCGACAGCTGGCCCGTCCTACTGTGTGCTGCTCTGATTCAAGACCCGACAGCTGAGGGAGCACTCGGGAGGACGCGGGAGGGAGCACCCGGCAGGACACGGGAGGGAGCACCTGGGAGGATGCAGGAGGGAGCACCTGGGAGGACGCAGGAGGGAGCACCTGGGAGGACGCGGGAGGCAGCACCCGGGAGGACACGGGAGGGAGCACCTGGGAAGACGCGGGAGGGAGCACCCGGCAGGACACGGGAGGGAGCACCTGGGAGGATGCAGGAGGGAGCACCTGGGAGGACGCGGGAGGCAGCACCCGGGAGAATGCGGGAGGCAGCGCCCGGGAGGACACGGGAGGGAGCACCCGGGAGGACGCGGGAGGGAGCACCTGGGAGAATGCAGGAGGGAGCACTTGGGGAGACGCGGGAGTACCGGGAGGACACAGGAGGCAGCACCCAGGAGGACACGGGAAGGAGCACCCGGGAGGACACGGAAGGGAGCACCTGGGAAGACGCGGGAGGCAGCACCCGGGAGGACGCAGGAGGGAGCATGCGTGGCGGCTGCTTGACTCCATGAGCATCCAGGGGATGCTTGGGCGGAAGCAGGCCATGGCGGCCCTGGGCCTTTCCGGGACACCAGCCGTGGTGCCGTGGCGGGTGCTGGGAGGGGATGGCTCGCAGGCCAGGGCCCAGGATGCTCTGTGCTGGCTGTGTGCACCTGTGCGCTGTCCACCAGGAGCTGCCGTTTTCTTAGTGCTTTCTGTGTGGGCTCCTGTACATGGGCCCCCGCCTGCGAGTCCTGCTCCGGCCTTCCGCCCCGTGACCGTGGTCCTCCGTGTTCATCACAGAGCCAGTTCCTGGAACCCACCCGTCGGAAGGGCTCCGTGCTTGCTCACTGCGCTCCAGGACACACTGAGAGGAAACAGATGCGGGCAACGCCAGCAGCTCCTGAGCTCGTGGTCCAGCCCCTAAGCGCCAGGACGGGTCACGTGTGGGGGCTGTCCCCAGCGCACGAGGGCTCCTGGACGCCCACTGCCCCCTCCAGACAGGTGGGCCTCGGGACCCTCGGACCAGGCCTTGCCCTGAGGGATGCGCTGGGCAGTGCAGGCCGGGCCCCACCTGTGCTCCCATCTTTAGCCGGCACCAGGTGCACGGGTGTGGGCAAGCAGTGAGGCTGGGCTGGCCGTTCACAGGTGAGCCGTCGGTTCCTTCACTCAGAAAAAATTCATGGAGGACCTCATGCTCCCAGCATGCACCAGAGTCCACATCCGGCCCCTCCCCCTGACCGCCACCCCACCTCCCTCCCTCCTCTTAGCTCCACCCACCCTCCTCTCAGCTCCACCCACCTCTGGAGTTCATGTCCGGCCCTGTCCCCTGACCCCTGACCCCCACCACACATGACCTGACTCAGCCCCACCCCCTCCTCTCAGCTCCGCCCACTCGCTGGAGGTCACCGCTGGCCCTGCAGCAGGGGCAGCCCGGCCTGGGGCCCTGGCCCTAGGGGCAGCTCCCTGGGGCCAGAGCAGGGTGCCTGCGGGAGCTTAGCCCTTGTCCCCGCACCCCTGTGCTCTCCCCTCCTGTGCCACTCGCTGCCCTGCTGCTGGCCTCTTGGCCTTCTGTATATAGATGGAGCCTAACTGGGTGTTGGGCCTGCACGAACTGACTCAGGGCCTCCCTCTGTCGGTGAGGCCGCTGTGGGCAAGGTCCTGGGCTGAGCCGAGCCACTGCTGCGGTCTGCAGGTGTCCGCGGTGTCTTCGCTTTGAGGCTGGGGCCTGCTCTCCTGCGTGCCCCGTGGACCAGCAGGCACTCACCGCCTGACCGCAGCTTCTCCCGGGTTGCTCCCTGTGTCCTGCTGGGGTTGCAGGTGCAGCCCGGCTGCCAGCCCTGCCCCCGTGCTCCACGTGGATGTGGGCTCTGTCGCCCCATCATGCTCTGTACGGCGTGCCTGCCACCGCGTCTGTGTGCACCTTGACGGGGCCGGGCACAGCGGCGGCTGCAGTGAAGGGCCTCAAGCTGCGTGGCCTGGCACAACTCCACTGCATTCCCGCCAGTTCTGGGGCCTGGAAGTCCGAGCTCCCGGGGTCAGCAGGCCCAGCGCCCCTCTGCAGGGTGCCCAGGGCGGTCCCGACTCACTTGGGCGCCTGGACTCTGCCCAGAGTGCCCGCTGCCCTTGGATCTGGGGCCCACTCTACTCCCGCGAGACCCTGGCCCACAGAAACCCCGTGTCCAGGGAGCGCAGTGGGCCAGGGAGGCGCCCCCTTCCCTCTCCTCCAGTGGCTGCACTGGTGCCCCCCCCGTGGGGGGGGATCCTGCTGCCCTGCCTTGTCCTGTCCTCAGCCTTTGTCCTGGCGCCTGGGGGAAGCTGGCCAGCGGCCCCCGCTGCCCGCTCACCTGCCGGGAGCTTCTCTGGGACTCTGCAGCCCCGAGGAATTGGTCCTCAGCATGCTGGGCCGGCCCCGCGGAACTCGAGATCCGCGCCTCTGCCCTGGGCACGCCCCGGCTCCTGCACAGCTCTCCTTCCTGGTGTCTGCCGGGGACCGTCCTCCAGCCAGGACGCGCCAGGTCTGTGTGCCAGGCGCTCGCCTGTCTCCTCCCAGAAGCCTTCCTGACTGCCGGCTGGAGGACTTCAAGGAAGAAGTCTCCTCCCCGCGCCCCACGACCCCGCCTGTGACCCCTGGCCAGGGCCTTTTGAACTCACAGCTTCCCGATGCATGGCCTCCGTCAGCCCGCGTGCCCACGGAAGGCTTGGTGGTCACAGCTGTGCTCAGCGAACACGTGTCACATGAGTGACGGAGATGTGGAAGTGCCCAGGCCACACCTTGATACTGGCATGGGGTCAGGGCCCAGAGCACCCCTTCCGCCCACTGTGCCCGGGGGCGCCCTCCTCCCTGCTGGGCCACCTGGCCTGGCCTGGTGAGCTGCGGGGGGTGACAGGGAGACTGGCCCTGCCACTGTTTCCTCCTCGTGCCAGCATTCCGCACGACCCACCCACTGAGCCAGACGTCCAGAATCTGATTACGGGTTCCCTGCGCCAAGCGGACTTGGCCAAGTGAGGGAAACCCACAGGGAGGCGTCGGCCTGTGGGATCCGGGTCGGATGAAGTAAGTTTTGGGTTAAAATCAAGTCCCCCAGAGCGGCCATCCTGTTTGTCCATTTCTGCCGCCTGAAGTAAAGTCTGTCAGCTTCCTCTGGGATGAAAGCGTTTTCCTTCTTTTTTGCATGCGATAAAATTAGTTCCTGCAGCACAAGAAGTCGTCAACGCGTAACTGCCAGAGCAGTCACGCAGGCCCACTGAGGCCCTCGTGTCTTACTGATTCGCGCTCACGTGGTTTGGAAGGGCCAGTGTCCCTCGGGTGAGTTGAAACACACTGGCAGCGCAGAAGCTGCATTTCTCTCTGAAGCAGAATGGGAATTCCAGCCAATCTCCCTCGTTTTATTTATAGCGCTTTATTTCCTGACAGGAAAAGTGCATTGCTGCCCCCCCCCCCCCCCCCCCGGTCTGGCTCCTCCCCGCCCAGTCTGGCAGAGCAGGGGCGGGGCCAGCGCCGGAGGGGCTGGATTTGGACTCGGGCACCAGGTACTCAGAGCGAATGGTGAGACCAGGAGGAGGAATTAGGTCATGCCTTCGAAGGAATGAATTAGACGCGCTTCCTCGTGGGTGACTGACAGCGCTGCCGGGGAGAGGAGTATATAAGGGCGGCTGCAGCCGGGAAGGCAGAGGGAGGCACCGTCCGCAGTGCACCGGGACCGCTCCTCCTCGCCGGCTCAGCCGCAGGCTGCGAACTCCACTCGCCTTGCAGCAGGACGCAGCCCTCCCATCTCCGCAACGCACCAGGTAGGACTTTCTAGACTTCGCCCGATCATTTCACTGCTTTCCAGGACAAGCTCGGGACCCCTGAGAGAGGGACCTGCGCCCCCCACCCGCGCTGTGACCGGGGGGGACTCGGCTAACCCTGGGCTGCCAGTGCTTCCCCACGTGGTGCTTCCCCTCCTAACTGGAGCAGCCGGCCAAGCGCCCATCTCAGCACTGTCCGCAGGGTCCTGCCGCCCCCACCGCTGGCGCTTGCCCTGCTCGGAGCACTCTGTGGCGGTGCGCGTGCCTGCCAGGAACCTGAGAGCCGCTGTGCTTCCAGCTCCCACCAGCGAGTTTCCTGGCTGACATGTGTTGTGGGGGCCCTGGGACAGGGCTGGAAGACGCAGCCGGCAGTCAGATGACCGGAGCCCAAGTCTCAACAGCAGCAACAGCCCGAAAAGGCTCTGCAAGTGTCAGGGCTGAGCGATGCTGGGAGAGAGCAGGGCTCCCACCTCCAGGGAATCCCGTTGTTCTTAAAGTGTTGGGGTGATTTGCATATGAGAAGGGAGCTGGCATTGGCCTGGATGCCACTGAGGGGCAGTGCCCAGTCCCCCAGAAACGGCCCCGTTCACGGGACACTGAGTGCCCCAGCGGCAGTGAGGCGGATGGAGAAGTCTGGGCATAGCCACTTGCCACTGTGATGGCCCTGGAGATCACCCTGCGCCCCGGGGAATCTTTGGGAACAGTGTAATCCTAAACACAGAACACAAGCGTGTGGTAGCCCGTGCAGGTCATACATGCAGCCACGGAACTGGGCTGATTCCATTGTCTGGTGGCCATGGCTGCCACGAGGCGTCCTAGTGGGGCTGGCTCTTTCCCGTCTGTGGTCTCCATTCCGGAGGTGCAGCCCCGGCGGTGGGCAGGGCCCTCCACTAGCCGGCTGATGGCCGGCGCTGGTCCTTGCGGCCGTCCTGCCATTATCAGAGGCACGCTGGATCCCGGCGACAGTGAGCAGCCGGCGTCCGGGGCCGTGAACTCGCTTGTGATAGGACACGGCTTAGGAGGCACCCCTCTGGAGCGTGGCGAAGTCACGGGGCGGGGGTGGGGCCTAGCAGATGCGGTGCACACGGGCTGCGATCCGAGAGCCACTGTGGGTGCTGCGCTCGGTGCACGCCTGGGGCCGGCTCCTGCCATCTAACCCTCTGAAAACACCTCGAAGGCTGCGTGCCAGGGTCGGCGTCATCACCCCAGTCGCCTCCGAGTGACCAGACATGCACACAGTGCTGCCTGCTGCACTTCACGGGCAGGCGCAGGCCTTGCTTGTTTCTCAGAGCAGCCGACCAGTGGACACGCTTCCCACTCTACAGATGGGGACGCCGAGGCAGGGCGGTTAGGTTGGCGGGGGTAGGGCTGTGTGCCAAGGAGGAGGCCCACCGCACTGCCTCCCACCGGGTCATCGGGGAACGCACCGTACAGGAGCCGGTGGGGGGCACGGTGGGCAGGGCTCTGGCTCCCAGAGGGAGCCCAGGGCTGCCCCACACCCCTCGTCTGGGAGCGTCTCCCCTTCCCGGAAGGTGGCTGTTTCCCTTGGCGGTTTCTGGGGGAGACTCCTAGGAGTCCTTTGACAACAAGAAGCTGTGGAGCAGAGGAGGAGGGAGGGAGGGTCTCAGCGCCAGCTCCCGCCCAGAGCGGCTGAGGCGCCTGTGGGAGCCATCAGCCCCGCGCTGGCTCAGGAGGTGAGGGCTGCCTGTGTCCAGGAGGCGGATCATCGCGGCCGGGCTTCCGTCCAGGGCTGCTGAGCCAGCTGAGTCCCCTCGAAGGGAAACACAGGCCTGCAGCCGGGACAGAGAGGGGCAGGGCTGCTGCGCGGACGTCTGCCTGTGGGAGTGCGGCACCGGCCCGAGTGTGTGCACAGGCAGAGCCCTTCTGTGGGACGGGACGAGCAGCGCCGCTTCTCCCCGCGTGCTCGCAGAATCTGCCTGCCTGCGTCGCTGTCTCGGGCTGGATGCCTTCGTGAACTCAAGCTTCCTGGTCTAAGTCCTGGCTCCTGCCTGTGAGCAGAGTGACTCTGGAGCACTTTGCTCTGCTCTGCCCCGCCTCGCGTCTGTCAGATGGGCACAGGAATGGTGGTCATGACCACCTAGGACCTTCTGAGGACGAGATGATGTGGACACCTGTAATGTGGCCAGTGCAGTGTTTGCCCAGTGCGTATCAGCTGCAGGGACAAGAATCCCGTCTGAACAACAACATGCTCACCTAGCTTTTAGCCTCTCGCAGATCCGTCTGATCTCCACGTGCAGCTGTCTCCAGGCGTCCGTGTGCGCGAGCACCCCAATGGGTGCTCAGAGCGGCCGAGGATCCATAACCCACGGTGTCTGTTCATTCCTAGGAGCCGTGCCGTGGACGCAGCATGCTCTGGGGGCTGGCCCTGCTGGCTCTGTGGGCATGGCAGGGTGCCCAGGACGTCCGAGGTGAGTGCGCAGGGCCCGGGCTCACCTGCAGAGGGAGGTGGCTGAGCCCAGGGCAGATCACGGAGCCAGCTCTCTGGCTGGAATCTGCTAAACTCCGAGTAAAATCTGTACACACAGGCTGCAGATGCTATGGAATGATTCAAGTCAGGGAAAGTCAGGCATTGGGAAAAGGGTCCGGCTCCTTGCAGATGCACTTCAGCCTTCTCCCTGCGGCCACGCTGCAACGCTGCAGTGTCGGGGTTCTGCGCCGTCTGTCTGCCCTGCCTTCTTCCTACTTCACATACTCAGCTTCAATATTCTCCCATGCGCTTATTTCCTCTCCACTTGATTTTTCATGCCTGTATAGTATTCCGTCACAGACCCACCCTCTGCTTTTAGTAAAATCCCCTTTGGTTGTTTATTTTCATTGCATTTATAAATGATAGCAGAAGGACTAACACCATAAATAAATCTTTCCAACATTTGTGATTACAACCTTTGGACGAGTTACAAAATTAGAGTTTGTGAGTCAAAGGTTTTAACCAATTATTTTAATTTCTGACAAATAACCTCAGTCGAGGTACAAGTCACACGTCATCGGTCCACACCGCCACATTCTGTTTCCATTCACCGAGTGTTGGGAGAAGCATCGTATTCTGCTTACGGGTTCTGCCCAGTGCATCGTTGCAATTGTTAAGGTTTTGCGCTCGCCGAGGTCTAGTAACTCTTCTGCCAGATATTCAGACGGCAACTCTCAGGCTCTGACCGACCCCGCCGGAGACCCCTCCCACTGTGCAGGGCGGGGTGGGGGTGCATGTCAGTGAATGACAAGGGCTAACCCAGTGTGTGCCGGGACAGTCTCCACAAGGCCCAGCTTGGTAGCGGCAGGGCTGAGGCTCCATGGAGGCCAGGCGGCTCCTGGCTCTGGTGTTGGGCAAGACGCAGCTGAGGGCGGAAGGGCATGGGGGGTCTGACTTCACGCAGGAAGTCGGTCCTGGGCACAGGCAGTGGGCTGGGTCCCCGCACCCACAAAGGACGCTGACCTGCTTGGACCGCAGCTGTCCAGGGCCCACACGGGGTCGCGGCCCCGGGGCCGGGTCGTGCATCCCACGGGTGGCCGCAGCCTCCGGCCACTGCAGACCGTCCTGGGAGTCCCGGCCCTGCCCGCACTGCTCGGTGACCCTGCCTCACCTGGGGTCCCTCTGCAGCTGTGGACCCGGACGACGACACCTCCTTCGACCTCTTCCGTGTCAGCAACATAAACCGCAAGACCATCGGCGCCAAGCAGTTCCGAGGGCCTGAGCCGGGGGCGCCGGCCTACCGCTTCGTGCGCTTTGACTACATCCCGCCCGTGAACGCGGCGGACCTGCTCCGGATCACGCGCAGCATGCGGCGCCACGACGGCTTCTTCCTGACGGCGCAGCTCAAGCAGGACCGCAAGTCCCGCGGCACGCTGCTGGCCCTCGAGGGCCCCGGCGCCGCGCGGCAGTTCGAGGTCGTGTCCAACGGCCCGGCCGACACGCTGGACCTCACCTACTGGACGGACGGCGGCCAGCACGTGCTGTCCCTGGAGGACGTGGGGCTGGCTGACTCGCAGTGGAAGAACGTCACGGTGCAGGTGGCCGGCGAGACCTTCGGCCTCTACGTGGGCTGCGACCTCATCGACAGCTTCGCGCTGGACGAGCCCTTCTACGAGCAGCTGACGGCGGACCGGAGCAGGATGTATGTGGCCAAGGGCTCCGCCCGCGAGAGCCACTTCCGGGTGCGTGCGGGCTCGCCCCAAGGTGGGGTGTGGGTGGGGGACGTCATCTCGGGGGGGGGGGGGCTCGTGGGTGGGGGTTGCCCCAGGGTGGGGCGTGGGTGGGGGGAGTCACCTCAGGGTGCAGGCGTGGGTGCAGGGAGTCGCCTCAGGGTGGATGAGTGGGTGGAGGGTCACCTCAGGGTGCGGGCGTGGGTCGGGGGAGTCACCTCAGGGGGGGTCTCCTCAGGGTGCAGGAGTAGGTGCAGGGGTCACCTCAGGGTGCGGGCGTGGGTCGGGGGAGTCACCTCAGGGGGGGTGAGTGGGTCTCGCAGGGGTCACCTCAGGGTGTGTATGTGGGTCTGTGGGTCAGGGAGCCACCTCAGGGAGTGTACGTGGGCCTGGGGGAGCCGGCTCTGGGATGCATGTGGCTGGCCTCCGCAGTGACCCGGAGAACAGTGCAGACTGACAGACCAGTGGATCTCTGAACGTGCTCGCTGCATTGGAGCAGGGGCCTGGCCGGTACTCACATGCGTGTGCACACTATACCATGTGAACAGCCACACACGTGCACAAACTGCACAGCACACATGTGTGTTCACCATACCTTCACACATGCATGTGCACATACCATAGGAATAGTCACACACATGTACATGCACACGGCACATAGCACATACCACATGAAACACACACATGCACACACAGCATACCACACAAGTGTACCCACAGTGACATCCAGATGTGCACAAAACACCACCAGATGCACTCACATGAACACCACACTACACACTCACACACCTCTGCAAACATACAGACACACACAGAACCACACATGAACAATCACACTCTCACACGTGCACACACACAAACACTACACATGTACTCATGGGCACCTGTGCACACAAAGATCCACACAATACAGTCAACCCCCCACATGCACATGCAGACACCACACATGTGCACACACGACACTCACCCCTTTCACATCCATGACTAGTGCATGAGCTGCCACGGGTCCACTCTCCTCCCAGCTAATGGCCGCTAAGGGGGACTGGGGCCTATGTCTGATCACAGGGCTGGACCATTCAAATGTTTCTGGCCATGCAGACTCGTTTTTTTAATTACATAATGTTTTAAAGATTTATTTATTTGAAAGTTAGAGAGAGAGAGAGATCTTCCATCTGACGGTTTGCTCCCCAACTGGCCGCTGGTCAGGGTTGGGCCAGGCGCCAGGAGCTTCATCTGTGTCTCCCACCTAAGTGGCAGGGGGCCATCTTCAGCTGCTTTCTCAGGCCACAGCAGGGAGCTGGATCGAAGTGGAGCAGCCGGGACCTGAACTGGCACTACATGGGATGCCGGCATCGCAGATGGTTTACCCGAGAGGAGATGCCGAAGCGCTGGCCCTCTTTCTGTATTACAGATGGAACCTTTCCTGAATCTTGCGTTACTAGTGTGATGACAGGAGAGCAAATGACCTTTTCTAAGGAAAGAACTTTTTCAAAGAGATTTATTTATTTTCGTGAAAGGCAGAGGGAGGGGGCGAGGGAGATAGCTTCCATCTGCTGGTTCACTCCCCAGATGGCAGCAACTGCTGGCGCTGGGCCGGGCTGAAGCCAGGAGCCAGGAACCCCCTCCAGCTCTCCCACGTGCTTCCCAGGCACATTGGCTGGGAGCTGGGTTGGAATCAGAGCAGCTGGGACCGGAGCCGGCTCTCGGATAGGGGATGCCAGTGTTGCAAGTGGCAGCCCAACCCACTGCGCCACAGTGCCAGGCCCAGGGAGAGCAGGTTCCTGTCTGTCGGAGTGGCAGTGCTTAGAGAAGGAGCGTCCGAGTCTGTCTTGTGGCCCAGACTCTCCCTGAGCCAATGGCCCAGTGCACCATTTCCCCACTTCCTGATGGTGCAGAGTGTTCAGTAAAAACCATTTCAGGTTTGGATCTTTCCCCAGGCTGGTGCTGTGGGCTCTGGTCCTCTCGTGCTGCTGGACGGCAGCAGTGAGCACAGCTCCGTCAGCCCTGGGGCCCCAGGGCGGCGGGCGCTCCGAGGTGGCTGTGGCCGAGCAGCGACGTGTGGGAGGGCAGGTGGACTGAGTGCACTTTCGACTGAGCGATGTTCTCAACCCGGGTCCACTCATGCGGAGGCAGGGAGCTCAACACTGCGCTCTCAAATGTGCGGATATCCGCGGCAAGTAACCTGTGCATAAGTTCAGTTATCTGCATGAAAGGCCTAGAGGCGTACGAGGGCTTCTGGAATTCATTTATATTTTTATGTTAGGAAATCACAGGAAATAAATCATGTTTATTCTGGAATAGTTAGTAAGCCCTCAAGGAAATCTGCATTTCAGTGTCTACACAGAGGTGGTCACCAGTGCACACACTTGTTACACACACACACACACACCTCATTACATCCTTGACACACACACACACACACCTCATTACACCCTTGTTACACACACACACACCTTGTTATATCCTTGTTACACACACACACACCTCGTTACATCCTTGTTACACACACACCTTGTTACACCCTTGTTGCACACATGCACACACACACCTTGTTACACACACACACCTTGTTGCATCCTTGTTACACACACTTGTTACACACGCACACAACCTCATTACATCCTTGTTACATCCTTGTTACATACATGCACACACACACACCTTGTTACACACACATTCACACACACACCTTGTTGCATCCTTGTTACACACGCACATTCACACACACACCTTGTTGCATCCTTGTTACACACATGCACACACACACACCTTGTTGCATCCTTGTTGCACACATGCACATATACACCACCTTGTTGCATCCTTGTTACACATGCACATTCACACACACACCTTGTTGCATCCTTGTTACACACATTCACACACACACCTTGTTGCATCCTTGTTACACACGCACATTCACACACACACCTTGTTGCATCCTTGTTACACATGCACATTCACACACACACCTTGTTGCATCCTTGTTACACACATACACACACACACACACACCTGTTGTCAGGACTCTACCGTAGAGTGCTGAGCACTTGTGGAGAGACTGGAGCCCATGTCTGGCGGGTCCTTCAGCCAGATGCAGGAAGGCCAGTCAGCAGAGCCCCTGTGCAGAGGCGGCTCAGAAGACAGAACGCACCGCCTGGCTCCTGGGGCCGCGCTCGCCCTTCTCCACGTAACACTGTCTGCTCCCACTGGTGGACTTGTCGTGTTAAACTCCGTTCTCAAGACGGGCCGAAAGCAAGGCCTTAACAGCCAGTGGAGCGGAGAGCTCCTCACGGAGACCCTGCCAGCGGCGTCGGAGGGAAGCGGTTGCCACTGCCAGAGTCTGTGCCCTGTTTCCCAGATGTCGCTCAGCTTGCCCGCAAGCGTGTGGTGTCTGCCTTCGCCTCATCCTCGCGTTGTCTGTATTCACAGGGGCTGCTTCAGAACGTGCACTTAGTCTTTGAGAATTCTGTCGAAGATGTTCTGAGCAAGAAGGGTTGTCAGCACGGCCACGGAGGTAGGCGCTTGGCAGTCCCTTCATCCTCTGGCTGGATGGGCGCCCACTGGGCATGCGTGTGCATGGGGGGTGTGCACTCATGGCGGCAAGCCCGTGTGTGTGTGTGTCTGTCTGTGTGTGTCTATGTGTGTGTGTCTGTGTCTGTGTGTGTCTCTGTGTGTGTGTCTGTGTGTGTGTGTCTGTCTGTGTGTGTCTATGTGTGTGTGTCTGTGTCTGTGTGTGTCTCTGTGTGTGTGTCTGTGTGTGTGTGCATGGGGCAGTGTGCACTCATGGCGGCAAGCCCGTGCGTGTGTGTGTCTCTGTGTGTGTCTGTGTGTGTCTATGTGTGTGTGTCTCTGTGTGTGTCGGTGTGTGTCTGTCTGTGTGTGTGTCTGTGTGTGTCTCTGTGTGTGTGTGTCTGTGTGTGCATGGGGGAGTGTGCACTCATGGCAGCAAGCCTGTGTGTGTGTGTCTCTGAGTGTGTCTGTGTGTGTCTGTCTCTGTGTGTCTGTGTGTGTCTGTCTTTGTGTGTGTGTCTGTGTGTGTCTCTGTGTGTGTGTCTCTGTGTGTGTCTGTGTGTGTGTCTGTCTGTGTGTGTGTCTGTGTGTGTCTGTGTGTGTGCATGGGGGAGTGTGCACTCATGGCAGCAAGCCTGTGTGTGTGTGTCTCTGTGTGTCTGTGTGTGTTTATGTGTGTGTCTGTGTGTGTCTGTGTGTGTGTCTGTGTGTGTGTGCATGGGGGGTGTGCACTCATGGCGGCAAGCCGTGTGTGTGTGTGTCTGTCTCTGTGTGTGTCTGTGTGTGTGTGTCTGTGTGTGTTTATGTGTGTGTCTGTGTGTGTCTCTGTGTGTGTGTGCATGGGGGGTGTGCACTCATGGCGGCAAGCCCGTGTGTGTGTCTGTCTGTGTGTGTGTGTGTGTCTCTGTGTGTGTCTGTGTGTGTGTGTCTGTCTGTGTGTGTGTGTGTGTCTCTGTGTGTGTCTGTGTGTGTGTGCATGGGGGAGTGTGCACTCATGGCGGCAAGCCTGTGTGTGTGTCTCTGAGTGTGTCTGAGTGTGTGTGTCTGTGTGTGTGTGTGTCTCTGTGTGTGTGTCTGTGTGTGCTAGTGGGGATTTAAGTAAATATTTGAATGAAGTCTTATTATTGTCTTGGAGAGTTAGCTGGCCAACGTAGCCATGTTAACACCTAAAAATGAATAATTATTGAAGGAAGGATTGATCTTGAATAGATTTTAATAATCACAAAATCCATTGCCCAAAGCACAAGCTAAGTGGCTGGCATCTTACTATTATTTTAGTACAGGGGTGTGTGAAGACTGTCCGTGTGTGGTAATATCCTGGGTGTTCATGGGAGGTCACCGCAGGTGTTTACACTCTGCCAGGGGGTTGACAAAGTCATGATATAAAATCCATCAATGTACAGTTCACACTGTTGATTAGAAGTTGAACTATTACTTTCGCCCAAGTTTGCCAACATTATCTCAAGCTCTGATTTGTGAAGGTCACCGTGCCAGGCCCTCAAATGCAGGATTTTACTGACGGTTCAGATGGGCACCGCCCTCTGCCTCACTTCACAGATCAGGCACCTGAGGCTGAGGGGCGGGCGTTAATCCCCCGGGGAGCACACGCAGGCCAGCACCCTGGTCTGAGTGTCTCTAAGGCACGGTCTTGACCTGCTGTGTGGCTCACGTGGGACTGGTTTTTCTTCCACTAAGGGCAAGTCCTCACTTCAATTCTAAATCGTGACAAACACAAGCTCTTTATGTATCAACGTGCTGGGAACATGCGGCTGCTCTGCCCCAGAACTGGGCTCTGCAGCCCCCACCCCAGCTCCCAGCAGCTGGGCCTGCAGCTCCCAGTCCCCGCACCCAGAGCCTGGCCTGCAGCCCCCATCCTAGCACCCAGCAGCCGGGCCTGCAGCCCCCAGTCCCCACACCCAGAGCCTGGCCTGCAGCCCCCGTCCCAGCTCCCAGCAGCCTGGCCTACAGCCCCCAGTCCCCACACCCAGAGCCTGGCCTGCAGCCCCCATCCTAGCACCCAGTGAGCGGGAAGCTGAGTGGTCGTCTTGCCGCCCTGACCCTTACTCTGGCAGGAGGCTCTGGTCTGAGGGGGCACCGTCCTGCTGTGGGCCCACTGAAGCACAGAGCAGGACAGGGAGTGAGAACCATGGTTTTGGGTGGGCCATGGAGCACGGAGAGACACTTCCATGTCTCATATCCCATACCCTCACACCCTCGGTTCTCAACTCCTCCGGGCCACAGTGGCTACGGCTTGGATCAGACCCCACTCTTGCCTGCTGCGTGCCACACAGGTGGGCGGGACAAACCCAAGGCGCGCCACCCCAGCAAGTGCAGCTTCTCTCAGGGATGGCGCAGGTTCAGAATTCCCAGGTGATAAACTCTCCAACCATTAGACCCAAACATTGAAAAATTCTTGGGAGCTCTTAGTCCTTCTTAGAAAAAATCACTGAAGAAACTGACTTCCATAGAAATCTAAATGTGTTCTGTCAAGATAGCAAGGAGAACTGGATTTACATACAGGTGTGTACGCCCGGGGGCTCACCAGCAGGTATGGAAGTCTGTTCTCCCTGCATGGGTGGGGTGGATTTACATGCATTTATCTACACCTAGGCTCAGCTAGGGATTGGCCGTTCAGCGCACAGGGGACTGTGGGGTCTCCGTTGACCACAATTTCCCTCAGGGCACCTGGGATCTGGATGTGTGGTCTGCAGCTCTTGGCACGGGCTGTGTCGGGGAGGCTCGGCTCTGAGAACGACCTCTGCCCCAAATCCATGTGCAGGTTGCTTGCCACACCCACTGCGTTGTGCACCACGGGCTGTGAGCCCGGGCTTCGGCAGCCTCCAGCATTTCCAGGCCAGTAGACCAGTAGAAGGCTGAGGCCCTCAGAGGCCGACACCAGGCAGGGCTGTGGCCTCTCTGGGGGATTATTTGTTACTTTAGGCACAAGGCCAACTGCTTTAACCCAGAACAAGAAGCCACAAACGATGGTGCTTCTGAGTCAAGAAAAGGGTACATGAAGAGAGCCAGCAGCATAGATGGGGCTGCGTGACTGCAGGGTGGCCCCGGGGTGGGGCTGAGGTCAGGCAGGGTCAGGAGTGCAGGGGTTCTTGCCGCTGTGCAGTCTGAGTCCGAGGCAAGAGAAGAGGCCCGACCGCAGCGCGGCGCGTGCCCAGGTCTCCGCACACTTGGCTTTGTTTTTGTCGCCAAGGTAAACCCCTGGCCTGCCCGTGGGCTGTTTGCGGATGCTAAAGACTTTGCTGTGGAGTGAAGAGGCATCTGCATTGCAGCGGGGCTGCTGGTTGGCCGCGGCTGTCGCCAGCTCTGCCGTCCCCGTGTGACTGCACCAAGCCCCTGCAGCACCGCGGAGCTCCAGCCTCACGCCCAGGCCCGGCTCATGGCTTTCTGGGGCGTGGTTCCGACGGCACGGGCAGCCTCGCCCTCACCGTCCCCACTGTGCTTCCCTTCAGCTGAACTCAACGCCATCAGCGAGCACACGGAGACGCTGCACCTGAGCCCTCACCTCACCGCGGACCACACGGGCCAGAGCCTGCAGCCGCGGCCGGAGGTGTGCGAGCACTCCTGCGCCGAGCTGGGCAACATGATCAACGAGCTCTCCGGGCTGCACCTCCTCGTGGACCAGCTCAGCGAGAACTTGAAGCGAGTGGTGGGTGCCAGGGGGTGGAGGTGGCCTCCCCCCCACCGTGGGCTGGGCCTTTGGACGCCCGGACACTGGTGGGAATACGTGAAGTCCACTAAATCCACCGGTAGCAGGCAGGGTCTGTGGCAGGCTCCCCACAGACATTGGACTGATGTGTAGTTTTGTTAGGGGGAGGCTGGCTGGACGTCGGGGCGTATTTTGCGTAAAGACAGTCATGGGATTTGCATTCTGCCAAATGCGTCCCTAGTTTTGGGCACGTCGTCTCCCCAGGGAACTGCAGTACACGCAGAGGGAGACGCTTCTGGGGCCGAGTGTCGCACAGGTGAAGAACAGCCGGTCCTTGAAGAAGAGGGGTCGGGGTTTGCGTCTTCTCAGCAGGCACAGAGGTGCTATGGCGCCTTGGAGGAGGCCTTTAAAGCTTAGCGAAGGGACCCGCGAGGGAGGAGGGTCTGCTCCCGGGCTGCCCGCCGCGTCCACTGGCTGAGCTGAGGCATGGTGAGAAGTGAATGGACCTCGTGCCTGGAGGGTGCCAGGCGGGGGAGGGCGGGACGAAGGTTCACGCTCCGTGGTGCCCTTCCTGCAGGCTGCTGCAGAGAGAGCCGTTGTGCTGGGGTGCTGGGAGGGTTGGGGGCCCCCCGCTTCTGTGGCCACGTTGGAGGGGGCCCAGCCTCATCTGATCCTGGGCCAGATGTGAGGGGGGTGACACAGTCTCCTTCCCTTTGGAGGTAGATGGGGCAGGCCCCCAGGAGCCCGCTACCCCATGGCGCCGTCTCCAGACACTCGCGGATGGGGTAGTGGGCTGCTACCCCGCGATGGCATGGACGGAAGCCAGGCTGCTGTCCTCTGACTTCCTGTAGGGCACCTGGGGAGGAGCCACCCACACTGGGGTCTGTCGCCGGCACTCCTGGGTGAGCCACTTTTGGGACAGACTCTCCCCTGTGAGCTGTCTCCTCCGGGCAGGCCACGGCTGGTCCCACCTGTGTCAGGAGATGCGGCGCCTTGGCCTGGGAGGCTCGGGAGGAGCTCAGGCAAGACTGGACGGTTCCTACCCTGAGCGAAGCTCTCAGGACGGGGCCAGGCAGCGTGGAGTCCAAGCGCAGGACATGGGCCGGTGCGAAAGCGTCAGGCTGTGTGTGCTTCGTCCTGTGCACCGGGGGTCAGCTTTGTCTGGCAGGCGCCTAGGAGGACCTAGTTAGCAGTGGCCCCTGGGGAGAAGGCCCGCGCCAGGGAAGATCATAGAACAAGGCAGGCAGCACACACGCGCACACACACGCATGCGCACACGCGCGCGCACACACTCACACACGCACGCGCGCACACACACATGCACACGCGCACACACACATGCACACACACACACACACAGTTTTTATTTCTGTCTTTTTTTAAACCTTTGTGTCTTTTTGTCTCCAACGCACAACCCCAAGACAGCAATAATTGTGCCTGCCTTTGTCCTGGCCGCTGGCCGCTGGCCGCTCGGGCCGGTGCTTGTCACGGGCAGTGGGTGACGAGTTCACGCGTTGCCCTTTGGTCTTGGCTGCCACCCCCACCCGCCTTCCCACCACGGTCCAGCACGAGCGGCCTCACCGTTGTCCTGGGGGCCCCGTGGCCTCAGGTTCGAGCTACAGGCACTTCAGGGTCTGCATCAGCAGCAGCTGGCCAGCGAGCAGAGACACGTGGGTCAGTGTGTGGACTGCGGCCGTGGATCGTGCCGCACACACCCAGCGGTTCTCCACCATCCCGAGGCAGAGTGCAAGGGCACACAGGGGCCTCTGCTGTCCACTTCGGCGCCTCGTTAGTTGTGGGGGCACCTCCCTACCTCCACAAGAGTGAGCAATGCAAGTGCTGAGCCCTCTCCCGTGCTTACGGGGCTACTTGATTTTCCAGTCCAGCGATAACCAGTTTCTGCTGGAGCTCATCGGGGTTCCCCCGAAGACGAGGAATGTGTCCGGCTGCTGGCAGGAGGACCGGATGTTTGCCGAGAACGAAACCTGGGTGGTGGACAGCTGCACCACCTGCACCTGCAAGGTGAGGCCCAGCTGGCAGCAGGCAGGTGCCCGGCGTGGGAGTGTCTGTGGGCGATGGGAAGCGTGAGAGCCAGGGCCACGGCAGTGTAGCAGCCCCGGGTGTGGCTGGAGATGGTCAGTGAGGGGCCGCCGTGTCCGGGTGGGCAGAGGCAGCTGGGTGGAGCTGGAGGTGTTGCTCAGGTGTGGGCCGAACTCCACTTAGACGGAGCCTTGAGACCCAGCAGGGACAGGTAGGGAAACACATGGCACCGTCTAGTTCCCTCTTGCTGGCTGGGACTCAGTGTCTGGGACCGTGTCGGGTGTGCATCTGTGGTCGTTTCTGCTGTCCAACCTCAGGATTCCAGCTGCACCCTGGGAGCATGGAGCCAAGTCCCCCAGGCCTCCTGGAGCCCTGTTCGTGCTCAGCTCTGGGACCCGGGAGAGCGAGCAGTGACTTTACGTCAGGCATCTGGGTCTGGCTTTAGCCTTTCTGTTGTCCCTGTTCCCTCAGTGTGGAGCCGTTGCCCCAACGCCTGTCCCTGCTCTGCGACTGGGTGCTACATGGGTGCCTTTCTTCCCCTGCAGAAATTTAAAACCGTTTGCCACCAGATCACCTGTTCACCTGCCACGTGCGCCAACCCGTCCATTGTGGAAGGCGAGTGCTGCCCTTCCTGCTCCCACGGTGAGTGCCGCCCACCCTCCCGCCCGCCGGCCCTGGGCTCACGGACTCCACCTGATGGTCGACTCGCGGGTGCACTTGGGGCAGAGAAGGTTGAGGCTGAGGCTGGGAGGAAGGCGGGGCCTCGGGACCCTGGTCAGCGTCCATGGACCCAGGAGTGGGAGGAGCTGGAGGTCCTTCCCTGTCCAGGCTCAGATGCAGAAGCTGGGCCAGTGATCACCTTGGGAGGGGAGAGCCCGCGTCTGCAGCCCAATGCAAGGCCCTGGGTGAGCCCGGGCCTGAGTCAGGGCAGAGCTTGGGCCTGAGTCTGTGGGCAGACGAGCAGGGTCCCTGTGGGAGCGCCACTTGTACCCCTGGACAGGAAAGTGGACGCCACAGCAGCTGGCCAGTGGCCACTCTGGGAAATGGGTGCACAGGGTGGCAGGAACCACGTCTCGGGGGCTGTGACCCACAGGGTCACAGGCTGTGTCCCCAGGGTCCTGCAGACGGCACGGCAGGCACCCAGGCCTCCCTCGGGGTCTCTGCTTCCTTGTGGGCCTCCGCTCTGTTGCCTTAGCCCGGCCCACCCGACCCCACGTCAGCGGTTCCCCTCATGCCAGTGACATGGGGCTGATGTGGCCGCTGCGCTGGGAGCTTCCGAAGTCACCATCGTCCAGCCACGCGGCCTGGCCGCCCCTTGCCATCCACTCCCTCCCTCCCTCCCCTGCAGTCCCAGCAGGGCTGGGTGCCCGGCTTCGCCCCCACACTGCCCGTCTCTCGCCCCGGTGTAGGAGCCTTGTGGTGTCAAGGCTGGCCGCCTCTCCCTGTGCCACTGTCAGCTGAGTTCCGAGCCTCCTCCTCCCATTTCCAGCCTGGCCCGGACTTGGAGCCTGGCAGGGTGGCCCAGGCCGGGGGCACCTTCCTTGTGCCTGGCCCCTGGGCGTGGACAGAGAATGGGCTGGGCAGGAGCCCTGGCCCGGCCCCCTCCGTGGTTCTGAGAGAGACGTGAGTGTACGGAGTTTCAGGTTCAGTGTGTGTGAGATGCAGAAAGAGCCCCCCTCCCACATGGAGTCAGTCCTTATGGGGGGACACGGTGCCCTCCATGCGGCTGGGCCTCGCAGGTGTGCGCAGGCCACGCCCGGCGCCCAGCACAGACGTCACACAGGGAAAAGTGGAATCAAAGAGAAGCTTATTAGGTGCAAGGAAGTTTTGAAATGCACACGTGGTTTTCTCATGCGATGCACTGGGTGTGGTTTGGGAGCCCCTCGTGTGCTAACCTAAGGGGGTTGTGTGGCCGTGTTGAGAACAGAAGAGTGCTGAGCTGGGCCTGCGGGACCCGGGACCGCCATGTTGTCCCCCTCCTCGCCGGGGCGGCCCAGGCTCCTGAGTGGTTGGGGTCCTGCCACGCGGCCCCGGTGTGTTCTGAAGCACCCGAGGGTGGGGGGTACCTGATGCCACCACGTGTGCCTCCTTTGCCAGCAGCAGACGGTGAGGAGGGCTGGTCCCCGTGGGCAGAGTGGACAGAGTGCTCGGTCTCGTGTGGCTCCGGGACCCAGCAGAGGGGCCGCTCGTGCGACGTCACCAGCAACACCTGCTTGGGGCCGTCCATCCAGACGCGGGCCTGCAGCCTGAGCAAGTGTGACGCCCGCGGTGAGTGCCGGCCGCACGGTGCCTGCAAGTGCGTGTGTGTTCACGTGTGTGTGCATTTGTGTGCATGCGTGTGTGTGCGGGGGGTGACCAGGCATTGCTGGAGCCGCTGGGTGTGGGATGGTGGCCGCGGCCCTGTGTGAGGATATGTGTACCCCGGCCACACTGCCGCAGAGTCTGATCTCTGTGCCTCCGCTGTAGTCCGGCAGGACGGCGGCTGGAGCCACTGGTCGCCCTGGTCTTCCTGCTCTGTGACCTGTGGGGTCGGCAACATCACGCGCATCCGTCTCTGCAACTCCCCGGTGCCCCAGATGGGGGGCAAGAACTGCAAAGGCAGCGGCCGGGAGACCAAGGCCTGCGAGGGCGCCCCATGCCCAAGTAAGTGGGTGATGCGGGGTCCTGGGGCGCAGACAGCATGGGGGTGGCAGCTGGGCTGGGTCCGGGCCCCTCCACACAGGGCCTGCACAGCACGCGCGGGGAGCCGGGGGCTAGGGCCTCCCTAGGCCATGATTCTGGCTCCCTGGGGGCATGGACATCACTGCTGAGCTGCCTTTCCTGGCCCGAGTGCACTGACCCCACACTGCACAGGTCACTTTCCCACACAATTCAGAGAGAGGCGCTGTCCCCACCAGCAGCCCCGTGCACAGCTCTGGGCCTCTGGGGTAAACGGTCACAGGGACACACGGAGCGCTCAGGAACGCTGCAGTGGGCGTCAGTGCCGATCTGTGCTCCCCAGGAGCTCAGCAGCCCGGCCGCACCTTCGTCTCCTTGACTGGGTCAGAGTGGGGGGAAACCGAGTCTTCCTCACCTTGCATGTCTCTGTGAGCATCGGTGCAGAGGGGTTCGAGCCCCAGACCCACCCCTGAGCTCCTCCTTCTGGCTCTCCCTGCAGTTGATGGCCGCTGGAGCCCCTGGTCCCCGTGGTCAGCCTGCACCGTCACCTGTGCCGGGGGAATCCGGGAGCGCACGCGGGTCTGCAACAGCCCAGAGCCCCAGCACGGCGGGAAGCCGTGCGTGGGGGACGTGAAGGAGCGCCAGATGTGCAACAAGAGGAGCTGCCCCGTAGGTGTGTTCGCAGGGGGTGTGGGGTGCACAGGGGCGACGCTGCATGGACAGCTAAGTCAGGGAAGAGCAGGTCTGTGTGCGAGGCAGAGAACACCTGTGCTGTGTTGCTCCAGAAGATACGGCACAGCGTGGGTGCCATGAGCGGAGGGGATGCCGCGGCCCATGCCCCAGTGACAGCAAGGCTGCAGGGCGTCGGTCAGGCCGGCCTCACCGGGGCTCGCTCTGCTCCACAGATGGCTGTCTGTCCAACCCCTGCTTTCCCGGCGCCGAGTGCAGCAGCTTCCCTGACGGGTCCTGGTCCTGCGGCGCCTGCCCCGTGGGCTACCTGGGCAACGGCACCTACTGCGAGGACCTGGACGAGGTGCGCTTCCCCCAGCCCCCGGCCAGGGCCGCCCCGGAGCCAGTGGCCCGGGTTCACGCGTCCGTGTCCTCTGCTTGCCCTGCAGTGTGCCGTGGTCACGGACGTCTGCTTCTCGACCAGCAAGGCGGCCCGCTGCGTCAACACCCAGCCCGGCTTCCACTGCCTGCCCTGCCCGCCGCGCTACAAGGGGAGCCAGCCCTCCGGGGTGGGCCTGGAGGCTGCCAAGGCCACAAAGCAGGTGCTCGGGGCCGCCCTCTCCTGAGCGCTGCTGGAGGGGTGGGTGCAGGGACCCAAGCACTTGGCCATCTTCCAGCGCTTTCCGAGGCCATTGGCAAGGGGTTGGGTGGGAAGTGGAGCAGCCAGGAGCGGCCACTGTGGGCGGCAGCTTTACCCATCAGGCCCCAGCGCTGGCCCCGCTTCCTGGCTCCTGCCTGTGGCTGCTGTCCCCCTGCCTGTCTCAGGGCAGGACTTGTGCAGCCCAGGGCCGCCGTGGCGCCTGCTGGCAGCGCTTCCTTCCTGGGCTCCCCGTGTTGGTGACCACGTGGCCCTTCGCCCCCAGGTGTGTGAGCCAGAAAACCCGTGCAAGGACAAGACGCACAGCTGCCACAAGCACGCGGAGTGCATCTACCTGGGCCACTTCAGTGACCCCATGTACAAGTGTGAGTGCCAGACGGGCTACGCGGGCGACGGGCTCATCTGCGGAGAGGACTCGGACCTGGACGGCTGGCCCAACAGCAACCTGGTCTGTGCCACCAATGCCACCTACCACTGCCTCAAGGTGAGGGGTCGCGCTGGCTGCGGGGGAGCCTGGGGACTTTGCCCACGGTGGCCACGGCCAGCTGGGGCGCGGCGTGCTGCTCTGCGCAGCGGGAAAAGGCCGGTAGTGCCGCTCCTCCCGCGCGCCTCGTGGGGTTTCTGTTTTGAGACAGCCACACGTCTGCCTGCACTCGTGGGGCTGGAGGAGCGTGAGGTGGCTCAGGGCTGCGCACAGGCTGAGCACTGCGCCATCGTCTTCCTTCAGTCCCAGGGATCCTCATCAGAGTAGCTGCCTTTCCGTGTGCTCGCTCCAGGGAGCTGGGAGGCAGCCGTACACCGTGACTGACAGGCACAGAGAGGCCTGGCGTGGGGGGGAGGCCGGGAGGCGGCTCGAGGCAGCTGTACCCTTGGCTCCCGGGTGTGCAGGGGCTGGGATGTCACAGGCGGCTTGGGTCGGTCCTATCACCTAGCTGATTCCTTCTCCCTGGGCCCAGCCGTGTGGCAGGGTCAGGCATCCAGCGAGCCACAGGGTCCACGGAGACCTCTGGAGGTGAACATAGGTCACTTCCGGTGCGAAGCTTTCTTGACTCACACAGACGAAGGGTCTTCAAAATGTGCGTAGAGGCGTGTGTTC
Organism: Sylvilagus floridanus; assembly: GCA_949820135.1. Classification (NCBI taxonomy): domain Eukaryota; kingdom Metazoa; phylum Chordata; class Mammalia; order Lagomorpha; family Leporidae; genus Sylvilagus; species Sylvilagus floridanus. The sequence continues at coordinate 992,969 of OX463227.1, forward strand.
TGAGAAAGCTACGTGGTGATCGCTTCTCGCACACTTAGCTTACCTTCTAGTTCCATTTTCCTATGGACTTTAAACAAGTTATTCGAAAGAGAGAGAAGTAGACAGAGACCCTGCATCTGGTAGGTCACTCCCTAAATGGCCATAACAAACTCCATGGGGTCTCCCACGTGCTGGAGCCACGGCCCATGCCCCGGAGCGTGTGCGCCAGCAGGAGCTGGGGCGCTGACCCAGGCCGTCCCTACTGGGTGTGGAAGGCTGGGCGGCGTCTGCACCGCTGTGACCGCAGCCTGCGCTCTGCCACAGTGATCTTGGAACTGCTCCATGAGCTGTGCAGCTGTGAACAGCGGCCCAGGGACGGGGACAGCAGGGCCGTGTCCCCCGGAGGCCCCGAGGACAGATGCGCACGGTCAGGGCACACGCAGGGCTGAATGCCCCGGGGCCTCTCCTCTCCTTGGGCTCCAGCGGTGCGGGCTCCTGCCCCCGGGCTGCGTCTCTCCAGTCTGCCTCCGTCTCCCCCGTCCCCCCAGTGGGGTTCTGTCTCCACACACCCTCTGCCCTCGCACACGGCCCCTGTGGTTGTGAGAGGCCTCCCTTGGACGTCCTCCACTAGGCCAGTCTGGCCAGGGCGTGAACATGACCTGGGCACCGCCGTCCAGCCGCTGCACGGGAGCCACCTGAAGTTTCAGTACAGGTCTGTGTCTTAGTAACTTCACCTGTTTCATTCTTACTCACTCTTGAGGATTCTGACTACTAAAGTTTTAGTTTTAAAAAGCTTTGAAAGGCAAAGTGACAGAGAGAGAGAGAGAGAGAGAGAGAGAGAGCAAGCGAGCAAGCGAGCGAGTTTCCACCTGCTGGTTCACTCCCTGAGCGGCTGCACTGGCTGGGCCAGGGGTGGGCCAGGAGCCTGGCGTTCCATCCGAGTGTGTGCTTCTGCGGCTTTCCTGGGGGCACTGGCAGGGAGCAGCCGGGCCTGGGACTGCTGCTCATGTCGGGTGCGGGGCACAGCTGCACCGCAGCACCGGCCCCTGGGTTTGTTAAATTCTGCTTTCAATACCTCTTGACTGAAGACAGCACATGTTGTCTGCGAGGAAAATGAGCATGCATTCAAGTAAGGGAGGCGGAGGTTCCAGCCCACGGGCCTCCCTGGCCGCCAGGCACACCCTTGCTCGTACGTGAGTCAGCGCTGCTGTGTCCCAATTTCCGTTTTCATTTTCGTGGGATTTCAGACAGGAATTTAATAACTTCAAAAATGCCGCATCATCATTCCCTGATTTCATCTCTGTACACAAGGAGACTTCAAAGCACTCATGGAAAAACTGAATAAAAAATGTTGTTTTGGTGCAAAAAACATTTGGAGTGCATGCATGGTTTTCTCCTAACACCTGTTCCCATGACACTTTTGAAGTCCCTGTGTACACAGAGGATTTAAAGGGTTAGAAGTGAGATGGACAGGAGCCCCACCCCCATGCACTCCTGTCCCCGCTGGGTGCAGGCAAGTCCCAGGCAGCCCATGCCCTCCTGTCCCCATCCCCTGTCCCCCTGTCGCCCTGTCTCCCTGTCCCCTGTCCCCTTGTCACCCTGTCCCCCTCTCCCCCTCCCCTGTCTCCTGTCCTCCCGTCCCCTGTCCCCCATCCTCCTGTCCCCTGTCCCCCTGTCCTCCTCTCCCCTGTCCCCTGCCCCCTCTCCCTCTCCCCTGTCCCCCTGTCCCCTGTCCCCCTCTCCCCTGTCCCCTTCCCCCTTTCCTCCTGTCCCCTGTCCTCCCGTCCTCCCTGCCTCTGCTCTCTCTGCAGCCTTCTGCACCAGCTTGTCCACCCTCTGGCACTGTGATTCTGATTCTGTGTGTGTGTCAGGGAGGCGCCTCTGGAGGAGCTGCACTGGGGGCTCCGGACGCGTGTGCCCTGTGCCCAGCTCCTGGGGCTGTCAGGTCGGCTCTGCCCAGGTGAGCTGGCGCGTCTGGACGGCAGCACGGCGACTTTCCCAGTCCTGGGCGGGACCCCGAGATTCCAGACCTTAGGTTCCTGGCAGATCGCAGGCCCCCTCCCTTGCACAGGCCTTACAACCCTCCTGGGGCCAGGGTTCAGGCTGCCCCCCAGGCCTCCGGCTGCCTCGGCTGAGGCTTGTGGAGGCAGCACCCCGAGGCTCCTGGTCTGCTCTCACTGTCCCGCACAGCCCCACTGCACCAGCTTCCCGGGATCCGGGTCCAGCAGCTCCCTTGCTCCTGGCTCAAGAGCAGCAGGACCTAATCTGGGCCAGGACTGAGGGGAAAGTGCACGCCTCTGGATGAGCAGTCATGGCCTCCATGCTTCTACCCTCTGTCAGGGACACGTGTCTGATGTGTGTGCTCAGCCTCTCATGGTTCTGCCTCCCCTTGGGGACACGTGTCTGACACGTGTGTGCTCAGCCTCTCACACTTCTGCCTCCCCTTGGGGACACGTGTCTGACACGTGTGTGCTCAGCCTCTCACACTTCTGCCTCCCCTTGGGGACACGTGTCTGACACATGTGTGCTCAGCCTCTCACACTTCTGCCTCCCCTTGGGGACACGTGTCTGACACGTGTGTGCTCAGCCTCTCACACTTCTGCCTCCCCTTGGGGACACGTGTCTGACACGTGTGTGCTCAGCCTCTCACACTTCTGCCTCCCCTTGGGGACACGTGTCTGACACGTGTGTGCTCAGCCCTGGGCCAGAATGGCTTTGCCTGTGCTCCTTGGGGCAGGTGCTCTTCAGAGTAGGTTCATTCTGCCGTCACGATGACCCTCTCCCTCTCTCGCAGGACAACTGCCCACACCTGCCCAATTCTGGGCAGGAGGACTTTGACAAGGACGGAGTGGGCGATGCCTGTGACGACGATGATGACAATGACGGAGTGAGCGACGAGAAGGTGGGTGAGGCCAGTGTCCTGTGAGCTCGCGATGCCTGGGCTGTGGCCAAGGGGGAACCGCGTTCTGTGCTGGGAGCCCTGGGACAGGGCCTGCACACGTCACCCAGAGAGGCTGATCAGAGCATGGGCCCCAGTGCTCTGCCACACGAGTGTTCAGTGTTTCGTCACTGGGAATTCACTGTCCCTCCTCTTCCACCTCCGTGGGTGACCCCCTCCTCCTTGAATGCTGTTACAAGCCCAGATTTCACAGGAGCGCGCGAGAGGCCCAGTGTGCACTCGGCACTTTCTGGGACTTGGGTGGAGGCGCTCCAGTGCTCACCCACCCACGGCTCTTCCCTTCCCCGCGGCCTGCCCGGTGCGCCTGTCCGCGGTGCTGTGAGGACAGAGCCGCTTGGTGCTTAGAGTGCCTGTGGCCAGGGCTGCAGGCGGCTGCCTTCCCGAGGTCTGCCTTGGTTATTCTGCACGCTTGGAGCATTCGCGGTGAGCGCCGAGCCTTGTTCTGAGCGGCCCGGCAAACCTGTAAGTCTTGATCTGAAATTCTTCCCCACGGTTCTCTAGGACAACTGCCAGCTCTTGTTCAACCCCCGCCAGTTCGACTACGACAAGGACGAGGTCGGGGACCGCTGTGACAACTGCCCGTACGTGCACAACCCCGCGCAGATCGACACGGACAACAACGGCGAGGGCGACGCCTGCTCCGTGGACATCGACGGAGACGGTCGGTCGCTGTGCCGGTGCCAGGGGGTGGGGGGCGCAGCTGGAAGTGCCCGCAGGTGTGTGGGATGGGCTCAGCTGTGCCCGTCTGCGAATGAGAGAGTGAGCTGCCCCCAAGAACGTGCTGTCTGCCCCTGCGCTGTCCCGGGAGCCTCAGACCACCCTGGGAGAGCTGTCCAGCTGCCCCGCCGTCTCCCTCCAGCCCCAGCCTCGTGGTCTGAGCACCTGTGCCCTCACGCTGTCTTCAGTGACGTGCACACTCCGAGGACCCCGCCCTGCTGCTCATCCCACCCTGTGTCTGAGAAGGGGCTGGCAAGGGTCCTTGTCACTCCTCCTGCCTCTCTCTCATCCTCACTGAGCCCCTCCCACGGGGCCCGTCCTGGTGGTCCCCGCACGGCTGCAGCTGCTGCTCAGGCTGTCGGGGGCCGGGCGAGCCCTCTCCTTGGGGGTCCCTTTCCCAGGGTGGGTTTCAGCGCCCGCCCTTGCCCTGCTGTACCTCTGCTTTGTCTCAGTGCGCACTGTCTCACTGTAGCGGTCTCTTCACTGTGGACCGGGCACCTCTTAGGGCCTCCAGCATCCGGGAGGCAGCTCCGTCCTGACTGGGGCTGGCATCGCTGATGGCAGAGCCTGCTCTCAAGTCTGGGTGCCCTTAGGTGTCAGGGGTCCTTGCCCTCCCCACCCTGCCCCTCCCGTGCGGCCTGCCTGGGGTGGGACTAGCGTCCCAGCCTGGGGCCCGCCCCCTGCCCTCAGCCCTCCACCCTGGTGTTCGCCTCCTCCTTGTCCCTGACAGAGCGAGTGCACTGCTGACTGGGATTTGCGTTGTGACCCCAGTGTTAGTAGGATTTCTGCTTTTCAAATTTCTTGAGTTACTGGATCTGAAACCCCATCTGTCCCCACCATTACTGTCTCCCTCCGACATCCATGGTGTCTAGGACACAGCTCCCAGGAGCTCAGGGTACAGTGGATGTCCAGGCATCCATCCGAGCAGCGTGGAGAATCACACACCCTTGAGAGCAGCACCCTGTTCTCACTCTGCAGCATAACCCAGAAAGCCCCCAGGCTCGGTTCCGGTTTAGCGTAAGGGAGTCAAACTTTCTAACGATTTGTTTGTTTTACAAGGCAGACCACTGTAGAGGGGGCAGGGTGGGGAGAGAGATTTTTCATCCTCTGGTTCACACTCCTGATGGCCACAACGGCCAGGGCTGGTCCAGCCTGAAGCCAAGAGCCCAGAATTCCATCTGGATCTCCCACAGGGGTGGCAGGGGCCCAAGCACTTGGACCTCGTCTGATGCCTTCCCGTGTGCATTGTTGGGGAGTCAGTTGGAAGCAGAGCAGCCGGGACCTGAACCAGCACGGCTACATGGGACGGCAGCCTAGCCGACTGCCACAGGCCCGCCCCAGGATTTGAGTTTTAACGGGGAACGCGTCATGCCCATCTATAGTCTGATGACATTTCCATCTGACTGGCTCCTGCAGTTGCGGTTACTGTGGGGGAGTTTGGCTGTGTCATTGTCAGGACAGAAAAAGCAGTGAGCTCTTCTGCAGCCAGCGTTCATCTGGCTTCTTGCTTTCCTCAGACGTCTTCAACGAGCGTGACAACTGTCCCTATGTCTACAACACCGACCAGAGAGACACCGACGGCGACGGTGTGGGTGACCACTGTGACAACTGCCCTCTGATGCACAACCCCGACCAGGTACCTGCTGTGTCTCCAGGGGGGCGGGGACGCCAGGCCCTGGGCAAGGCACAGCGACGGCTTCTGGAGTGTTCCACGTGCTCTTCCAGAGCACGACGACCTGAGCGTTCAGGGACCCTCACTAGCAGAGGCCACGGAACCCAGTCTGGGCACAGTCTTGACTCCCGGTGCCACAGGGTCAACTGCGGAGGCCATCTTCCCACTGCAGGGAGACTGTGTCTGTCATTCTGGCCGTCTGACACAGACCCAGGGACTGGCTTCATCGCCAGGCAAGGGAGCAGTCCCCTGTGTTGCAGCCCACAGCGTGGCACAGCTGTGGGGGCGTGGCAGCCAACTGTCCCCAAGGCTTCTTGAGTGTGCTCAGGCCGCCCACAGGCAGCCTGGGATGCAGGTTCTGGGACGCAGGCTCCCAGTGCTGGCGTGGAGAGCAGTGTGGCCCGGCGAGCCCCTGCCTCCCCGTGCAACCCGGCTCCTCACTGTAGATGGGTGGACGACCGTGACCAGGTGTCTGTGAGCCTCTCGGTTCTCCAGGGCGGTGCTCAGGTGCCGCTTCCCTCTGGCTCTGTCCCCCAGACCGATGTGGACAACGACCTTGTGGGAGACCAGTGTGACAACAACGAGGACATAGATGACGACGGGCACCAGAACAACCAGGACAACTGCCCCTACGTCTCCAACGCCAACCAGGCCGACCACGACAACGACGGCAAGGGCGACGCCTGTGACCCCCGATGACGACAACGACGGGGTCCCCGACGACAGGGACAACTGTAGGCTGCTGTTCAACCCGGACCAAGAGGACTCGGACGGTAGGCCGCCGCCATGTCTGCATGGTCCCACAAGGGCAGACCCCGCGCCAGGGGCCCCCCAAGCGCCCGTGGGGAGATATGGTCGCTCCTCCAACTCTGCAGCTCGGGGGCGCTCTCTTCTGCCTGTCTGGCTTCTTGTTGTGTGCGTCTGAGTGACAGGTGTTCGTGTGTGTGTCTGTGATGCCGGCATGGGGGGGGTCCCTGCAGCTGAGTGGTCTTTAGAACTGCCCACAGCCTCCTAGTCAGAGGGCCAGCTGCAGCCCTGGTGAAGCAGGGCTCAGTGCCTCCTGTGGGGGGACGATGGCCCAGCATCCACCACATGTGGGGGGGACAGTGGCCCAGCAGTCACCGCATGTGGGGGGATGGTGCCCAGCAGCCACCGCATGTGGGGGGACAATACCCAGCAGCCACCACATGTGGGGGGACAATGGCCCAGCAGCCACCGCATGTGGGGGGGATGGTGCTCAGCAGCCACCGTATGTGGGGCACCGTGGCCCAGCAGCCACCTTGGGACGTGGTCCTTCAATGATCCTGAGGTCTTTTTCCACCAGAGCCCATGGACAGCTGTGCACCCTGTGGCTTGGGAGGAAGTGGCTGGGGGCAGGGCCTCTGCAGCTGGGGACGAGGGCACTCAGAGAGGGGACGAGGGGATCTGAGGGCCCCCAGCTCCGCCCTGAGCAGTGTGGGGGACACGAAGTGCCGTCCAGGCAGGAGGCAGGGGAGTCTGGTCTCTGCTATTGCTGCCCCATGAGGTCCCCCGGGGAAGGGCTGGGCTGGAGGAGGGGGATGCTGAGCCCGGGAGCCGGGGAGGTCCCACAAGGGCCTGCCACGCAGGAGGTGGGCTGCCTGTCACTGCCTGACACTGGGCAGGGCTGAAGCCTGCTGGGAGGCAGAGACCAGGCGTCTCTTCCTCCCCTTGAACGAAGGGCAGCAACGTGGCCTGACGCAGCGCCTCTTGCTCTGCCGTGGAACCCTGGGTGGGCACCACCGAAGACTGGGGCTGTGAAGGAACCACGGGTCCCTCACTGGTCTGGACCGGAGGTCTCCAAAGGGGCGCGGTCCATGTGTCCCTGGGAAGAGGCGCTGCATGGAGGCCACACGGGCAGTGCAGACGAGGGCCAAGGAAGAAACTTGGGCCCCTCACGCACCTGAGCTGGGCTCAGGCCCAGGGCGCAGGCGCAGCAGCTGGCCGCATGCCCACTCTGCTTCCTTGTCTCTGTGCCTGTGCACAGGTGATGGGCGGGGCGACATATGCAAAGACGACTTTGACAACGACAACGTCCCAGACATTGACGACGTGTGTCCCGAGAACAACGCCATCAGCGAGACGGACTTCAGGAACTTCCAGATGGTACCGCTGGACCCCAAGGGAACCACCCAGATTGACCCCAACTGGGTCATCCGTCACCAGGGCAAGGAGCTGGTTCAGACGGCAAACTCGGACCCCGGCATCGCTGTAGGTGAGCCTGGGATCCCTGGAAGACACTGTCCCAGTGCCACGGAGTGCTGGCGGCTCGTGTGCAGCGGTCAGGTCTTCCTGGGTGGCGCTGACTGGGCGGGAGGCTCTGGGAGGCACGCGTTTGCCGGTCCGGTCTCAGAATCCCCACTCGGGCTCTGTTCCGTGTGCTCTGTCTGAAACGTTGCGTCAGGACGTGAGGTCTCCGTCGTAGCTGCGTGGTTTGAGCCTAGAGAGTCGCTTCCCTTCCATTAATCTCCGGGCAGAGGGCCTGGGCTGGGGGGACGAGACCCCACCCAGCCTCCTCCACGGCCCTTCCATGATGGGGTCCCCGGGCCTTTAAGGAGCTGCGACTCAGGGCAGCCTTGTGTCTCTCTCTGCTCCCAGGTTTTGACGAGTTTGGGTCCGTGGACTTCAGCGGCACGTTTTACGTCAACACTGACCGGGACGACGACTACGCTGGCTTTGTCTTTGGCTACCAGTCGAGCAGCCGCTTCTACGTGGTGATGTGGAAGCAGGTCACCCAGACCTACTGGGAGGACCAGCCCAGCCGGGCCTACGGCTACTCCGGGGTGTCGCTGAAGGTGGTGAACTCCACCACGGGTGCGGGCGAGCACCTGAGGAATGCGCTGTGGCACACGGGGAACACCCAGGGGCAGGTGAGACCCGCTGCGGCGTGAGCACTCCTGCCAGCGTGAACGTCATCTGGGCTGCAGAGTGGGGGTCCACAGGGCTTCGGTTCCCTGCCCAAGACCCCTCGAGCAAGCAGAAGGCCCGGAAGCGGAGGCCTGACAGTCGGGCTCAGGCACGGTCCGCACCAGGGCGTGGCTCACCTGTGGGTGTCGGGGCACAGAGCCACGCACGGTGCGTGCAGCGTGTGCCCTCACAGTGTGTGAGGGCCCAGGGGTCGTTGATGGGGTCCCTGCTTGATGGGATGCGGCTGGGGAGGACCCTGAAGCCCACTGCCTCACGGGCCGTGCGTCCCCCCAGGTGCGCACGCTGTGGCACGACCCCAAGAACATCGGCTGGAAGGATTACACGGCCTACAGGTGGCACCTGACCCACAGGCCCAAGACAGGCTACATCAGGTGAGCCAGCTCAGTGCCCTCGGGCCGTGGGTGGGTTCCCAAGCAGCCAGGCGGCGTGCACGGAGCCGTGTGCTCTGCTGGGCTGCTGGGCTGCAGACGCCCGCCCCTCTCCTGCTGCATCTGGGCTGCTGGGCTGCAGACGCCCGCCCCTCTCCTGCTGCATCTGGGCTGCTGGGCTGCAGACGCCCGCCCCTCTCCTGCTGCATCTGAGCTGTCGCATTTCTCACTTTGAAAACAAGGAGGGGAAACAAGAGGAGAAAGTGACAGTTTTGTTCTTAAACTGCCCTGGAGGGGGGGCCCGGTGTTCAGCCCGGAAGTGAAGACCCAGGTCCACACCAGCTCCCGTGCCGCACTTCCTGCTCTGCTCCGAGTCGGCTTCCTGCTCACGTGCACCCTGGGAGACCTGGGTGCAGCTCCAGCCCCAGCCCGGCTGGGCCACTCCAGCTTTGAGCATGGGGTCAGGTCCCGCTCTGCCTGCAGCTGGTGTCCGGAGCCACCCCACCCCTGCTAGTGCGTTTCCCGGAGTTCACGTGCTCCTTCTCCCCCTGCGCCTGTTCCCAGAGTCCTTGTGCATGAAGGAAAGCAGGTCATGGCCGACTCAGGCCCCATCTACGACCACACCTACTCTGGCGGGCGGCTTGGTCTGTTTGTCTTCTCTCAAGAAATGGTCTACTTCTCGGACCTCAAGTACGAGTGTAGAGGTGAGTGGGGCGCACTGTGGGCAGTGGCTGGCGGCACAGGCTGAGTCACGCAGCCCACTGCTCCTTTTACAGAGTAAAGACAGGGTAGGTCAGTACATCAAGTGCACAGGGATATACGTGAGCGCACCCGCTTGGGCCTAGCAGGTGCTCTGTTTGGAGAATCCAGACCGTGTTTTGCTTTCTTCCTTTTGGTCAAATTGAATTTGAATGCCTGTCAGACAGATACCCCTGGTTAGGCACAGCCCCCTCATTCCACTGTTCTTTATGCTGCAGCCCCCTGCATTTTCTGCATTTTAGGAACCCTAAAGGTATTTAGGTGGCCGGGCTCATTACAGATAGAGGAAGGTAGGGAGGAGTGAGAGAGGAAGCGGGGTGAAGGGAGGAGGAGGGGAGGGGCCTCCCTTCGGCTGTCTCTCCAGGTGTGCATCGGGAGGGTTACAGATCAGGAGCAGAGCTTGCCTCGGCAGATCTAATGCCTCAGCTCACATACAGTCGAGGCACGCCACGGTCGGAGCTGCCTCTCAAGTCACACTTTGGAATTTACATGCAGAATGAAGAAAGGAAGGGAAGATAAAACATTAAGTCCTCTACTTGCTTTGTGAAGTTCTCTTTTCTTTAGGTCGGCTTGCCTTTTGTTTCATGTCCCATCCATATCCATCCCTTTCATCCATCCACCACTCATTGACCCATCCATTCATCCACTGGGCTACACGTCCATCCATCCATCATCCATCATCCATCATCCATCATCCATTCATTCAGCTACACACCCATCCATTCAGCCACCCATCCATCCATCCATAACCATCCATCCATCCATCATCCTCCATCCACCAATCATCCATCCTCCATCCTCCATCCATCCTAGTTCACACCGCCCATCTGTTCATCCATGTCACCCTCCCATGCTTCTCACCCAGCCATCCATCCCTTCCACTATCCATTTACTCATTCACCCATCTGTTCATCCATTCATCTGTCTTCCCATTTGTCCACTCATCTGTCCACTCACCTGCCCAACTGTCCATCCACCCACCCACCCATCCACCCATTGCATCCTTACATGTCTCATCCACCCATCCCTTCCACAAACTCATACACTCATTTCCTTATCCATTCATCCATCCCTTCATCCACCTGTCCTCCCTCCCTCCCTCCCTCCCTCCCTCCCTCTCTCCTTCCCTCCCTCCCTCCCTCCCCCTCCCCCGCAGTCTACATGAATTGCTTTGGTACAATAATGGTATTTAAGCCACAGATAAAACAGTAATGCAAAGCCGAAGGTCCAGTGGTCCTAACTGTGTTTGCTGCTGTTCTTTAATAGACGCCTAAGCGAGACGTGCGTGGTGCCGGTGTGCTGCTGTGCCTGCCATGTTGCCTGAGCCGCTCGGGCCCTCGTGGCGCTTGCAGCTTCTGTCTCTCCAGCGGCACCTTCTGCCCTTGACCTGACTCCGAGTTCCTCGCCTGCATCATCAGCCTTGAACCCCAGTGCCTCCTGGGAAGTACCGATGGAGCCCAAAGAGGAGGCCCCAGCCGCACGGAAAACATTCGCTGTACACGAGACTCTATGTGGCATGTGACTGGGCCTCACGGCACACTGCTTTTTCTCGTTTGTTTGGAAAGAACGACGTTTACATATACAATGTAATTACTTCTATTTATGTGTGTATGGAGTTGAGGGAATTCTGTGCAGATGACATTAGCATAAATTAAGCATGAAAAGTATTGCTCAGGCCACTCTCAGTGTTCCTGGGTGACACGCAAATCCCGCTGGGTCAGTCACGCAGGGCGGAAACACCAGTCTCACAGCAGTGACGCGGGATACAGAGGCTGGAGGACCACGGTCCTCTGAGACCGTGGCCGCATCTCAGGCGGCAGCCGGGATCGGCTGATTAACTGGAGCATGGAACGTGATGATAAGAGTCCATGGGCACCCGTTTCCCCACTCCTATCCAGCGGAGCCTGATGCTCTGCAGAGCTGTCGTGTTGTCGTGGAAGGAATGTCCTTGTGCAGGGGTCTGGCGTGGCTCCTGCGAGTCTCGAGTCCGTGCTGGGCTCACAGAGCCAAGGGCCCCATTCGAGCCCCTGTGCCGCGCAGCACCGAGAGCACACTGGGCCAGCTGCCAACTGGTTTTGGCCCCGACTCTGGGCTCTGCCACTGAGACGTGAGAAGCAGAAGGCAAATCAGCAAAGCCACCTGACCCCTGACCCCTGACCCCTGTGCTAGATTCCGAAACAATGGAAAGGTCGCTTTTACCTAACTTAATGATGCATTTCATTAAGGTTCCGGTTATAAATGTTCTCTCAATATTTATTAAGTGAACACAGACACAGCTCCATTCACCCATAACTTATTTTCAATATGCCACGTAGCACATGTAGGTACGACATTGCAAGTGTTAGCCGCCTGTCGGAACACAAGGCCAATGCTATGACGTTGTCAGGATGTAGCATGGTGTAAAACGCACAGGATAAATAGTGAAGAATTCACAGTGGAACCCTAATATATATGTTGTTGCTATTGATGGGAATCCAAGACTGTTTTGCTGTTAGCTTTCCGCTGTACATAGGGTGTTTTAGAAAGTTGAGTGCTGAGGTCACCCTGTGATGGGCCTGCAGGTGACACGCGTGAGCTCACTCCACAGGAGGGATTCGTAAGAGAATCTGGTCTCCTGTCACAGGCCCAGGTCTCTCCGTCACGGTCCCGTTTCCAGATCCAACTGAAAGGTCCCGATCTTTTTGTCTTAATTTACACATTTCGTTTTGCTAAAATAATCTTTGTCATTTACTTTGAGGTTGATTACTCTTTTTTGCTTTGTTTCGCTGCACTTTTTACTTTTTTGGTAGAAAATGTATTCCCAAGACTACGAGGTTGGGCGACTTCATTAAATGTGAGAATTGTGAAGAGTGTGCGGGCTTCTCTTTCGGTGTTGTTTGCTCCAAAGTACCATGGCCTGGGATGATGATGTGAATATTTAGAATGTACCATATTGCTTGTAAATTATTTGTGTTTTTTTAAAACAAACTTCTCATATAGGTTGATGAAACTTTGTTTTGCCAAAGACTGTAAATATGTATTTATTTGTTCACATGGTCAGAATTTCACCACTGAACCCTGCATTTAGCTAGAGCCTCATTTTTTATACTCTAAAGATTAACAACCAGAAATAAATTGTAAAAAGGTTTTCTATAAATGAATTGCTCTCCCTTTTTTAAAAAAAAAATAAAAAGTTAGCAGAGTTTCCAATGCGTGGCCTTGCGCTCCCGTGGCCTGGCCACCTCCCCCGGGCCACTCCCAGGCAGGGAGGCAGGTGCTCCGCCCGCCCCTCCCTGCTGCCAATCCGGTGCTGCAGGGAGCTTGGCAAAGCCTCAGGGAAGGACACAGGGCGAGGCCTGCGGGGCCCTGGACTTGTCCTGGCAGAGGGGAGTGAGCGGAAAGAGCGCCCAGGCCCCACCCGCGGTGGAGGGAGGCGGCCCCCAGGATGGCTGGCGCAGCTCCCAGCTGCTCTGATTTCCCTGCGGCGCTGGGGTCAGACAGGGGAGATGAGAAAGACAGGAGAGGGAGGTGAGAGAGAAAAGGGAACACCAATGTCTCCGGCTGAGAAGCTGGAGTGAGGCAGGCAGTGAAGCGATGGAGGACCTCGGCCGTCTGGGGCAGGGGGTGAACCGAGGACATGGCCTTGACTTTGTCTCGCGACAGCGGAGAGAGAGGGACCCGTGCCTGTGCAGAGGAGGCATCTGAAGCCCCAAGGCCGTGGCCTTGCTGGGCCGGGACAGCCTCTACGGGGAGCTGGACGTGTCCTACTCCCAACACAGGTGCACACAGGGCCCACCCTGGAAGCCAGCGCACTCGGCACAGGCCCCGGTGGTCTCCGCTACTGAAGACTGGAGGCCGCTGACACCTGGTCGGATTGGAGGCCCTGTCTCCGAGGATGCACTCAGGGCCTGACCGAGAGTGAGGTGACAGGAACAGTCCCACCTCGCCTGCTCCTCCCCCAGTTGCCGCCCACGGAGCAGCCACACAGCTCCAGGGGATGGAGGTGGGGGCTGCACTGTCCCAGGCTGTTCACCCCGTCCCAGTGCCCATGGAGCTTGGCCTCGGGGGACCACAGCACAGGACCCTGTTCTGAGTTACTGGAGCCAGAAGGTTCCAGAGCCCCATGGGAACTGGTGGCATCTCCCAGCACCTGCAGGTTGGGAAGCCTCAGGCGGCTTCGGCAGCTGCTTAGAGACTCGGTGAGGGAGGCGGGTGGAGGGTCCAGGCCCGGCACCCACCAGATCCAGCCCTGGGGCCATGAGAGCCACGGGGGCCACGAAGGCCACAGAGGCCACGGGGGCTAGAGATGCTGAGGTCTGTGAAGGCATCCAGGGCTGGTACCCCTCGCCCTCTTATGTAGACCCATCCTGAGCCGCCACAGGCGCCGATGGAGGAGCGGAACCCACCGCGGCCAGGTGCAGCCCATGGTGGGGTGGAGCTGCTGGCGGAGTCCAGCAGGCTGAGAGCCTTGGGGCCCTGTGGGAAGTCAGCTGAGAGCCGCCTTGTGTGTCTGAACCCTCGCTGGCCCAGCCTGGAGTGTGTGTGTGTGTGGGGGGCGACCTGTCCTTGCTGCCCCTCCCCGAGGGAGGGGGTGGGCACAGCCTGGCAGCTCGCACACGGACATCCACTGACAGCCTGCCGGCGGCCTGATGTAGCGACCCTGACTGCAGAGCTGGTGGACCAGCGAGTCGGGGGGGACATGGGAGGCCTGGCTTTGGTGACGAGTCCCTCGATGCGGCACCACAGTGTCAGCAGCAGCAGAGTCCCAGGAGCGGCCTCTGGCCACGTGACAAGCTTTGGCGTGCTGTAGGCTGTGACTAGGAAAGCAGAAAGTCAAGAGACGCAATGGGGCAGCTGTCTGTGGATCGTGGATCCGGTAAGGATTTTTCTGGACTATATAAAGAACTCCTGCGATTCAACAACAGAAAGACAAGGAATTAGAAATAGCCAACATTAAGAAGACATTTCCACAATGAAGAGGGAGGAATGACGGGCAGGTGAGAGGAGACGCAGCATGGGTCGGCAGGGAGCACATGCCACGGTCATGGCGAATGTGCTATGTCCTCGGAGTGAGGTCACGAGGATTGGTGACCCCAGGGATGAGGCGGTGACAGCTCCCCACGGTGCAACAGAGACTTCCTGTCCAGCCAGAAATGTCTGTGCTGGGCACGCAGCCGCAGGAATTGCAAACGCAGGCACAGGTGTGGTTCTGCCCCGAATGCCCACACCAGCATTGTTCATGATAGCTGAGACGTGGGCAACCCAAACGCCTGACAGGGGACGGAAGGCGGGTGTTGCTGTGGATTCGTTTCTGGGAGGAGGAACGTGGTGGGGGCAAGAGGCACGGAGTCACGTCCCAGACCCCGGGAGTTGGGTGAAAGCAGGCCTGAGGCCAGCAGCCCACAGCCTCATTTATTTCTGTTGCTACAGCTACTTATGTAGCCGAGGCAGCCAATCCAGTCAAGGGGCAGTCTATGCCCTAACCAATCACAGCCTGTTGCCAGGCAGTTTCTGAAGCCATCCAATCACAGCCTGTTGCCAGGCAGACTTTGCTGTCATGTGGTTTCTGAAACCATCCAATCACAGCCTGTTGCCAGGCAGTTTCTGTTGCCAGTGGCCATCTTGGCATGGCCTTCTCATTCCACCACAGGCTGGCAAAGCGAGATGTCACTGAGGACCCGCAGAGGGATGCGTCCCAGTGTGGCTGAGCTCAGTGAGAGAGGCTGGATGCAACGGTCGCTATGGGGGTCCCCATCACGGGGCGTCCAGAGTGGGTGAAGCAGGCTGGGGCGGCCAGGGGCTGACTGCTCACCTTGTTCTCCAATGACCTGACGACCTTAAGTGTGGGCTCTGGCGTTCCCAGCAGGAGACAAAGGCGTCTGTGGGAAGCGCTAGGTGGGTTCACCAAGTGTGGCTCACTGGTGTCCCTGGGGCAGGACCCGGCTGTGTACACGTGGCACACCACGAGCACGCCTCGTGTGGAGTGTCGCAGAGCCTGGGGGAGCACAGCCGTGCACGCCTTCGATTCTCATCCGGCATGGACCCCACGCCCCACGTCTGGGACGGCGGCCGAGGCGAGGCCTTCCGTGGTGGGCTGAGAGCCCCCAGCACTGCGTCTGCTTTCCCTTTCCGGCTCCGGTGGGCCTGCAGGTGCTGCCGTTCCCCCGCAGAGCCCCAGCCCTGGTCCCCCAGCAATGCCCACGGTGGCCTGTTTGGTGTCCCGCCATGTGAGTCTGTGTTTCTGAGCTGTGTGTGCACGCAGAGGTGAGTGGTGAGCGGTCAGCACACCCCTGGGGTGCCTGCATCCCATGTCGCCGTCAGTGCCTGGCTTCTCCAGGCCCCGCCTCTGATTTCAGCTTCCTGCCAAGACGCACCTGGGAGGCAGCAGGCACTGGCTCAGGTATCCAGATCCCGTCAACCCACGGGGGAGACCTGGTGGAGCTCCTGGCTCCTGGCTTTGCCTGGCCAGCCCCAGCTGTTGCAGGCATCTGGGAAGTGGACCTGGACGAGATGTGTGCCCATCCGTCTGTCTCTGTCTCTCTGCCCTGCAAGTAATTCAGAAACAAAGTCAGCAAGTAAGTACGGCACAGCCTGCGATGTGGGGCCAGAGCCTGCTCCGGTGAGGCTGTTACCGTGAGACGTGGGAGCCACGTGGCCTGGCTGGGTGGGCTGAATCCGCGGTGCTTTCGGTTTCCTGGTGAGAGTGGGATCCCGTGCCCATGCCCTCTGTGAGGCTGCGACGTGCAGACAGCGAGCGCCCGGAGCCCGTTCAGATCCCGGTGTCCCAGGAGCGGTGAGATTGACTTGTGGCTTAGGGCGGCACCGACAGCCGTCACCACCTCTGCCAGTGCGTGGTGTAGGTTCCGCGCAGGTCTGGCTCCGCGTCCCTGGGACCTTTATTTTTCTCAGCTTGCCCCCAGTGGAAGCAGCGTCTTTCTCAGTGTCACTGTCAGGATCGACCGACTCTCGGAGAAGGACGACAAAGAATAACAAGGAGGTCCGAGGGGGCAGCGAGGCCACAGAACTGACTTGGGGCCGCAGAGAGGGGCCCAGAGGAAGGGGCGGGGCGGGAGCATGGTGGGGAGCTGAGTGTGGGGGGCACTCCACCCGAGGCTTCCCTGGAACCGAAGGTGGGCTGGCTTGCACTGGCCTGCACGCAGAAGAGGCGCTGAGACGGAGCCTCAAAGGAGAGTCCAAGTGTGGAGGGGAGAGTCCAAGTGTGGAGGGCTCCTCCATGGAGCACAGGAGAGTCCAAGTGTGGAGGTGGGGGGTGGGGGGGCATGGGAGAGTCCAAGTGTGGAGGTGGGGGTGGGGGGAGCATGGGAGAGTCCAAGTGTGGAGGTATGGGGGGCTCCTTCATGGAGCCAGGGAGAGTCCAAGTGTGGAGGTGGGGGTGGGGGAGCACGGGAGATTCCAAGTGTGGAAATACGGGTGGGCTCCTCCATGGAGCATGGGAGAGTCCATGTGTGGAGGTATGGGGGGCTCCTTCATGGAGCAGGGAGAGTCCAAGTGTGGAGGTGGGCGGGGTCCTCCATGGAGCAGGGAGAGTCCAAGTGTGGAGGTATGGGGGGGCTCCTCCATGGAGCAGGGAGAGTCCAAGTGTGGACGTGGGCAGGGTCTTCCAGGGAGCACAGAGGAGTGTGGGTGTGGAGGTGGGGGCTCCTCCATGGAGCATGAGCGAGTCCGGAAGGGAGGTGGCAGCAGGCCTTGCTCAGAGCTGGCTGGGGGACTGAAGCCCTGGCCCTGTGCTGGCTGGAGAGAGGTGACTTCAGCCTTTCGTGTGGATTCTGTCGTCATGGGGCTGTGCGAGCAACTTGGCTTCAGTCTCGTGTCCCTGGGGCAGGACCTGGCTGTGGGCGTGGCTCACTGGTGTCCCTGGGGCAGGACCCGGCTGTGGGCGTGGCTCACTGGTGTCCCTGGGGCAGGACCCGGCTGTGGGCGTGGCTCACTGGTGTCCCTGGGGCAGGACCCGGCTGTGGGCGTGGCTCACTGGTGTCCCTGGGGCAGGACCTGGCTGTGGGTGTGGCTCACTGCTTTGGAGAAGCTCGAAGGCGGGTGGACTGAGGAGCTGGGACAGAGTGCCAGAGGCGGGGTCTGTGACGGAGGTGGCCCCAGCCTGGGCTGCGGGAGCCTGCTCTGCCCGGGTCCTGGGCGCCTACTCAGCAGTCACACTTCTGGGCCGCGTCTCCTGAGTTCCACAGCTGTGGATCCTCGCACGATGCTCTGAGACCCTGCGCCACACTTATCACCCAAGTTCCACGGCTGTGGATCCTCGCACGATGCTCTGAGAATTTTCATTTCAAACCCAGAATTCGTGGTCCAGAGGAGTCCCAGACCCAGAAAGGGCTGTG
Organism: Sylvilagus floridanus; assembly: GCA_949820135.1. NCBI lineage: Eukaryota > Metazoa > Chordata > Mammalia > Lagomorpha > Leporidae > Sylvilagus > Sylvilagus floridanus. The sequence goes on from OX463227.1 coordinate 1,010,699, forward strand.
GCATTTCTCCCAGAGGAGGACTTTCAAGTACGTTCTTGAAAAACCAGTCATAGATCACTTGCGGTTCACCACCCGGCTAGAGAGAAAACATCTAACCTCTGCTTGATTACGAAGTGGAAAGTTGCAACATCTTCCTCAAACAAGTGCCACGAATCTCGCCAGATGCTGTGATCCCAAGTTTCCCAGACACGCACGAGAGGTGGCCACACGGGGAACCGGCCCCGAGGGCTGGACTGCCACTGGTCACCACGGAGCTTCTGCCGGCGTCTGCCGATGCAGCCTGGCCAACACTCGGGCTGTGCAAGGGGCCGGCCGGAGGCTGTGGTCAGGGCTGGGGCCAGCCGGGGGCTGAGACGGCCAGGGCCAGGCATGGCCGAGCTCCCCAGCAATGCCTTCTTCTGGGCTCGCGGCTTGTGACGCTGGGGTGAGAAGCCAGGGGTTGGAGCTGACCTGCCCTGAGGAAGCCTCGTGTGAGGGCAGGGGGCAGAAGCAGCAGGAAGGCCCTGAGCCCACAGTGGAGGAGCCGCCACGCGTCCCAGAATGCACGTGGCCGAGATGCAAGCCTGCATCCAACCGTGTCAGCAGTGAGGGAAACCGGTGCCGCCTGGCATCAGGAAACCTCTGGGAGGTGGGGCACTGCCCTGGTCCCCCGGCAAAGTCCCTGCCCTGCGCACCTCACAGCCCCGGGTGTGGGATGGGGGAGAGCAGAGGCCAGGACCTGGTATTTCCCACACAAATGCATCCCCGCGTCCATGTGCTGTTTGCTGACTACAGGAAAGCCCGCGGGGACCTGGGATGGCTGTCGACCTCTGTCTGCATTCGGAGAGGTTGCTGCTTTCCCCAGTGAACTCATCCGGGCATCCGTGTGCCTGATGTGCTGGCTGTCACATCCATGCGCCTGACATGCTGGGTGTCACATTTGTGTGCCTGACATGCTGGGTGTAAATCTGTGCTCCTGACGTGCTGGGTGTCATATCTATGTGCCCAACATGCTGGGTGTAAATCTGTGCACCTGACGTGCTGGGCGTCACATCCATGCGCCTGACTTGCTGGGTGTCACATCCGTGTGCCTGACGTGCTGGGCGTCACATCCAGGCGCCCGACGTACTGGCTGACACATCCATGCGCCTGACGTGCTGGGTGTCACATCTGTGTGCCTGACGTGCTGGGTGTCACATCCATGTGCCCGACGTGCTGGGTGTCACATCTGTGTGCCCGACGTACTGGCTGACACATCCATGCGCCTGACGTGCTGGGCGTCACATCCAGGCGCCCGACGTACTGGCTGACACATCCATGCGCCTGACGTGCTGGGTGTCACATCTGTGTGCCTGACGTGCTGGGTGTCACATCCATGTGCCCGACGTGCTGGGTGTCACATCTGTGTGCCCGACGTACTGGCTGACACATCCATGCACCTGACGTGCTGGGTGTCACATCTGTGTGCCCGACGTGCTGGGTGTCACATCTGTGCGCCCGACGTGCTGGGTGTCACATCTGTGTACCTGACATGCTGGGTGTAAATCTGTGCGCCTGATGTGCTGGGCGTCACATTCATGCGCCTGACGTGCTGGGTGTCACATCTGTGTACCTGACATGCTGGGTGTCACATCCATGTGCCCGACGTGCTGGGCGTCACATCCAGGTGCCCGACATGCTGGGCGTCACATTCAGGCGCCTGACGTGCTGGGTGTCACATCTGTGTGCCTGACATGCTGGGTGTCACATCTGTGTGTCTGATGTGCCGGCTGTCACATCCGTGTGCCTGACGTGCTGGGTGTCACATCTGTGTGCCTGACCTGCTGGGTGTCACATCTGTGTGCCTGACGTGCCGGCTGTCACATCCATGTGCCTGACGTGCTGGGTGTCACATCCATGCGCCTGACATGCTAGTTGTCACATCCATCCGTGTGCCTGACGCGCTGGCTGTCACATCTGTGCGCCTGACCTGCTGGGTGTCACATCTGTGCACCTGACGTGGCTGTCACATCCGTGTGCCTGACGTGCTGGCTGTCACATCTGTGTGCCTGACGTGGCTGTCTCACACACACACACACACACACACACACACACACGTCTTCGTCCTCCTGGGTAGTACTGTGGATCTGAACGCACAGGAATGGATTCTACCTTATAAAATGCACCTGCAGCTCTCACCTCCCGCTGGGCCCAGCCTGGCCCTGCAGAGACAGGGCTCCCATGGGCGACCCTTAGGCAGATCCAGGCGCTCTGAGGGGAGCCCATGCCTGTGTCTGCTGGGCGCTCCAGGGTCCAGAGGCAAAGTCCCCCTCTGCCCACAGGTGCCATAACCAGTGGGGTTTCCCTGCTGGCCAACACGTCAGTCTCTACTGAGAACAGGACTGGACCCACGGCCTTCCCACGGGGCTGGCGCCCTGCATGGGCATGGGTGGCCGCGTTCCTGGGCCCAGGTCCTTCGCCTCCCCACTGGGACAGCAACACCTGCTGCCCGGAGCCCTGTGCACTGCAGGCAGCAGAGCCGCGGCGCAGGGCTGTTCTGTTGGCTTGATGTCACCCTGGGGGTTTTGCAGGTGGCTGGGTCCAAGCTCTCGTCTCCAAAGAGAGAGAATCTGAGGGGACGAAGGCAAAATCGGAAGAGCACAAGGTCTATTTGCGTGCAGAGTGGAAGCTCACACTGGAAGAGGGGTGAGGGGGCTCCAGGGCGAGCTGCCCTCAGGGAGGTCCGGCCGCCCCTTCTCACCCTGTGGCTGCAGGGAGGGCGGGGCCTCAGTACCTCCTGCACCCAGGGCTCCTCCATCCCAGGACCAGGGTTCTCCCCGGGGCGCTGGAACCGCGTGCTCCCCTCCGTCACACCTGCAGCTGCCCCCACGCCAGAGGCCCAGGCTCCGGTGCCGAGCGCGCCAGGGGCAACCGCGCAGAGCAGTGTGCAGCTGGACTCAGAATCCCTTTCTCCATGTCGGAACCGCCACGCCTTTGTGTCCACGTGGGGCCTCGTCCAGGCAGGCGCACATTTCCTTCCTTACGTTAGAATGTCCTCATACGACTTTCCTGAAAATAAATTAAGTCTGGATTCAAAACACTCTGCTTTCCATACGTAACTAGATCCTGTGTCTTTACAGATGTTTTACGAGTCCTTTGAGACTTAAATTTTCCTTCTTTTGAAACATTTTGTTCATTTGAGAGATGGGGAGAGAGACACAAGCAAGAGAGAGAGAGAGAGGTAGAGAGAAAGAGAGAGGGAGAAAGAGAGCGCTGCCAATATGCTGGTTCACTCCCCAACTCCAACACCTGCTGGACCAAAGCTCGGAGTTAGAAGCTCCATCCAGGCCTTCGCCGTGGGCGGCAGGAACCCAACACTGCTGCCTGGAAGCTGGAGGAAGCTGGAGTCCGGAGCCTGAGACGGGACTCGAACCCAGTACCTTGCTGTAGGCATCTTAATGGCTAAGCTCAACGCCACCCCTTAAATTCTCTCTTCCTTCAGAAATGCTATACTCTGAAACACAGTGTGATTTTCGTGTATTCATAGACCTATGTATTTTCCGGGTTAGGGAACAATGTGTGTTCACACAGATTGCGTTCTCACGCCACATACACACGGACACACACATGCACACACACACACATCCCTTAGGGGAAAGCTGTGAATTTCATCCATGCAGGTTTCTAACAGGGCCGAGCGTGCCAGCCACACTAACATGTCCTCCCAGCGGTGCAGAGATGTGGCCAACACGTGGCAGTGGCTCTGCTACGAGCTGGCGGGTAAAAGCCGGCGAAGCCACAGCCTGTCTGCGGGAGCTTTTGCAAACCCGAGCAAGGCCCTGCAGCACGTCCCTGTACCTCGGGGGGCTGCGTGGGCGCCGCTGGGCGTGGGCTCTCTGCGGGACCCCGTGGTGGCTGCCGCTCCGAGCGCTGGCCTTGCTCTGTGATCCCCGATTGCTTGTGCTTCATATCCGTGGCAGCTCAGACGCAGATTTGGGAATATTGAAAAAATCTCTTCCCCATTTCCTCTTTTTTACATAGGAAATTGCACAAAATGCCAGACACAGGTCAGGGAATGTGGAAGAGCTGGGGATTGCACCCAGGTGGTACCCACGCAACGTAGACGTGCCTATGGCCGCCTACTGCACGTGTGTGCGACGGTCCCCGTTTGCGGAAAGCTAAAGCTCCGTTATCCCAGGCCTCCGCTCGCAGCATTACTGCCGTACGTCTCGATGCACTCAGCAGGCCCCGCCGCCCTGGGCCCGCTGAGCCGGCTCACGTCTCCCAGCTGCCTTTGCTGCAAGGAGAACTTGTCTGAGTGTCAGGCTCCTTGGCCTCTCTCACGAGCTCCCCATCTCCTACGCTGCTCTCATGTCCAGGGCCACGGGGGCCGGTGTCTCCCGTCCTGGTGCCCAGTCATCAGGAGCGGACACCACTCCAGCTACTTCAGGGACGGGGTGGGAGTAAGGACGCACTGGCTGCTGGATGCGAGGTCCTGGAGGGGCCCAGGGGCTCTGTCTCCGGCCCCCACTGTGCATGCACTCCAGATTCCTGGAGCCGAGAGGGGGCTCCCACAGAGGCTCTGGAGGCAGCCACGGCACCGCGCGCACCAGTGTTTCCAAGAGCGGGGTGGTGGACTCAGATGGTGGGCTGCGGGAGGTGCCAGCTCTCTGTGCGGCGGTGCGTTCTGGGCTGTGAGATCCACGGGTGGACCTGAGCGTGGAGGAGGGTGCTCCAGCCGCCAGCTCTGCTGCCACCGGCAGGGAGCGCGAGGGGGCACAGGACTGGGGGTCAGGGAGCTCCCCAGGAGGCTACAAGGGCAGGCGAGGGTGTGGCCTCTCGGGTCAGCCTGGCCCGGGCAGGTGTGCTCAGCCTGTGCCACGCGGACACCCAAACAGGACACAACGACCCAGCTGTGACGGAGTCGCTGCCTCAGAGAGAAACCACATGGTCGTCCACTGCACCCACGACAGTGGCGGGAGACTCCACCGCAGCCACACGGCGGGTAAAGCGAGAGCTCCGTGGATCTGTTTCCAGTGGGAGCCGAGAGCCTGTCCCCAGGCTCCTCTTCCACATCTGGGAGCCATGGAAGCCGGTGGAGCCCGGAGGAGTGCGGCACACAGGGGACTCGGCACCATCTAATCAGCATAGCGCAGCCCAGACCCCCGGCCACTTTCGGCCCCTGGCATGGCCACAAGCCCAAGCCCACTGCAGAGGGCCACGTAGCACACACTCTGCTGGCTGCAAGAATGCAGAACCACAGCAATAAAGCAGTGAGCGTGCTGACAAACCGCAGATACACCATGCCACTCAGCTGGAGCCACGGCCTCCGCTCGGCACGTCCAACCTGGTTCACCACGTGCCATCAGTCTCCATCCTTGATGATAAAAACAGCATCTGCCTTTACGTACAAGCCATGCTAAAACACAAATGTGAGACCTTCTGGAAAAGGCTAACGTACAAAACCCATAAACGTCTACTTCTCATCTGGGATGGAGACAGGCTCAGGGCTCTAGGAGCCTGCACAGCTATTTCCGGCCTAATTGTGGCGATGTGTGTCTGGTCTCACATTTCTAATGGCAAAAAAATCACGGAGAACGGCAACCCCTGTGTGATTCACGGCGGCTCCCTGTGGGCTGAGCTTCAGCGACAGGCCCTGCAGGCCGCTGCTTGGGACCAAGTGCTGGCTTCCTCTGAGACCCCCCGCTGACACCTGGCCACACTCCTGGGAACCATACCACCACCAGTGACACGCTGTGACGTCATCGAGGACCCTTGCAGGTGGCACTGAGGGGCCGCCCACAAACCTGCTCATCAGCCAGTGCTCTCTGCCTACAGGTCGAATATCCATGGAGCCTCCAGGACGGAAACTGCCCAGCCTCCCCAGTGGGCGGGTCTGTGCTTTCTCCTGGCCTCCTGGGGCGTCTGGGGTCTGAGTCTCTCTCCACCCCCAGCACTGGCGTCTTCTCTTCCCAGGACCCACTGCTTTGTCTCCGCATTCTTCCTGCTGGCCAGAGTGAGGCTCTTGGACAAACCTCAGGACACTTCCTACTTCCTCTACGCCCGCTGGTGACAGCACCGGTGGCTCCTGACTAGCCCTGGCCATTGGGCCTCCCTGGCTCTTGCTCTCCGCAGCCTGGCCACTCAGGGCTTCTTTCTGCTCTGAGCCCCCTGGGCCCTCCACGCCCTCGCCGGCCCGGTTCTGGATAGGCAGCCGTAAGGAGGCTGTGGGGCGGGCCGGGTCTTCCTGGCCGTGCGCAGGCAGGGTGAGGGCTGTGCTGGGGATGTGCACGTGGGAGCTGGGAGGGGCCCAGGCCCACAGACCCCCCCCGTGGAAGCACTCCCGTCTGCTTCTCTTGCACGCTGGCTGCACGGAGCACCTGCTCTGGATCCACACCCGGAGAGGAAGAGGAAACCCCCGCGGCTGCAGACGGCGGCCGCCCTCCAGCTGGCCTGCCCGCCTGTGAGGGGCCGGGAGGGAGCTGCGGCACCGGCACCGCCAGCAGCCCAGGTGTCCGCGCCTCCAGCTGAGCCCTGCTGCCGGTCTCATATCTGTGCGTTTTTCCTTCGTCTTCCGTGGTTGAGGTTTTCATTCAGTAACCACTTAGCAAAGCACTTGCGTGCTCCTCAGTGAACTCTGCAGTACCTCGCGTGGTGTCAAGCCCTTAGTGACGTCTGTCTGCGTTGTGCCCAGTCGGCACCGGCCCTGCTGGGCTGGGACCCGACCCGAGGGGGCCGCCTTCCTCCTGAGGGCGCCACCTCCCCTGTGGCTGATGGCTCTGATGGCGCTGCCCTTGCTCTAAGGGACTTTACTTTCAGAAAGTGGTGGCATGTGTGATTGACAGCTGACAGGTGGGAGGGGAGGGATGATGTACAGACAGGAAGTGGGTGGGTGGTGGACAGAGGGGCGGGGAGCTGGCTATCGATGGAGCTGCTTTGGCTCCCCAGGGCGCATGCGGCCGCTTTAACTCTGCTGTCGTACGGTCCACGGCTGGTCGCACGAGGCTCACGGTGGGGCCATGGGGCATGTCCTCAGAGGGTCTCGCATGAGAAAGTTGATTATCAGAGTGCAGGTTCTGCCTGCGTGTACTCTCTGCTTCCTGCCCTGTCACGTGACGGCGCCTCGGCACCGCCGCCAGCAGCCACGCCATCTTGTAGTCTCCAAACTGTGAGCTGAAACCAACCCTTCCTTCCCCAGAGCAGCTCCTCCCAGGATTGAGAAGCGGACTCAGAGGTAGACGGACGGACAGACGGATGATACAAAAGGATTGTGCAGAGACAGATGGACAGATGGACAGGCAGGTGGCAGACTGGTTTGTGCATCGGTTGCAGACTGTTGGTTCCTCGCTGCACACCATGAATCGGGACATCCTGAGCCCTCCTGACGATGCATCTGTGGCTGGATTGGTCCTGTGTTTGTGTCAGGGTACTCTCCTCTGCTACTGTAGATAAGAATTCAGCCTCTACCCTAAATCCACACCCGCCCCAGCCAGCTGCCAACCCCCTCCACCCTAAATCCACACCTGCCCCAGCCAGCTGCCAACCCCTGGCAAAACACTCCAGCAAGCAGGGTCAGCACACAGGCAGCAGACCACAAAGGGACGCACGCTGCGGGGACTAGGGCGGGGCCGTGGCCGCTGGCTCCGCCCCCTCTGGGCGTGGCCTGTCTTCTGCCTGCCTGGCCGCACTGTGCAGCTGCCCTCGTCCTCATTGGTTCTCGCCCTGTGGTCACCGCCCTCTTTGACTTGCTTTTAGAATTGTTTTCCTAAATTCAGATTTCTCACCAAGAAGCCATCTAGCAATGGCATTACATCTCTGGTTCTGATCATGCATCAATGCATAGATGGGCGCCAAGAAAAACAGCACGGAACTGACACTGCACCGTGATGACTGCGACTGTTCATGGCGTAGGCACCACCATTTTCAGTTCTCACTAGACCTGACTGGCACACGGAGAATGCTGACGCCTCGGAATCCACCTGGCAGTCCACACACCTGTGATGCCAACGAGACAGACTGCCCCTGTGTGCTGGGCTCTGGGTGGTGTCAGCTCCCCAGGGAAGCAGGCGGGGCCGGGAGTCTGGGTGCAGGGTAGACGTGGCATGGTGGTAACCACAGAAGTCAGGTCACGTGGCGGAGGGCTGTGTCTGAGCCAGACTGGTTTACATGGTTCTGGTGCTAGTTGGCGCTGGCAACGGGAAGGGGGGCAGCAGCTCATAGGGTCCCCAGCTGCCCTCCTCTCCCAGCTTCCCAGCACCGCCTGTCCCACCTCGTCACTGCAGAGGGGCCGCCCTCAGGCTTCTCCTCTCTGGGCCACCAGGAACGCTGGCTCAGAGGGGAGCCCGCTGAGCTCAGATGGCTTTGATGGGCTGGCACCACCACCCACACCCACCCCGGGGCTGCTGGGGCGCAGAGGCTGCAGCTATCGGGGTGCACCTGCACACGGGAATGGATGCCCCGCCCCTGCCTACCCTCGGCCCCGCCTCTCCCTCCAGAGCTGCTTGTGGCGGCCTCTGAGGGCTCCGGCTGGCCCGAGTGACACAGGCCTTGCACAGGAAGAACCGTCCTGGGTGAGGTGGGGGCCGGGAGCGGGGCTCTCACAGTCGCTGCACTGGCCCTGCTGTGGGGGCCCCAGAAGCCAGTCCAGATGTGGCCACCTACACAGCTGGGAGTGGTCTGTGTCCAGGGAGCCACAGCAGCTGGCCCTCCAGACCTCACTCGTCTCAGAGGGACCCTCCCAACCTCCCAGGCAGCACCCACGGCAGGGAGCAGAAGCTGCCGGCCTACGGGGGCCCTTGCACTGCTGAGGTCTCCCTGAACATGGGCCTTGGCCACAGCACACGCAGGAGCCCCTCAGCGCCACCCTACGGGGACAGCCAGCCAGACGGGGCCCAGGGTCAGCGTTTTGGAAAACAACTGTAGGGGGAGGAGTTTCTCTGCTCTGGATGTCAAGATGAAACCGAGCAACAAACACCTGTGCAGCTCTGGGGGGCGGAGCGACAGGTGGGAGGCCCGTCTGCCAGGGCGGGGCTGTGCCTTCTGGCTGCAGAGCAGGAGGCACTGTGGGAGAGGTTGGCATGCTAGAAGAACGCTGGGCCCCTGGACTTGACAACGGGAGGAAGGGAAAACCAGCACCGCCTCGCTGCTCAGCGATGGTCAGAACAGGTGTTCCAGCTGGACTCCCCACCCCGGGTCCCCGACGCAGCGGGACGGGCTGCGCTCGCGGGCGCCAGGAGTGTGCACACCCTCCCTCAGGAGCCGTCTCCAGCGAGTGATGTCCCCAAACCCTGACCTCCGGGACTTGGAAACCACTGGGGAGTACAGGGGCCATCGCACTCACACCCACTCCACAGGGGCCTTGCATTCCGGCCGCCCTGGCTCAGCTTGGGGTGGGGGGGCGGGAAGCAGGTGCAACCCAGGGGCATGTCACCTCCTCTTCAATCCTCCCTGAAACTTTCCTGGGAAAATAAAATTAATGCAGAAAATGCCCACATAGGACGGCTGCAGAAACTAACACTGGGGAGCCACTGGCGAGGCAGGGGAGCCGCTCGCTGCCCGGCGTGTCCTGGAAACACCGCGGAGGGCCACGGGGTGGGGTGTGTGTGTGTGTGTGTGGTGGCCTCAGCGGATCTTCTAGGCTTCACAGCTGCCTGGGGCTTCACAGAGACCTGGACAGATCGCAGGTTCCAAATACGTCGCGGAGGGCCGGTGTGTGGCAGCTTCGCCCGAGAAGGGATTAAAGGTGGGTTTAAGCAGAGCAAGTGCCCCCCGGGCGCTCACGGGGCTCCTCCCAGCTGCCTGCGTGGGCCTGCTGCGGGGACTTGCGGTGGCTGACCCTGCTGTGCACACTGCGACTTCGCTTCCGTGGGACAGCAGGTGACATACATTCAGCCATGTCAGGTGTCACAAAGCTGTCTCCTCGTCTGCACACAGCAAAGATGGCTGTCACCATCGCACCAGATCTCCCCATGAGAGTGGCTGCTTCCCACGTGCCGCTCCGTGGTTGGGCTGGGTTGTGGGGTTGAAGACGTTCTCACAGGGCCGTGGGCAGGAACAGTGTGTTCTAGGTCAAGGTCAGGACCACCCCATGGGAGTAGCCTGGGACTCTGACACACAGCACTGCCTCTGGTCAGAGCTGCTGTGCCGTTCTCCCAGTCCTATCACCCAGTGACATCTGGGACCCGCCTCGGACACTCACAGATGGCTCAGGACCAGCCCCACTCACACCACGTGCACGGCACAGGCGGGCAGCTGGGTGTGATGCCCGAACCCTCCTCTGCATCATAGCCTCTACTCCCAGCAGCTCCCTGGGCCACTCAGCACAAGACGCGCAAACTCTGAGACTCGGTTAATAAGAAGGACCGACATGGGTCATTGTCATGGACCCTGGGGGACACATAGGTCAGCTTCAAGACATTCAGACTCCCCAGCCATGGAGGCCAGGACGAGGGGGCACAGCGGGGCTACCCCTGCTCCTCCACACCCGCTGCTGTAAAGGAGGACTTCCTGGCTTTGCATGCACAAGGTCAAAACCACCAGTGGGCCAGCTGTGGTGTAGTGAGTAAAGCTGTCGCCTATGGTGCCAGTGCAGGTTCAAGTCCCGGCTGCTGCACTTCCGATCCAGCTCTCTGTTGTGGCCTGGGAAAGCAGTAGAAGATGGCCCGCGTGTAGAAGATGGTCTCTACATCCATGTGGGAGACCCAGGAGAAGCTCCTGGCTTTGGATCAGCTCAGCTCTGGCCGTTGTGGCCATTTGAGGAGTGAACCAGCGGATGGAAGACCTCCCTCTTTCTCTTCATCTCTCTGTGTGTGTGTGTGTGTGTGTGTGTGTCTGTGTCTGTAATTCTGCCTTTAAAATCAATAACTAAATCTTAGAAAAAAGAACGCACTAGCAGTCACTGCCGGTCTCTTCCCAGTAGTCAGTGCGCTGCTTCGCTGCTCCACAGCCGCTTACGAACACTGACCCGGAAGAACCTTGAAGTCTCTCTGGCTGTAGGGAAAGAACGGGCTGCTTTTCTCTGGGCTGGGAAGGGGTCCCTGAGGCATTCTGCTTGTTGGGCCTGACACGGGGGAGGGGACCACGCTCTCTCACCAGGCAGCCAGCCCAAGGCTCCCCTCCGGAGCTGGCCCGTGAGCTGGCTGTGCCCCGAGCCTGCTGTGGGCACCGCCGGGCCCCTTGGCTGCTGAGGCAGCTGCGAGGGCAGTGAGCGTGGGGGTGGGTGCTAGCGACCCGAGGAACAGACTGGGGAAGCGGCTGCGTCCCTGCCCACGGAGTGCGCAGCAAAGGCCTCCCCGGGCCGGCGCTTCCAGCCCCTCTGCCCGGCCTGGTCATCGGCAGAGGCCGTGCAGCGAGCCTCCTCCCACGGCTGAGGACCCCGCTCAGTGCTCCCTGTTTGTGAGGCAAGAACTCCACGCCTCCGTGGTCCCCACTGCAGGGTCTGGGCTGAGTGTTGCTGTCAGCACGGAGACGGGTCCTGGGGACTTAGTCTTGCTGGGAGCCAACACTCCACTGTCGCTGCTGACGTCCCAGTCACGCCCTGTGTTCCCTTCTTGCTTTACTTGAAGGCACGAGCTCTGACTAGTTCCTCCACAGACGGGCTCGTGCGATGCGCTGTGTGCGTGGACGGTGGAGCGTGGCTCTGTGGTTGGAGTCCCTTTACTGTGTCGTGGCAGCACAGGCCTTCTAGGAATTCCATGTTCACAGCGCGTTTGCTTTGTCCTGGTTACAGACGTGTTCACATCGTGGACGCCCTGTCTGCCCCTTACTGGTGACGTCAACAGCAAGCGTGCGTGTCCAGCAGCATGGGGGGCCTCTGCCTGTGGACAGAAAGGCCCAGGACTTGCCCGGCGCGAGGCTCGCTGGGGACAGGTGATCCTGCTGCGGCAGGTGTGGGTGCCTCCCGACCGCCCCAGGCGCCTCGCTCCACACTGAAGAGGGGCACATCCTGCCCAGGGCCCTGGCTCCACGCGGCCAGTTCTCTCTGGATCTGCTACATTCGCTGCCTTTGGCCCAGTTGGAAGTCATCTCCTGTGAGATAAGTCTTTTGGCCACACCATGATTTTTAAAGATTCTGCAATGTGCGAGTCTTCATTCTGCACGAAGTCCCGTGGACTGTGGCCAGGCTTGCTGAGAACGCTCCCGGCTCCCAGCCCGGGGCGGCTCTTCCTCATCCCCTGGGCCTCGGCCAGGGACGGGGCCCCGCTGTCTGCTCGGGGTGACCGGAGGCTCGGGAACAGGGTCCCAGTGGCTTGCTGAGCTCCCAAGGCTGGTTTCCTCTCCCAGGATGTAGCCTTCGGGCTGCGGCGGGAGGCGGCCTGCCCAGTCTGTTGGCCGCACCAGCCCTGCACAAACACGTGCTGGCGCCCAGAGACCCTTCCGCACAGGGTGCGGGAAACGACCCGGGAGTCAGTCTGAACCAAGTAGCCCTTACTTCTTTATCTACCCAAAGAGGGGAATGGTTTCAAATACTGTGAGAAATGGCAAGATCAGGCATTTTCAAGAGATTATAGACTCACTTGAGATTTTAAAGCGTAAAGTACAGGCAGGAGCCTGCAAGTACACTTTGGCCAGACATTTGCTGGGATTGGCCCGTCCTTAAATCATTTGCAACGGGAACCCAGCTTTCCTCCCACTTCCGTAGTGGGGCTGGGGGGTCACTGGGAGGCAGAGGCACAAGCTCGGGGGCCCGAGTGCTCCCCACCCTGTGCTGACTTAGCCACACCAGGGCTGCTTCCCCTGCAGTCTGTGACCGGCCTCCTGAGAGCCAGCGCGGGTCCACTCCTTCCCGCGTGCCTCCTACTAGTGCTGTCCGGCTTGCCAGCATCTCATCCGGGACAAGTTCTAGACCAAAATATGCCACAAGGGTTAAGGGTCACTGGAGCCCAAATACCAGAGGGAGCGACAGACGGAGCTGGTCACAGAACGGGGAAGAAAGCAGGGTTTGACGTGGCGGTGCAGGATGGCAAAGCCGGGGCCACGCGGCACAGCACGGAGGTGGCCGGAGGAGCACATGTGAGTCCCAGGAGGCGAAAGCCAGGCCATTGCAAGGGTGAGGCTGTGGGCAGTGAACCTGTACAGATCGCTCGTGTCCGCTGTAGGTGCTCATGCGGGTTCGGGCTGTTCTGCCCAGTCTGTGGATGCAGCAGAAACTGAACTCTGTTCCGCACACCGAGTCCTGGGGTCCCACTGGGGGACGGGTAAGACTGACCCCGGCAGTGACCGAGCGACCTCTGCTGCACCCTGTGTTGGAGCCCTGGCCCCCACGGTGGCTGTGCACTTGGAGACAGCCCTTCAAGGAGCTGGTTAAGCTCGGACAAGGTCGCGGTCTGATGGGACTGGCGATTCAACAGGAGAGGAACACACAGAGTAGGGACCTGACCAGAGTCAAGGCCTTGTGAGGGAGGGGCTCGCCAGGGACTGTCCTGCTGCTACCTGGCGGACTCCAGCCTCCAGACGCGGAATAGAAGCTCTGTCGTCCCACCCGGCTCTGACACACACCTGGCTTCTGCCACGCCCTCCGGGTTACTGGAGCGTCCTCACAGCCCTCACCCACGATGAGATTCAGACCACACTGTCCAGATGGCCTTGGGTCTGGACGGAGGAAGCCTCAGACCTCACTCGGAAGTGCTGTGGGCTCCACCAGGCCCCCGCTCGGCCTCTCCCTGCCGACTCAGGCGGGCTTGTTCCCCAGTGCTACCCAGGGGTCACGCTGCAGGCCCAGGACTGGAGCTGTAGCTCCCTCCATTTCTCTGCTGAGACTCAGGAAAACATGGCTTCCCTTTCTCCACGTGGAGTCGGGAACGTAGCCTGGCTTGCCTCATTAGCCTGGGGGGCAGGGGCGGGAGGGCGCTCCTTGTCACAATGGGCCTGCAACGCCTCAGGTCCCGGTTTCTGCTGGGCTAAGGGCTCCAATGGGGCGACACAGGTTGCAACAGCACAGCCAAGCGATGGCTTGTTTTCTTGCATATCGTTGACCCCAAAGACATGTCTGGTGCTGAGCAGCAGGTGGATTCTCTGTCGGGTCGGCGATACCGGCAGGTGCAGCCCGCAGGTGGTCACCGCGTCTCCCAGCTCCCTGTCCCAGCTCCAGCCCAGGAGGACTCAGAGTGGCCACAGTGTCTCTGCTCAGCTCGACTGTGACTTACAGCGGTGTGGCCTCGCATTTCCCTGACGTCCCTGTGGCTGCCCATCCCGGCTGCTCAAGGCGTCATCTTTCAGGAGAGTGCAGGGCTGTGATGGGCTCCGGCCCTGCTGGAAACCAAGGAGACGAGCGGGCAGGACAGGGCCGTGACCGCCCGGGGGTGCGCATCTTGTCACGGACACTTGGTGAGTGGCCCACAGTGCGTTTCTGACACTGCTTATTTCTAAGCGGACAATACAAGTTGTCTGTCTGCGGGGCACCGGGTGGTGTTTTGATGGGCGTGTGTACTGGGGAATGTCCAAGCAGGGCAACTGTGTCTATTTCCTTAAACATGGAGCATCTCTGAGTGGTGAACACATTGCAGAGCCTTTCTTCTGGGCCTGAAGAGAGAGGCCCGTGTGTTATCATACAAAGTGACAAGCTGGGAGACGTCGAGAAGCGCAGATCTGCGGCTCACACACGCTCGCCGGGAGAGGACACGTCCCCCACAGACAGTGCTTGGATGCTGTCTTCCTCTGCTTCAGACCTTGATTTTTTTTTTAAGATTTTATTTATTTATTGGAGAGGTAGAGTTACAGAGAGGGAGAGACACATAGAGAGAGTCTTCCATCTCTTGCGTACTCCCTAAATGGCCGCAATGGCCTGAGCGGGGCCAATCTGAAGCCAGGAGCCAGGAGCTTCTTCCGAGTCTCCCACATGGGTGCAGGGGCCCAAGGACTTGGGCCATCTTCCACTGTTTTTCCAGGCCACAGCAGAGAGCTGGGGCAGCCAGGACACGAGCCAGGGCCCATAGGGGACAATGGGGCTGCAGGCGGAGGCTGAGCCCACTGTGCCCCGGCGCTGGCTCCTGGCTGTGATCTTACGAAAACCTCCTTGGCAACAGTGCAGCCGGGAAACCCCTAGCATCAAGCAGTGGTGGAGAATCCCCGAAGGAAAAGGCGTTTCTGACGTCTGGCTCCTAGTGCTTTGTTCCACTGGGGACCACGGGAGACCCGTGGGCTTCTGTAACGCTGACCGGGCCAGCTGGGATGGTTTCAAGAGGAAGCTGCTGCTAATTAAACAGCCTCCAGACCTGGTCACGGGCCTCCGCTCATCTGCAGGCCCAGCAGCGGGGGTCGAGGACTCCTGTCTTTGGCGCTGCACCTGTCCTGTCCAGACGGTGCTCAGTCCCCGACTCTGTGGCACCGTGACGGTGACATGGGTTCCGTGGAAACCGTGCTGATGACTGTGAGTCCGGAGCTGGTGACCCGCAGCCCCCGGGAGCCCGCGGTCGGCGGGGGGGTGACCTGGCTGGGCCGTTCGCTGCGTGGCCGAGCTCCCGAGCTCCCGGCTGAGGGCCATCTCCTGTGGGTTTCCTGGGAGCTGCCCCTCCCGAGCTGGGCAGTGCCCGTGTCACCTGCAGATGGGACAGGCTCGGGGCCGCTGCGAGCTCTGACCGCTCACCTGGCAGGGGTGCTGGGGGCATCAACAGCTTCTGGGACCTCAGAAGCCCCGTTCAGGTGCAGTCTACAGAGTCAAGAGGCCCCAGCAACCTCTGGCCTGTGAACCAGAATCCTCAACACACCGCAACCTCACGAGCTGCGGGACGCTCTTTCCTTCCCTGGCGTGGCCACAGCAGCTCCCGGGCCGCCCTTGGGCAGAGCCGTCGCTGGGGGTGGGGGGCACTGGGCGTTGCAAAGCCACCTCCCGCCTGTGCACCGCCACGCTGGCTGCCCCGCCCTGCGTCGGGCGTGTTTGGTTCCGCACATGCGGCTGCTGCCTGTGCTTCCCCTCTCTGCGGAGGCCCCAGGAGGGTGACCCGGGGCCCGGGCTGCCTGCGTGCCTCTCGGTGGATGCCTGGGCTCCAGCGCTGCCACGTTGCTCAGAAGAGCCAGCAGCAGGAGGCTGAAACCCCCGTCTGTCCGCTGGCGCTGCTCCCGGGGAGGCAGGAAATCCCGAATGTTTGTTTTGTTTTCTTCACAGACAAAAGCTTTGACTCCGGAATGATTTCCAGGAATTACAGTATGAGAGCTTAGCATGTGAGGGCTTTATTTTCTTCTTGAAAAAATAGAAATGAAATCAAAGCGGAGGACGTGAGGCCGGCCACTCTGCATGTTGGTGCATTCCGCGCCGCGATGACACCGCCCACCCACCCGGGGCAGGGGTGATCAGTTTTACGCAGCTTCCACTCTGCAGGAGCCTGAGGAGAGGGGGGGTCACGCCGGGTGTGAGGGGCACCGGGGCATGGGGAGGGCCTGGCTGCTCTTCCTCCTTCCCCTCTTCTCAGGACCCGCTGCCAGCAGACCTGGAGCCCTGCCCAGGACTGCGTCTCTGCTGCCCCTTGCCCAGCCCAGCAGGGGAGTGGCCGGCGGTCTCTCCCGACTCTCGGAAACCTTTCCTGGTGGTGGCGCTGGGAGGGGCCGTGTTGGGGGTGACTACAGAGGGGCCTTGAGGTGTTGGGTTATCCTTGCACAGCACCTGTACTCTGCTGTGGGCTAACCTTGGAAGAGACCTGCCACGATTCTGCCGCATTCTCCTGGTCACCCAGACCCCGGGGGTAGACAGGTGAGGGCCACCTTGCAGGCCGCGGTCACCCCTGGATGGCACGCTGTGGCCTTGTTGATGATGCCTGTTCTGCTCACGGAGCGTACCGGGAGCCCTGGCTGGGCCCCTGCTCCTGTGTGTTGAGCACCGCGAGGGCACGCGTGCTTACATCCTCATGGAACCATTCCCAGCCATGGGGAGATGAGCCGGTGATGCCAGACCACGTCCAGGACAGACAGACGCACCGTGTGCCCCACCCTGGAGCACAGCCGCTCATCGCACGGCTCCCCGCCCCCACTCCTCTCCCCGCCGCGACGAGGCCCTGGCTGTGGGCTCTGCGCTCCCACTGCTCTGCTCCAACCTCCCGGGAAGCCACCCCCACTGCATAGCCGGGACGGTTCTGTGTGGCCACCACCCACGGGCTCCTCTGTGGCGTGGCATGACCGACACCCCTCCTGCTACCCTCTCAGCGGCTCCGTCCATCCCAGCCTCTCAACGCTGGAGAAGCCACAGAGGCGTCCTTGGTCCCCTCTCTTTGTCTCTGGGGCTGTAACACCATCCTCGGTCACTGACCCGGGACCCGTCTCAGGTCCAGATCCCACTGACCCGACACTCACAGACCAGCCTGTCACGGGGCCTCTCCGTGTCCGTGTCCAGTGGACACCAGGACCCAGAAATCCCCTCGCTGAACTTGTGCCTGCCCGCTGACGCTGCTTCCTCGCCCAGCTTAGGGGACGGCACACCGTCCCTGCTGCTGCTCCCTCAAAGCCGTGATGTGACCCTGACCCCTTTTTACCTCACACCCCTCCCATCAAATTCTCCCTCCAAACAGTTACAGAGACAGCCGCCTCCAGCGTCCTCAGTGACGCCACGGACCTGGGCCACTGCGGGCCCCCAGCGACGTCCTCTTCCCACTCCTCCTCTCCTGACCCCGACTTCCGGTCACTGAACGCAGGCCCTGTCACCTCTGCCTACGTCTGCGGGTCTGCGGTAGGCTCGGGTTCCAAGGAGACCCAGAGTTCCCAGGAAGCCCCCGGGGCCAGCAGCCTCACGCCTCCCTCCGTCCTCTGCAGCGTGGCCCCTGGCTCTGCCCGCGCAGCCTCGCGCTCACTCCGCCCTGCTGCTTTCCTGCGACCCTCACGGGAACCCCTCTTCCTGGACCTCCCCTCACCGTCACTTGTCAGCTCCTCCCCTCCACCAGGTTCCACAGAAATGCCACCAAAGCTCGGTGTCTCGGAGGCACCAACCCCTCCGCCACCCTGTCTTCTTGGTGGAGTTCCTCTGCCGTCTGTGTCCTGCACTGTTCACCACCGACTCTTGGGCATCGCTCCTTTCCCCGCAAGGAGGGCACATCGGCGTCACCTTTCATTGTCCACCGCGGCGCCCCCTTTCCTAGAGCGGGGCAGCGTGCACCTCCCCGGTTTGGCCAAGTGCAGAAGGAAAACACAGCCTTGGCAGCCGGCACAGTGGCTCAGCGGTTAAGCCTCTGCCTGCAGCCCGTATGTTGCTGGTTTGAGTCCCAGCTGCTCCACTTCCGACCCAGCTCTCTGCTATGGCCTAGAAGATGGCCCAGGTGCTGGGACCCCTGCACCCATGTGGGAGACCCCGATGAAACTCCTGACTTTGGCTTGGCCCAGCCCCGGGGCCGCTGTGGCCATCTGGGGAGTGAAGTAGCCGGTGTGAGATCTCCCTCTTTCTCTCCCCCTCTCTCCCCTCCCCCTTCAGTTAGCTCTCCCTTTAAGACTTGTTAGTTTATTTAAAAGGGAGAGTCGGCCTCTACATTCATTCCCTTTCTAAAGGGACCTGTGATGATTTGGGGCTCCAGTGGAGGTGCGGGTGAGTTAATAGATTCGCCATTGCCCGTTAGATGCAGTTGGTAACCAAGAGGCTCCGACGCGCTCCTGCGTCCCAGCTTCTGCTGTGGTGTTCATCAGCCTGGAGCTGGAGTGGAGTGCCGCTGACTCCCCAGCAGCACAGATGAGCTGCAGACCCAGGGTGAGCACGTGGGCTAGTGCTTCTGCTTGTGCGCGTAAGCATTTTGAATGCCAACATCCTTCTGGGTTAAAATCATGCTTTCAAGAGAAGCTGGTGGAGCGCTTGTCACCAGCATCCACCCTGCCCCACCAGCTTGGCACGCCGGAAGGAGCACACTTTGCCGTTAGTAATGCAGCCCACTTGCTGCGGCCTGTCTCCCCAGAAGGCCTCCCACCCAACCAGCTACGTGCTGTCTGTTAGCGCACCCACAGGCAACGTCTACCCAGTCCACAGCAGACCCCACCGCGTCCCAGGGGTCAAGAGGTTCCCGGGAGAACGCCAAGGCACCCGTGGCCACCGTGCCCTGCAGGGAGGCTGTGCAGCGCGAGGTACTGCAGGCGGCCCCTTGCAGAACGCGTGCAAGTGGAGGGGAGTCAGGGCAGCAGTCGGTGGCAGGCTTTAAAGGATTTGCGTTTGCTTATGCACACAGATTCCGCTAGGCGTCCTGTGTGAGGCCATCGGGGCCTCAGACGTACGACAGGTGCCGGTTTGTCCCCTGGGCCTCTAAGTGACTCGCGGGAGCCAGCGAGCTCGGCACTGAGCTGCTGAGGCTCCCATGTTGATTGCGTTTGCGACTCCACCCACACAATGGCACCAGGACCAGATGACCCGGTTAAAAAAAGGGCAAAGGGCTGGAACAGAAGGCGTTGAAATTGAAAACAAGAATATGAAAAGCTGCTCAATGTCTCTAAGTATTGGAGAAATTCAGAGCAAAACCACAGTGGGAATCACTTCACCCCTGTTGGATGACGGTTACAGAGGAAGGAAAAGACAGCAAGTGTTAGTGAGGGCGCAGAGGGTAGAAGCCCCACAGTGTCGGCGTGACTGGGGCGGCACAGCCAACCTACAGCAGCCTGGGCTTGGTCAAAGAGGCAGGAGTGAGCCCACAGTGTGGCTCAGCAGTCACCCTTGTCGGGACGTAGCAGAAGCCACCGGGACTTCCCAGAGACCTGCACTCCCCTACTCAGGGCAGCCAAGCTACGGGCACAACCCAAATGCCCGTAGATGACTAGCGGAAACGTGGAGCATGTCCAGTGGGCTGTCCAGCTTAGAGGAGGGGATGTGGTGCCCAGGGGCTGCCCAGCTTAGAGGAGGGGGACGTGGTGTGTCCAGGGGCTGCCCAGCTTAGAGGAGGGGATGTGGTACACCCAGGGGCTGTCCAGCTGAGAGGAGGGGGCCGTGGAGTATCCAGTGGGCTGTCCAGCTGAGAGGAGGGGGACGTGGTGCCCGGGGCTGCCCAGCTTAGAGGAGTTGGCCATCTGCCCAGCTACGTCGATGCAGTGGACCTAGAGGACATTATGCTGTGAAAGCCAAGACCGCGTGACTGGTACCACTGCTCCATGTGCAGTGCGTCTAGGAGAGAGACTCAGAAACAGGGCTGGATGGGAGGAGGACGGGGAGGCTGGTGACAGCATCCAGAGCATCGGTGGAAGAGGGGGAAGCCCCTTCTCGCCCCCAGGCCCCTGGCGTCAGCACACGCTGCAGCTACAAGGCTCTGCATCCTCAGGAATGTGCCAGGACGGCGGGGGCTGCGAGGAGGGCGCTATCCTGAGGAATAAACACAGGAGGAGGAACGCTGGCGGCGACGGACGGGCTCAGGACAGGCTGTGGCCACCGCGCCTGCGTGGGAACCTTCCTCCCAGTGCACGGAGCTGCGAACGTTACACACGGATGCTGTCTGTGTGCCAGTCACCCCCAACGGAGAGGTTCTGGAGAGAAAGATGGAGCTCAATAAAGTGTATCAGCTTATTCACATGTTAATTCAGAAAATAATTTTAAACTTTTATGAGTATAAATTGTGTATTTTAATCTGATGGAAAATGTAAACCTTCCCTCTTATGCTATATTTGTATTCCATTGCCAATATTCTTTGACTTTTTACATTAAAATTGCATTTTTCCCAGTTAGATTTCCTGGGGTCCAATATCCAGATGTGGCCTGAATGAGCCTCTGATGTGCCGACACCGATCTGAAAACGCACAGAAACCCTCGAGACGAAACAGCAGTGCACCCAGCCAGCTGACTTTCCTGACACGTTGTGTAGGTAGTTGTTCCAGCCACGGACGGCCAGGCCCCAGTCTCGGTACCCCCACCCCCCGCAGGAGCAGGGCAACCAGGCAGGGCCACCTCTGCAGGGAGCAGGATCGGAAGTGGAGCAGCCAGGGCTCAAACTGGTGTCCCTACGGGATGCCAGCGTCACAGGGGCCGCTTTACCCACTGCGCCAGAGCACCGGCCCCTAAGGTTTTCTTCATGTTTAAACTGCCGAGAACGATGTCACTGAGAGTTTAAGATAAGACTGCCGAGTCACTTTTCAATACGCGCAGGGCATGGAGAGCTGCACTGACTGAGCCCACAGCACCACATTAAAACACGTGAGGGAAACCTCCTCCTAAATCAGTACACTTTTGAATTCACATGTCCATTCTATTTTCCTAAATAATGTTTACTGTGATGAGATAAATTTTAGAGTAGAAACATCGATACCATATTATTTTCATCAAAAATGTGCATATTTAAAAATAGAGTTAAAATGGCACCATTAAAACTATATTAAAATTTCTGTTTTCAATACTATTATTTTATACTTAATTTATTCAAGCAATATAAAATGCCACATAATCAAATGACTATTAAACATAAAAGTAAAATTTTGTAGGAAATTCATCCTCATGATCTTGGTAGAGGCAGAGGCAGAGAGAGAGGTCTTCCCTCTGCTGGTTCAGTCCCCAGTGGCCACAGCAGCCAGGGCTGGGCCGGGCTTCAGCCAGGAGCCAGGAGCCAGGAGCTCTATCCGGGTCTCCCATGTGGGCGCAGGGACCTAAGCACTTGGGCCATCCTCTGCTGCTTTCCCAGGTGCATCAGCAGGGAGCTGGATTGGGAGTGGAGCAGCCGGAACTTGAACCGGCACCCATAGGGGACCAGCTGCACCAAGGCATTGCCTCAATCTTGGCAGAATGGCTTCTCAATCCGCTTGCACATGTGTGGATAAGTTTCCCGGGGCTGTGGTAAGAAGATCACGGGTCAGCTGCGTCTCCGTCACGCATTCCTGTGAGCCTGCGCACTGAGGAAGGCTGGTCAGACCCCGATGACGGAGAGTGGCTTCGGGAGGACATTTGCTTTTCTTCACTGAGCAGGAGGCATTCCCGCTGAGACGTGCCTTTCCCAGGACTGGGGGAAGCTTTGGAGCCATCCGGTTAGCCAGGACTGGAAACGCAGAGCAAAGCTACACCCACCAGTATGCACCCACACTTGCTGACTGGGAGTAGCTGGGCGGGCACCCGCCTCTCCATTCTGGGGTGAGGAGGCCGAGGCTGGGGCTGGTGCGGCTGGGCAGCAGGGTTTCAGGTGCCAGCTGCCTGGGGCGGGGGACGTCTCTACGCCGTTCTTCTCTGGGGGGCTCACACCTCTGTCCCAGCCACAGGCAGAGGCAAAGCCCGGCTGCATGGCGGGAGCTGCGACTGCGCATCGGGACAGAGGTGCTGCAGGGCCCGGATCCCATGGCACAGCCTGAGGGTTCCTGTCCCGCAAGTAGGACGCTAGGCATGGACAGACTAAATCCGGCCATTTTCCACCCTCAGGCGTGGGGTCCCAGGCGGTGACTTCCTAGGAGTAAAGTCGAATACAGAATTGACCAGCTACTTAAAGAGTGCGACAGAGCTTTCTCTTCCAGGTACTGTTGCGCGTCTAAGCACCGAGGTGACGAGAGACAAGAAAGCCCTCTGGGACCTGGGCGCCCTGGTTCCACAGCCTGAAGTCAGTTCCTGCTCCAACCTGCCTGCCAACAAACGTCCTAGCGCTCTCCGCAAAGCGTCACCAAACCCACGCCAAAGGTGTGGCACAAAGGCACGAGGCAGACCGAAGCAAACGGGAGAAAGCCCAGCTCCGGATGCGGCGCACTTGCAGAGCGATTTCTCTCCCTCCCCCAGCAACGTGAACACTAACAATAAACGTGAAAAGAAAAAGTGCCAACTGCTGCAAGCCCGCCGGCCACCTGGTAAGGGGTGACCAGAAAGTGGCATTGAGATGAGCACAATGAGCTTGCACCGAAGACTGCTGATGCCGATTGTAGAAAGGAACTGAGACTCATGCTGGTTCTATAGACATGGAAGACGTGATGCCGCCCCGTGTTCCCGGAGGCCGTGGCGTCTCTGTTTTTGGGGTCATCTTGGTTTCCCAGCTGCGTCTCAGAGCTCACGCGTGTACGAACTCTCGGGATCCAGACGGCTTTCTCTAAGGTTCAGCCCCCACCTCTGCCAGGCAACCTGCACACATCGGGATGGCTCCCTGGCATGTGTGTGTACGGCTCACGTACACGTGTGCACGGCTCACATACGTGTGTGCATCGCATACGTGTGTGCACAGCGGCCATCAGGCGTCTCTTCCCAGCACTCGGAGAAAACTGTGCGCCAGCACCAGAACTGCTCCACCATCCAGCCAGAGCCCTGGCTCCGCGCGCCGTGACTTCCTCCCACCACTGTGCTAGAGCAGACCGAGCCAATCAGCCGCCTGCCTGCATCTCCCCCCCCGCCTCTGTCCCCTCTCTCCACCTCAGTGCCGCCAGCCTGCGCCCCCCCCCCGCCTCTGTCCCCTCTCTCCACCTCGGTGCCCCCAGCCTGCGTCCCCCCCCCCGCCTCTGTCCCCTCTCTCCACCTCGGTGCCCCCAGCCTGCGCCCCCCCCCCCCGCCTCTGTCCCCTCTCTCCACCTCGGTGCCCCCAGCCTGCGTCCCCCCCCCGCCTCTGTCCCCTCTCTCCACCTCGGTGCCCCCAGCGTCCTCCAGCAGCTTCCTGACTGGTCTCCCCTCTACTTCTCTGTCCATCCACTCACATTGCACTCCGAGTGCTGCACTCAGAGTGGAGTTTACCTGGGGCAGCTGTGACCCCGCCCCTCCGTGGCCACATAGTGCAGTGGCTCTCGTTGGGCGGCACACCTCACAGGCATCTCCACGGACTGCCCAGGTGACCTTGCACCCCCACCACCTGGCCCCGTCCTTGTTCACAGGCTGTCCATCAGCTCCTTCATGGCCCCCGTCCACCCCACCACAGGGCATTTGCACACACCACTCCCCACCTGGGCCCCTCTTCCTATTCTGTACCCAGTAAGTACGTGGGATCCTTCATGTCCTAGCCCACGCTTCAGGGCTCATTAACGGGCTCGCTCTCTCTCTCGCCTCTTGCATATTCTGCAATCAGAGATGGTCTCTGTCTACATTCTCAAATTTCTTCCAGAATGTGGCATTGAGCTCGGTTTGCTGTTCGTGTTCAGTAAATCCTTGATAAATGAGAGAGGAGAAGGCAGGGGTCATCGGCAGACTTCCAGCTCCACAGCTGCAAGAATGTGGGGGCCGAGTGCCCGCTGAGTGCCCTGGGAGACTGAGAAGAGGAAGTCCTGGGGTGGGGGTGGGGAGAGGGCGAAGCCGGAGGCCACAGAGAAGGCGGGGACACAGGGCAGGGCCCAGGACAGACACGCGATGCCGGCCCTGCCCCGGGGGTGGCAGAGGAGCAGGACCCCCGTGTGGTGTGTGTTCAAGACTGGCGTCTGCCTCCCTCGACCCCCACCCCGGCCTTCTCCCCGGCCTTTCCTTCTGGATCACACCCAGAGAGAACTCACGATGGATTTTCCACGAGCTGCCGTGGCTCTTGGCCACGAAACAGGCGTACTACAGATAGCGGTGAGCACAGGAGATGTGGAGACACCACTCCCTCCCCTCCTGGACAGCCACAGCGCGCAGGGATGAGGAGATACCCCCCCTCCACTCCCAGCCGGCCGCAGTGTGCAGGAGAGGGACCTGCGGTGATGGGTGAAGTCAGCATCCTTCCACTGCTCAGATGAGGAGACACAGCCCACCCCCCATGGCTGGCCACAGCATGCAGGAGATGAGGAGACATCCCCTCCACTCCCAGCCGGCCGCAGTGCACAGGAGATGAGGAGACACAGCCCGTCCCTGCCTCGGCCTCCTACAGTGCACAGGAGAGGGACCCCGCGGAGATGGGTGAAGTCAGCATCCTTCCTGCTCAGGAGACCAGGGGACATCGCCTCCCCTGCTGGCCACAGCATGCAGGAGACGAGGAGACACAGCCCCCACACACCCCCGGCAGGCCACATCGCACAGGAGAGGAGACACAGCCCCCTCACCCCCCCCACGGCTGCCCACAGTGCACAGGAGAGGAGACACAGCCCCCTCACCCCCCCCCCACGGCTGCCCACAGCGCACAGGAGAGGAGACACAGCCCCCTCACCCCCCCCCCCCACGGCTGCCCACAACGCACAGGAGAGGAGACACAGCCCCCCGGCCGGCCGCAGTGCGCAGGAGAGGGACCCGTGGAGATGGGTGAAGTCAGCATCCTTCCTGCTCAGGAGACCAGGGGACATCGCCTCCCCTGCTGGCCACAGCATGCAGGAGACGAGGAGACATAGCCCCCCCCCCCCCCCACGGCTGCCCACAGTGCACAGGAGAGGAGACACAGCCCCCCTGCCGGCCGCAGTGTGCAGGAGAGGACCCCGCAGTGATGGGTGAAGTCAGCATCCTTCCCGTTCAGGAGAGTGAGCTACAGTCCGGGCCTCCTTGCTCTTAAGCAGCCTCTTGCTTCTGCCCCAGGGGCTGCAGCCATCGGCGAGGACGCAGCGAGTTTCCTGTGGCGGCTGTGTCCCCGCCTGGCCCTGCACACACGTGGCCTCCGTCATGTGGTCTGCAGGCTGCCTGGGTTGACGTGTCCCTGGCGCTCACGCCCAGGGCCTCCTTTCTCCATCTGCTGCCCGCGCCAGGGGCTGCCCCTCCTGAGAACCCCTGCCCCCGGGGGTACATTGGTGCTCCTGCCCCTGGCATCCGCGGCCCCCAGAGGAGACGGCTATGGCGTTCAGCACGCTGCTCCCACACGCAGTGCTCTG
Source organism: Sylvilagus floridanus (assembly GCA_949820135.1). Taxonomy (NCBI): domain Eukaryota; kingdom Metazoa; phylum Chordata; class Mammalia; order Lagomorpha; family Leporidae; genus Sylvilagus; species Sylvilagus floridanus. The sequence goes on from OX463227.1 coordinate 1,036,241, forward strand.
CAATGCACAGCGCATGACTGCCACGTCGGATACTCAAAGGGGAGTGAGTGCACACTCGCCACTGCCGCGGGGGGGGGGGGGGGATACTGGCTCTGACACACAGAGTCTGTCCGATCCAACCTGGCAGAGGTAGAGCCGGACTCCGCCTGGCGTTCAATGAGTTACGTTGGCGCGTTGCCCTGAGCGGTGGCTGCTCCTGCTGGGCTGCCCTGCAGGGGGCTTGTGCGCAGGTTCCCACACTTGCTGCCACTGCCGTGGCCTCCAGCCCAGGCCACCTGGGTGCTCCTGGCTCGGATGGCAGAGCCAACCGGAGGAGGCTCGGTTCTCCTGGCGACAGCACTGTCCATCACCACCCTGGAGCTGGGATAAACGTGTGCGATGCCCTAGCCGGGCCGTGGCCTGTGCCAGTCCAGGAGCCTGTGACCTTAACCGCTCTTGCCCGTGGAAGTGGCTTCGTGGGTCTCCCAGAGGCCGTTGGCAGCCGGTCGCAGCAGCAGATGTCGGCCATCATTGTCTTTCTGCACGAGGGAGAGCTCAGCAGGAAGGCATGTGAGCTTTTCCCAGTAACCCAAGATCGGGTCAGCACCGCAGCGCTTCCAGAGTGACAAATGCCAGACACTGAGGGCTTGCTCTGCAGCGTTCCCCTCTTCTCAGGGCTGACGAGGGCTGTTTCTCATCATCGCACTGGAGAACCCGCTAGACTGACACCCTGTCCGCGGGACCCGGAGTCGGCGGGACGCGGCATTCGCCAGCCCTGAGGCGGCGCTGTGTCAGCCCAGCTGGCCCCACAGGAAGGAGGTCCCCCGCCTGCCCACGCGGACCTGAGCAGGGGTTCAAAGCCGCCAGGCCGTGCAATCGCAGCCGCCCGGCTCCAGCCATTCTGGACTCTGCCCAGGAGTCACAGAGCCTCGGAGCCTGGAAAGGAGAGGGGGCGGGGAAGACGGCTCTGGGGAGAACCTCTGTGCTGCACACCTGATCCCGTTTAGCGCCAGAGACGCACAAGGAGCCCAACCCGAGCAGAAGTAACGCACAGGTACATGCAGCTCACGTCTTACTCAGGGGCGTGTGTGGGTGTTCAGAAAAGTATTCCGAACTCTGGTGAAAGATTGCCTGGCCTTTCCTTGGAACTGGCGCCAAGCGAAGCCAGCGCTGCATGGGATTTTATCAGCCAACACTCTGCGTGGATACTTGGAGTCACATCTGGAGTGGGCTTTGAGCTCCTCAAGTGTCCTGGGGTGTTCATCCCTCTGACACAACCACTCGGTGCAGCAGCTGGTGACACACAGTCTACGGGTGACCAACCGCTGTGTGGAGCGTGCCGGGCCTTCAGCTCTGCAGGGCCGATGGGAGAGGCCCCACAGCTGCCGGAGCCACACCCGAGAGCGGCAAAGCTGCCTTGACTTGGGAAGTACCGTGCTGGGTCAATGGTCTTAGTACACAAGAGTGATTGTTAGTGGTAAGACGCCAACATCTGCTCCTGAAATCAGACACACACACACACACACACACCCCACATGACAAACATGTGCAAACCATGTGTGCACGCAAACACACACGTGTGCAAGCACACAGACCTGGGCTCGGGACAGAACTCTGCTTCTCCACTCAATGTCAGCAAGTCACGGAACATTCCCAGCTCCACCTCTTCTGCGAGCAGAGAGGTCACGGCTCCTGAGAACGGCCAGCGGTGGCAGACATGTGGCAGAGGCGTCCTCAGCTCTCTGACGCCCGAGAGCAGGCGTGCTGAGAATAGGAGGCCGACATCGATGGGTTCGGGGCCAGACACGAATTGCTGAGGAATCAGAACATGTTCCAAGTTTTGCAGGCTGCAGTTTCTCTCACAATGGTTCAGCTCTGCCATTGTGATGTGACAGCAACAGATGACCCAGAAATACTCAAACTCCATTGGAAGCAGGGGCCAGTCTGTTCCAGGCCAACTTGTGCCAACGGGCAGGTGGACTGTGGGGAGGGGGGACCGTGGGGTTGGGGCCTCCTCCCTCCCCTGGCCACGTGAGCAGGCACAGTGGCACTCAGAACTGGGGTCTTGTGCAGAAAGGGGTACAGATGGGTTTGCTCTGATGAAGTTCAGGGGCGGCAGGTGGTGATGGGATGTGGCCAGGTTTACCGTGGGAAGCCAGGGCCACAGACAGGCGCCAGGGCTTCAGCAGGTGAGTGCTGTGGTTGCAGCAGGGCCCGCGGCACCTGCGTGACCTCCATGGCCTCTGACGCTCACCTGTGGGCCGTAGCCACCTGCTCAGAGAAGCTGCAGCGGCGATCTGTGTTACCCCAACACCGAATCCACTGAGATGCAGAAGTCACGAAACTTGCTTTCTTAACAAAAGGAGTTCCGGTTCTGAATGTGGGTGACAATACTGTGCCTTCAGGGCCCCTCTGACCTGCACTGGGAGTCGAGCGCATCTAGAACCAACTGAACATGACTTCCGGTCTCAGAAAATCATCTAAATTTGGTAAATTTGCAGCAAAATTAAGAAGCAAGGACTTGATTTGTTAATAAGAAAAAGGCACAAGGAGGAATTCACTTTCTGCAGCTCCATATGTGTGCACCCCAACATCCATACACCCAAACATCCATGCATCCTAACATCTGTGTACCCCAATATCTGTGCACCCAACATGCATGTACCCCATCAATGTACCCCAAAATCCATGCATCCCAACATACCTGTGCCCCAAGATCTGTACATCCCAATATTGTGCAACCCAACATTCGTGCAACAAACATGCATCCCAAAATCCGTGCATCCCCATGCACCCCAATATGCATGCATTGCAATACCATGTACCCAATACATGTGCTCCCCCAACATTCCTGTGCCCCAACATGCATGTACCTAATCTATACACTCCAACACCTGCTCACCTCAACATGCATGCACCCCAACATCTGTGTACCCCAACATATATGCATCCCAACATCCATGCACCCCCCATGAACCTCAACATCTGCACCCAACATGCACGCACCCCAACATATGTGCACCCCAGTATTGAGCACCCCAACATCTGTGCAAAACATGTATCCCAACATCCGTGCACCCCAAATTGGCATGCACCACAATATCATGTATCCCAACACCCATGCACCCCAACATGCCTGCACCCCAACATCGTGCATACCCTCGGCGCCTATTCTTCAGAGGGGAGGAGCCACATTCCACGCTTTTGGCCCCCAGGGACCGCTCTCAGTCCTCAAGCAGCTGCTGGAGGAGTCGCGTCTGTAACCAGGGAAGGTGCAGCCCCTGCCTTCCACAGGGGCCAGGAAGTCAACAGTCAGGGGTGCACACAGTTCCAGAAACACCCAGCGCTTCCACAATCGCTCAAAGTGCAGATGTGAATAACGGGACATGAGACTCCGGCTAGAGGCAGCCACGTTCAGGACAAAGCCTGCGGAAACGCCGTCCCAGGTGGTCAGCAAGCCCCATGCTGTCTCTCCACACCGCCTGGCTTTCCCCTTGGATGTGCAGCCCCCTCTGTCCGTGACACCGACTGCACCAGAGCAGCAAGCAGGAGGCAGACCCTGCCCCCTTCCCACTGGGGCTCAACGGCGTCCTGTTGCCACACCCATGCATAGCACAGTGTGGAGTTCGGGCAGATCCGAACCTTGTTTAAAAAGAGGATGCTTGCTGAGGCCATCAAGGTAAGATGCGGTTGTACTGGGTTACAGGACCCCTAATCCAGGACGACTGATGTCGTCACAGCAGGGGAGAGAGACACAGACAGACACACAGGGGACAGAGACAGAAGCATGTGTTCCTTCCAGGACTGACCCAGTTCCCAGAACCTGTCCCAGAGGTGTAAGGACGGTGGCACCACTGCAGCTAAGGGAGCGATGATGGTCACAGGAGGGGGAGGGGGACAGCAGGACCACAAGGATCAGCGGAGAAGGCCAGGGGCTGGCACCTGCCTGGAGCTGCAATGAGTCAACACAGGGTGGGGCAGGGAGGTGATGGGCAGAGGACAAAGGGAGCTAGCGGGGGTCCCTCCCAGCCTTGGATGTCACCACAGACACAGGGCCCCTCCCCTTGGCCCCCAGGAGAGCCCCTCTCTGCAGGCACAGCTGACTGATGGGGACAGGAAGCATGGGAGAGAGACCACAGCAGGGGTGGCTTTGTGACCTGAGAAGCAGATGTGTGTACTACAAGCTGAACTCTGAGCCAGCAACAAGGGAGCCTGGGGACCCTGACTCCAGGGTGCAGCGGCCCTAGCCGAGGCTGAGAGGAATCTTCTGGGGGCAGCAGGTTGCCTCCCCAGGCAAATATGAAGGCAGGGCTGGCAGAGCAATGCAGCCCAGCGGAACGCCCCCGGGACAGGCCTGAGTCCACCACTGCAGCCACGGTGCAGGTCCCTGGTGGGCTTCGGGACATGCATTCTTCTCCCTCCCTAAGAAGTTCTGAGTAGAGCCTACAAGTTCACCTTGGCCTGGAGCCTGAGAAGTCGTCCCGTCAAGCAGTCCTGGTCCCCGGATTGGCCCAACCCCCTCTGGAGGCAAGATAAACCCAGGAAGCGGCAACCCAGCAGAGCTTACACACAGCCAGCCCCTCCCAGCCATGGACCCTCCCTCCCACACCAGGGTCCTGTCTGGTGTCTGCAGGAAGCAGCCCCTGGGCAGAAGAGCACAGCCCACAGACCTGACCTGGGGAAAGGAGACTTGGAGAAGGCCTGTGTAGGAGGCTACAAGGGAAGACAGAGGTCACTATTACAGCAAGAAGAGGGACGAGCCCTGAGGACTGACGGACAACAGCAGGAGAAAAGAGGGGCGGCTGCCTCCAAGCTCAGGTCCCACAAACTGCCCAGAGAGTCGAGCAAACAGGGAGCCAGGAAGTGGGCGCGAGAGACACGGGGTGCCCAAGAGCCCGGTAAGGAGACCGCAGCGACCACTGAGAGACACAGGGAAAGTCAGACTTGAATCGCAGCTTTCCAGATGCGAGGGTGCCCCGCGGATCAGGACAACATCCATGCACCTGCCCAGTGAGTGGGCAGAGCCTCCGCAGATGGAGCAGGTGGAAAGCAAAGGAACCTTACACAGCAAGAATTTGACAACGATTGCAGTCCTTCAACTTCTGGACACTGTAATTCTTTTTTTTTGACAGGCAGAGTGGACAGTGAGAGAGAGAGACAAAGGTCTTCCTTTGCCGTTGGTTCACGCTCCAATGGCTGCCGCGGCCGGCACACTGCGCTGATCTGATGGCAGGAGCCAGGTGCTTCTCCTGGTCTCCCATGGGGTGCAGGGCCCAAGCACTTGGGCCATCCTCCACTGCACTCCCGGGCCACAGCAGAGAGCTGGCCTGGAAGAGGAGCAACCGGGACAGAATTCGGCGCCCAGACCGGGACTAGAATCCAGTGTGCTGGCACCACAAGGCAGAGGATTAGCCTAGTGAGCCATGGCACCGGCCGACACTGTAATTCTGTGTTCCACAGCAGCGAGCCAGCGCTGTGCGCAGTGCCTGCACATCTCTCTATAAATGAAGACAGTCTCTCGTCTACCCTACGAGCTTCTGGAATTCACCAGGGAGTCAGGGCAGGCACGACCCACAGTGAAGGTGCTTGCCTCGGTCTGCCTTGACCCAGTTCTGGGCCCCACAGCAACGTGCAGGCTGACAGCACACGCATTCCTACAGAGCGGGTGGTCTCGCTTTCACAGCGTGGAGGGCACCACGGGCGTGGAATAAGTCACAGAAGGAGTCCGCATCTTCCACTCAGGGGGAGTTGTATCAGCTTTGCTGCAAACATGGAATTTTGCAAACTTTGAAATTTTTATCCATTTGATGGGAATTACATGCGACTACATAATTAATGGTTTTGTGACTCCTTTAAGATTGATGTGAGTGCAGTTGAGCACCCATGGGTGGACGTCTCTGGCCGTCTCTCCAGTCCCCAGCCCGTGCCTGCTGGTGGTCTTACCTGCCCCTGGCCCGTGCCTGCTGGATGTCTCCTCTTGCATTGCTTCTGAGATTCCCTTTTCTTTGTACGATAAGGAGCTTTGATTTGACCTTGGGTGAGCTGAGTATTTTGGTAGGAGATTCTGGGGCCCTGAGCCTTCTCGTTTGGCTTTCTAAGGAAGCCCAGCGCTCAGCTCATAAATCCCAGCCCCTCCAGGAGGTTGCGGCTCCAAAGTCACGAAACCACGTTGTTTCAGACTTTGCTGCCATTTCCAGGCCTAGCCCACCGTGCACGGCGCAGGGCCAGCTGGCCGACACTGCCCACAGGCTCGTAACGCTTTGTTCTGCTGCCTCTGACCAGACCCAGGGGCACAGCCGTGGGCCGAGCCAGGAACTCCCCGTTGGTTCTGGGGAGTCATTTCTGTACTCTGTCTTCTTCCCGATCCCCTCACACCGTCCGGACCCCTGGACTGTTCCTCACTCTCTGCCTAAGCAGCCGTGGACTGTCAGGCTCCAGGGCAGGCGTGGGTCTCTGCGACACAGTGGCCCATGTCCAAGGGTCCCGAGCCCCCAGTGAGAGCAGGGCCCCTGATTCTGTAGGTGATCTTCCCCCACCCCGTGCAGCGCTGTTCTGCCTTTTCGTGCACCAGCCGGATAGCTGCCAAGACCGAGGACACAGACTAGCGTCCCCTGGCTCCTGTCAGCCCGTCTGGGCTGCACAGCGTTCCCCGCAGGCCTCCAGAGCTCCATGTGATGCACAGCCAAGCATATGCCTGTATTTGCAGTTACAGGTGCGCGAGAGGGAAAACGAATTTCCACCCCCGAAGGGAAAGGTGCCTCTATGTTTTAAGTATCGTGAACTTGCCAACAAGGCCGCGTAAGTACACGGCTCCTCACGGCTAAGTTCACGCCCACTGCCTGCCTTCGCCTGGCTTCCTGCACTCAGCACGAACTGAAGTTTTACATCACTTTTCTGTGCACGGCACTAGTGCTTCACACTGTGTGTAGGATCTTGTTAGAAATATTTAACACCAAGATACTGAGAAATATTCAAAGTCCATAAAATTCCTTACAACTGAGAACATACGTATAAAAGGTGACTGAATAATATGCTGCTGATTTATAGGGACAGTTTGGGAATGTCACAGCTTTTCAAATATTTTTATGGGGAGCTGCAGCTGCACTTCTGAAATGCACACTCTGATGGCTCAGCTTCATGTGACCTCACAGGTCACGGGGGCCAGCTCCGCTTTCCATAAGAACCGTCCAGCTATTCCTCCACTGGAAACTGCAGTCTCCCTTGAACTCTGCTTCTGAATATGTGTCACCATGGAGCTGGGTCGGCTCTGTCTAGCAAATTCTCTCCCTTGGAACTGAGCAGGCAGCTCTGGAACGGGCCTGTGGAGTGGGGAGACAGCTGGCTTCCCCCCACTTTGACAAGCAGTCCCTGCAAGCGCAGCAGGGAAGTGAGCCCAGGTCCCGGGGAATCCGCCTGCCCCACACTGACCCCAGTGCCTCTTCGTCCTCCTTCCTGGGAAACCCCAGTGGGCCTGAGGGGCTCTGAGCTGCACCGCGCCCCTGCTCCCACAGTCACCCCGCACACATCTGTGTCTTCTCCGTCACCGGCTGCTTGCTGCGGCGGCCATTCCGATTGTTTCTTTGTCTATTGGTGTGTGGGTAAAGCCGGGGGCTGCCTGACTGCTGTGCAGGTGGGAACCCGTGCCGCAGGTCCTCTCCCCAGCTCCACGCGGAGGCAGACGTGGCCTGAGCGTGAGCACGCGGGCGTCTCTGTCCAGCGCCCAAGGGCCAGGGAGCGCCTGAAATCCTCCTTCTTGGCTCCAGCCAGGCTCTTCCTGGCGAGATTTTCTTCCCATGATTTGCAGTTAATGGGCGTCCTGAGCCTTCTCGGTTTTAAAGCAACCAGTCCTATAAGCTGCTAATATCCAAAAATATACTCTAAAAAGAAGCTAGCAAGTCACTTTAGTTTCTTTCACGCAAACTCCTCTGACATCAAACCTTTCTACATGAACCGTAGAGTCGCAGGGCTTTCCGGACCAGGCTTCCCAGAGTGCCCAGGTCGCAGGCACACACCACGACGGCGTTTCCACAGCATCGCTTGAAGTCCGTGGGTCAGGTTGGTGGGGGTCAGAGAATACCACGCGGGAGTGGCTCCAGGCGCTGTTGGGGCCCCTGGAGGGTGGGAGGAGTGGGTAGCCCAACACACCTAGAGACTGTTTCCAAAACAACTGTGAACAATTTCAAATTTCTGATTTAAGGCAAAACTATGGGATATTTCATGCAAACATGATGTGTCTTCACCACTCCCTCTTCAAGATGGAGACTGGCTTGTCCTTGGGCAGAGTTGGCCCACGTGTGTGGTAACGTGGCGCCATTGAGGAGGTTATCTCAGAACTCACATGGGCGCACGGTCATCTCGGGGAGGAAAACCACACGCACCTGGATTCCTGGCAGCTTCTGAGCCAAAGCCAAATCCACACCGGGAACACATTACCAGGACCGTGAGCCTGACCTGCTTCACTTCCTCAGCAAATACCCGCCGAGTACTGCCTCAGCTCAACACAACTGGAATGGTTCCATTGCTGCCTCCGGGAACCCAGCAGTGCTCATTTATTTAAATTACTGACGTCTGGTCCTGTAAGAGAACCTGGGGTTGAGACGGCCTTCCATGTGCAGCCGCTCGTCCTGTGCAGAATCCTGGGGTTGACGCAGAGTTTAATGCTGCAGCTGTCTGGTCCCATGTGGCATCCTGGGGTTGAGACAATGTTCCAGGTACCGAACCCAAACCAGCATAAACACTGGTACCTAGGCCAGTGGAGCAGAACAAGGAACCCAGAAATAATCCAGTGCTTACAGCCAATTGATTTCCAACCAAGTCATACAGAACATGGGAGAAAGGACTGGAGTCTGTTGGAGAATTGGGGAAGATGGATCTACATGTGTGGGAGAATCAGCACAGGAGGAGGGAGAGGAGGAAGAGGAGGAGAGGAGCAGGGGAGGAGGAGGGCAGGAGAGGAGGGGGGAGGGGGGAGGAGGGGAGGGGGAGTAGGGGAGGAGGAGGGGAGGAGGAGAGGAGGGAGGGAGGGGGGAATAGGGGGAGGAGGGGAGAGTAGGGGAGGAGGAGGGAGGGGGGAGTAGGGGGGAGGAAGGGAGGGAGAGGAGGGAGGGAAGGGGGAGTAGGGGAGGAGAGGAGGAGGAGGGGAGGAGGAAGGAGGAGGAGAGGAGGAGAGGAGGAGGGGAGGAGCCAGGACAGGGGGAGCCAGGGCTGGGGACCAGCAGCAGCCCCACTGGCTCAGGAGTGAGCCCACCTGCCCCATGCTGAGGCCAGGTGAGAGGCCAGGTGTGTGAGTTCCGCTCTGAGACCAGGTGTGGGATCCATGCTGAGGCCACGTGTGGGATCCATGCTGAGGCCACGTGTGGGATCCACGCTGAGGCTGGCTGTGTGTCAGATCTACTCTGAGACCAGGTATGTGAGATCCACACTGAGGCCGCGTGTGGGATCCACGCTGAGACCAGGTGTGGGATCCACGCTGAGGCTGGCTGTGTGTCAGATCTACTCTGAGACCAGGTATGTGAGATCCACACTGAGGCCGCGTGTGGGATCCACGCTGAGACCAGGTGTGGGATCCACGCTGAGGCTGGCTGTGTGTCAGATCTACTCTGAGACCAGGTATGTGAGATCCACGCTGAGGCCGCGTGTGGGATCCACGCTGAGGCCGGCTGTGTGTCAGATCTACTCTGAGACCAGGTATGTGAGATCCACACTGAGGCCGCGTGTGGGATCCACGCTGAGACCAGGTGTGGGATCCACGCTGAGGCTGGCTGTGTGTCAGATCTACTCTGAAACCAGGTATGTGAGATCCACACTGAGGCCGTGTGTGGGATCCACGCTGAGGCCGCGTGTGGGATCCACGCTGAGGCTGGCTGTGTGTCAGATCTACTCTGAGACCAGGTATGTGAGATCCACACTGAGGCCGCGTGTGGGATCCACGCTGAGACCAGGTGTGGGATCCACGCTGAGGCTGGCTGTGTGTCAGATCTACTCTGAGACCAGGTATGTGAGATCCACACTGAGGCCGCGTGTGGGATCCACGCTGAGACCAGGTGTGGGATCCACGCTGAGGCTGGCTGTGTGTCAGATCTACTCTGAGACCAGGTATGTGAGATCCACGCTGAGGCCGCGTGTGGGATCCACGCTGAGGCCGGCTGTGTGTCAGATCTACTCTGAGACCAGGTATGTGAGATCCACACTGAGGCCGCGTGTGGGATCCACGCTGAGACCAGGTGTGGGATCCACGCTGAGGCTGGCTGTGTGTCAGATCTACTCTGAAACCAGGTATGTGAGATCCACACTGAGGCCGTGTGTGGGATCCACGCTGAGGCCGCGTGTGGGATCCACGCTGAGGCTGGCTGTGTGTCAGATCTACTCTGAGACCAGGTATGTGAGATCCACACTGAGGCCGTGTGTGGGATCCACACTGAGGCCGTGTGTGGGATCCACGCTGAGGCCGCGTGTGGGATCCACGCTGAGGCCGGCTGTGTGTCAGATCTACTCTGAGACCAGGTATGTGAGATCCACACTGAGACCAGGTGTGGGATCCACGCTGAGGCCGGCTGTGTGTGCCCCCGGCCCGTTGCTGCCCCCGGGTCCCAGCATCCGCAGCGCCTGGCAGCCCTCCCCGGCTTACGGTCTGTGGGAGGAATTTCAGGCTCCACGGCCGGAACAGCCCAGTAACGGTTTTCGTCTGCGACTCCAAATTATTTTCATCTTGGAAATGAAAGTTGACCAAGACAGCATGACACGTTTGTTTAACTTTGTTGACGACAACACATTTCCTGTACTACTTGCCCTTCGGCTATCATTCAGCAGGCGGTGCCGGGAAGGATTTGGGAGACAGCACGGCTGCTGCCCGAGCTTTGACGGAGCTGGGAGGATTTAAACCCTCGGCCCTGCGGACTCCGTCAGGAGCGGAGCCCCGAGGTCCCACACGAGTCAGGGTGAGGGGCCCACGCTCCCCGTGCGCAGGGATCCTTATGCCCAGTACGTCTGCGCGTGCGCCACAGGTGGCAGAAGCAGAGTCCTCGGGGTTTGAGACGGAGCTTTGCAAGTTCCCAACACGCTGTTCCGTCTGTTTGCCAGGACACGTCGCTTAGCTGGAACCGAGGGTGGGAAAAGCCGTGACTTCACGGTGCACGCAGACCCTGAGGCCACAGCGCCATCAGGAAGAAGGGGGACGGGCGCCCCAGGAGAGCATGAGGGGAGGGACCCCGGGCCCACGCCTGGGAGACTGGTGCTATGGCCTGCGGGGCAGCAGTGGGGCCACGCGGGACTTCCGGCTGCTCCAGCAAATGGTCAAGATTCATTGTGACAGTGTGGCCAGGAGCTCACGGGAAGAGAAAGCCCCACTCCCACCCCGGTGACCCGGAAGCCCCAGCCTCCCACTTCCTGCCGGTGACCCGGAAGCTCCGGCCTCCCACTTCCTGCCGGTGACCAGGAAGCTCCAGCCTCCCACTTCCTGCCGGTGACCCGGAAGCTCCAGCCTCCCACTCCCACCCCGGTGACCCGGAAGCCCCAGCCTCCCACTTCCTGCCCGGAAGCTCCAGCCTCCCACTCCCACCCCGGTGACCCGGAAGCTCCAGCCTCCCACTTCCTGCCGGTGACCCGGAAGCTCCAGCCTCCCACTCCCACCCCGGTGACCCGGAAGCCCCAGCCTCCCACTCCCACCCCGGTGACCCGGAAGCTCCAGCCTCCCACTCCCACCCCGGTGACCCGGAAGCCCCAGCCTCCCACTCCCACCCCGGTGACCCGGAAGCTCCAGCCTCCCACTTCCTGCCGGCGCCAGGGAGGCCCGCACCGACCTCAGGTCCACCTCGAGCTCCTCCGCGGAGCCAGAGCCACGTGGACCACGAGGCCGGCACGCGTCCCCGAGCTCAGAGTGGAGTCCCCAGCGCTCGCCTGTCCGGCTGACTGGTGAGTGAGGGACCTCCTGGGCTTGCTGCTCTTTCCTCTGCCCCGGACACTCAGCTCCTCACCTTGGAGCGGCCCGTGGCGCCCTCCTCCAGCTCTGGGAGGCGGGGCAGGGCAGACTCGCGCCGGAACGCGCGGAGAGTGCACGGGCCGGCAGATGCTCAGTCTCTTGCTTTGACGGTGTGGTTTGATAGACACGCACAGTTTTGTTACGAGTACCTAAAGTGCCTGCTGTAGAGAAAGGAGGAGTGTGGAAACGGGCAGAAAACCAGCTAAAAGCAGCTGTGATTCTGCTCCGCTGAAGTGGACATAGGAGAGTATTTTTAAAAAGTTGAGGAAAATAGAATTAAGGGATAAATTATTTTGGTGCATGCAAACATCTTTTTTTTTAAAGATTTATTTATTTGAAAGAGTCACTCAGAGAGAGGAGAGGCAGAGAGAGAGAGAGAGAGGTCTTCTGATGGTTCACTCCAAATGGATGCAGCAGCTGGAGCTGCGCCCATCCAAAGCCAGGAGCTTCTTCCAGGTCTCCCACGCGGGTGCAGGGAGACCATTGGACCATCTTCCACTGCTTTCCCAGGCCATAGCAGAGAGCTGGATAGGAAGTGGAGCAGCCGGGTCTTGAACCAGTGCCCATGTGGGATGCCGGCGCCGCAGGTGGAGGCTTTACTCGCTGCGCCACAGCGCTGGCCCTGCAGACATTTTCTGAAACGTGTCGTGGTTTTCTCATCGCACACATTTTCCCAGGGACTTTCTGAAGAAGTATGTGTGGATTGCAAGTTCATTTTGCAAACAGAACTTGTCTTTTAATTCCACGTTCCATGAAGTTGTCGAAGGACCCAGGGCGGTGTGTCTGCTGACACAGCAGTGGTGGGGGAGGCTCCAGGGGCCTGGGAGCCCATGGGGACTCAGAGGAGCACCATGCCACCTGCAGACGAGGAATGACTCCGGGGACACCTGGCTTTCTCCTCCGGCTGAGCTGCCCTCCCCGTGGGCTGCGCCCTGAGTTAGCTACGGGATGCTGGCCGGCAAGGGTTCTCTGCCCCACTGCTCACCTCGACAACTCTTAGACATTTGATGGGAAACCATGGTGCTTCTGGAAGAATCAGTTGGGTCAGGAGGAATCTGGGCACAGGCAGGCGAGCAGGTCTGATGGGGACGGCGGTGCTGACACGGGGTCAGAGTGAGACTCCGCGTCCCGGGGGGCTGGGATGTGCCGCAAAGGCCGCCTTTGTTCTATGTGACCTCACAGGGAACAGCTCGTTCTGGTATCGAGAGGTCTGAGAGGAGCAACACTTAGCTCAGTGAAATCATCCCTTAGTCATCATTCGGCAAGGTCACACGTGAGGTCACCGGCCGAGCCTGCAGGAGCTCGGAGGCAGCAGTCCGTGCTGGGCCAGCTGGACCAGAGCATGTTTTCCCTAAGAATCGTTCAGAAACCCAATTCTTCCCATGCTCCAGTAGCTTTGCCCTTGATTGTAAACTGCAGATAGAGAAGGATTGAGTCACGTGGAAACAGCTTGTCTGGAGTCTTCTGGAAAGTGCTAGAAGTTATCCCCAGCGCACACCTTTGCCAACTGCCACACCCAGCCCTCGGTTTTCTGCTCCCGACCTGGCATGACCTGACTGAATGTTATTCTGTCCCAGAGGCTTTTTCTACGTTTGTGTCTTGCCACAGCCAGCCTGCGTCTCACCTCTTGGGCCCCGGGAAGGGAATATCCTTGTGGTCCAGCCTCCAACCATGCGCTGTCCCCAGGTTTCACCGTCTTATTTCCAGGACCATCAGGGACAGTGTTTGGGGCAGTGATGGAGAAAGCTGAGGCCTGTCCCCCCCCCCCCCGGGCCCCTGTCCAGTCCTGGCTCTGTTTCCTGCTGATGCACACCCTGGGAAGCAGCAGTGATGACCCAGATCCCAGAGTCTTTGCCACCCACATGGGAGACCCTACTGGAGCTCCGGGATCCTGCCTCAGCCCGACCACCCCTGGCTACTGCAGTCTGTTTCACACCGAACACAAGTCTACTTCTTCTAAGAGTAAGGAGTGTGTGGAGAGGAGAGGGCAGAGGGTGAAGGAAGACTGGAGAGCCATTGGGACCTGGGACTCCATCAGGGATCTGGTGTGCTGTCAGGCATCCAGGGTGCTGTTGGGGACCTGGGGCTCCGTCAGGGATCTGGGATGTTGTCGGCTATGTAGGGCTCCACTGGGGATCTGGGGAGCTGTTGGGGACCTGGGGCTCCGTCGGGTATCTGGGGATCCACTGGGGATCTGGGGCTCTGTCAGGGATCTGGGGTGTTGTCAGGGATGTGGGGCTCCATTGGGTATCTGGGGAGCTGTTAGGGACCTGGGGCTCTGTTGGGGATCTGGGGTGACGACAGGGATCTGGGACCTTGGTGCAGCTGTGTCTGTGCCCTTTCTTCCCTGTGGTGGAAAGATGCAGTGGGCATTTGTCTTCCTGTTCTCCCCTGTCATGGATTGGAGGCTGTGCCAAGGTGGCCACTGGCAAGCGAGCGTCAGTTACTCAGGAATGGCTTTCTGCCTGGCAAAGGGCTGTGATTGGTTGGGGCATAGACCGCCCCTTGACCAGATTGGCTGCCTTGGCTATATAAACTGTTTCACCAACTGAAATAAACGAGTCTGCTGGCTGCTCGCCTCTGGTCCACTTTCACCCGACTCCCGGGGTCTGTGTGGTGACTCCGCGCCTCTTGCCCCCACCACGCTCCTCCTCTCAGAAAAAAATCCACAGCAACAACTTGCTAACCCTTTAAGGCACTGGATGGAAACTGTTTTTATCTCTGTAGTTTCTTTGACCACAGATGTTTCTCAGTGAGTTTAAAAGTAACTTCCATATCTTTAACACCAAAGCAAACTTTCCTAAGTTTATCTAAAAATAGGTTCCCTGCTTCTGATATTTATATTTTAAAATGTGTACTTTCTATCTCAACTAATTAAAAGCAATGTGACGCGAAGTAAGCGCAGTTCCTGGTGTAGCTTCTGAACTATTAGGGAGACTGAACTTTTGATACCCTTCCTTATAAAGTAATTATTTTCATATAGGCCATGGGGAGGTGTAACCGTGGTGTCACTAAGAACAGCAGCAAGTAATCAGCTGTGGTCATCTCTACAGCATTTCTGTTTCCAGCCTTTATTATGGACCTCATGAACACAAGATCATTATGACAGAGATACAGCTGTGGATTTGCAAATGCTGACTGTGTGGAAGCCTGAGTCAGTCAGAGGCCCCTGGCAAAGGGAGGAAGCTCTCTGAGCCAGAGCTGTGTGGCCACAGTAAGGTCCCTGGCTATGGACATGGCTTTGAGAAGACGTCCTCCTGGGGCTACATTGACCACTGCTCAGGACATTAAAGCATATTGAGAGAAAGCAAGTCAAGTGACTTTTTTTTAACTGAAAGGTTTGAGAATTTGGGGAGATCCAGACTGACAGATGGAGCCAGAATATCCATGTCCATATCTCATCAGCAGGGAAATGGTGCCTGGCTCAACCTCAACCCTGGTGGGGAATGTGTGATCAAAGCCATTCCCCACGCTGTGCCAGGTGGAAAACAGCTGGGGTGGCTAATTAGTGCATTGTTCTTTCTGCTGGCTGGGAATCAAGTCGTTTTCCCTCCTATCTGTGTGCTCTGAAATTCATCATTGTTGCACCCAGTCCAGTGCTTTATGGGATGAGTGTAGTGGAAACAGCGACAAAGCTGTCAGCGCAGCATCAGGGCTGTGGGGTTGCTCGGGAAGGACGGAGGACGCCAAAGCCCTGCTTCAACCATCTCCACACCCGCTGGGCAGAGCTGGGGTGCCAACTGGCCCCCTGTCCTGTCTTCTAGTCTGAGCATTTATTGGTTTATTTTTATTTATCTGGAAAGCCTAGAAACAGAGTGGGAGGCAGTGGGGGAAAGGAAGTGAGGGAGAGAAGGAGAGGGAGATGGGGAGGGGAGGAGAGAGACAGAGACAGAGAAAACAGAGAGCTCCCAATGCTGGTTCACTCTCCAAATGCCTGCAACAACTGAGGCTATGCCAGACCAAAGCCAGGAGCCAGGAGTTAAGTCTGAGTCTCCCACTGGTGGCAGGAACCCACCAGCTTGAGCCATCCCAGAGTGCACATCAGCAAGAAACTGGGTCACAGTGCAGCTGGGACTGAAAGGCAGGCCCTGTGAGACGCAAGGGTGCCAAGTGGTGTCTTAACCCTCGTCCCCGACACCTGCTCCTGGCTTGAGCATTTAACTGGAAGAGTGAGAACACTGAAAATTCTCTTTCCTCTGATTTGGTGAGCCTCAAAATTCGAAATCATGGCTGCCCTATGGGGAGGCATCTTTTTGTGCTCTGGGGAGAAGAGCCCAGCAGCCTGAAGTAGGCGTCCCGAATGAGAAGTCAGCTTCACGATGGACTCAGCATCTAGGGAGTTGTTAGTCGCCATGAGTGTGACCTTAGCTGCGCTACCAGCACACAGAACCAGTTCCTAGAAGGAGGGTGCTGGCTGCAAATAGGGAGACAGCAGCAGGGAGGGGGCTGCTGGGGACCTGGAGGGAGGCAGCCCCATCCCATGTGGGCAGATGTCGGTGACACAGTCCCGGGATGAGATGGAAGGTGAAGGACAGACTTGTAAACTTGTCGTCTAGAACACGGGCAAAGAACGGACATTAGTAGCTTGTTTTGGTTACTGTTGGCTGCGATGGACAAGGTCTACAAATCAAACAGATAAAATCACACAAGTGGCCAATTTGTCAGTGAGAATAAAAATAGACTAGAGTCTGGAATCTCAAATTGGAAGAATCAACTCCTTCTCATAAACTATAAAAGATAAAAGAAAAAAAGCAATAAAATCACAACCACAGGACTTTTGAGAAACAAAGAACAATGAAAATCCACCATGATGCAAAAAACAGATCAAGATGCGGTCCTCACTCCCACCGTGAGCACTCCAGAATAAATTGGCAAATCTCAGAGCAAAGGTTCCATCGAGAATTCAGCTCCAGGAAATTCTCACACCACAGAATAGGGTTGTGAGGAAGGGGCTGAGTGTGTCTCCTTGCAAAGTCCAGCACCCATGCAGAGAGAGGGGCAGTGGAGAAAGAACACACAAAACAGGCTAAATCAAAGGTGTGTGTGTGAAAAAGCACTGTGGGTATGGTTATTGGCATGTGGCTCTTTCTAGACAAAACAAATGATAACAGAAATCTGGACCAGTGGGGCAGAATAGAAACCCAAGAAATTAAACCATGTGTTTACACCAACTAACCTTTGACAAATGAGTTAAACTCATTCCTGAGAGAAACATTCTCTTTATCAAATGTTGTTGGGAAAATTGGATTTTCACATGCAGAAGTTTGAAACAAGGCCCCCACCTTATACCCTATACAAACATCAACTCACAATGGATCAGGGATCTAAACTGAAGACCTGATACCTTCAGATTACTGGAGGAAAACACAGGGGAAACACCACAAGACATTGGCCTGATCAAAGACTTCTTGGATAAGGCCCCAGAAGCACAGGCCATAAAAGCAAAATAGACAAATGGGATTACATCAAACTAAGAAGCTTCTGCACAGCAAAGGAAATGAAACAAAGTGGAGAGGCAACTGATAGAATGGGAGGAAGTATTTGCAAGCTATGCATCCAATAAAGAATTACTATCCAGAACCTAAAAGGAGCTCAAGAAACTCAGCAACAACAAAACAAGTAACCCAGTGAAGAAATGAGCAAAGGCCGTGAACAGGCAATTTTCAAAGGATGGAATACAATGACCAGTTCCAGACACGTGAGAAAATGCTCAGGATCACAGCCGTCCAGGAAGGAGTCACCTCACCCCAGTTAGAATGGTCATTAACCGAAACTCAAAAAATAACAAATTCTGGAGAGGTTGTGGAGAAAAAGGTACCTTAATACACTGCTGGTGGGAATGTGAACTGGTGCCACAACTATGGAAAGCAGCATGGAGATCCCTCAGGAACCCAAAAATAGTTCTGCCTTGTGACCCAGCCATCCCACTCCTGCAAGATATTCACAGGAAATGAAATCAACATGAAAGACACCCCGTCCTCCAGTGTTTAAAGCAGCTCAGATCACAACTGCTAAGACACAGCATCAACCCACCTGCCTCCCGGCTGTTGACTGGACAAAAGGAAGGTGGCTGTGGACGTGACGGAAAACTACATAACCGTGAAAGGAATGAACTCCTGACATTTGCAACAAAGTGGGTGCAACCAGAGATCATTTTGCCAAGTGAGCTAAGCCAGGCCCAGAAAGACAAATGTCACATGTTTTCTTTTATTTGTGGAAATTGTTAGGGACAGTGTAAAAACGGTGTGACTGTCATACTTTCTAGCGCTTATAATAAATGTTGCTTCACTGAGACATGTTCTGTCCATGACATACTTTCCCTTGTTAGAAAACAAACAAGATGTGGGGGCGGGAATAGTGAGGACGCTGGGGGCAGCAGGGATGCTTTGCTCCTAATGTTGGTGTTGGTTCTGTGTGCAACTGGAGGATCCGACTCACTTATCTGTATACCCTCATGCATTTCTTGGTAAGAATACTGTATTTCAATAAAACGTTTAAAAAGATGAGAATCTTCTAAGTTTTTAAGACAGCTCTACCACCGAAAACACAGTTGCAAGAAACAAAACCACCATGTGCCTGAGGTTAAATATCTGTGACTGTTCCACACTTAGAGAATCCCCGAGGCCCCCAGAGTCTTCCATGGAAGAGGAAGGCGCATCCCTGATGCACTCAGGGCCACAGAGAGCCCGTCCTGGGGGCGGGGCAGCATCCTGAAGAGGCTACCTTGGAGGCAGTGGGCCCTGCAGGTGGTGGGGTCAGGGGGTCTCCCCTTGTCCAGTTTGTTCCACCATTGCAGGGTGAGGGACTTGGTTGGTAAGCACTGTCTGTTCCACACTCCGACAGGGCCTCCCCAAGGCACCTGTGCCCCAGGCTGTGAGCTGCCTTCTGGACCAACAATGGTCGGGCTGCTGGCCTCTGTGTTGAGGAAGCCAGGAGTGATCCCTACACACAGGAGTGACAGACAGCACTGCCGGGAACAGCAAATGTGAGATGCAAAGACAGAGGAATGGCACCTGTCAGTCACCCAACCATGGCACGACCTGGACTGTCCTGACATGGCAGTGTGCAGGGTGTGGGTATCATTTACTCCTTCAGCCTGTTATGGAGTGTGCCCATGTTCATAAGCGAGAGGACTCCACCCTGTACCATGTCTGAACGGCAAGCACCACTGATCGCATCTCTGTGCAGCAGGTGCTTAGCTCTGCGTGATATTCGCATGGACGCAGAAATCACAAGTCTCAAGCTGCAAAGGTCGGGAGTGAGGATCGAATCCCTCAGGCCCCAGGATGTGCATGCGGGGCGAGCTGCCCGTGAGCCCTGGAGGCCCCAGTGAGGAGGGCTGCTGGCGTCTGTCATGTGGGAGGTCTGGCCCAGCCTTGCTGCTGCTTACTGTTTTCCAAGAGAGGCTCACTCTGCAAACTTTCTTGCCAGGAATAATTTGATTTTTTAAATAAATAAATAAAGAGCTGTCTAAAGGCATGAATGAGTGGGATGGGCCGGATAGAAGACATTTCAGTTGCAGTTTCTTCTGGGCTCCAGGAAAGAGATGAGCGAGATGCAGCGTGCGATTGCTGGAAACAGGAAAGCTGGGCCCAGAGCATTTGTTCCTGGTTGGTGGGTTTTAGGCTGGGCCAGAGTTTTTAACATATGTAGGGAGTGTGTAAAACTAAGTCAGTTTGCCAGGATAGTTTCGGCTGAACCGTTTGCTTTTTCATCCCGAAGTGTATGGAGAGGCCGTACATCTCCATGGCCCAGAGTCAAAACACTGCGTAGCCTTGTATTAACTTTAAGAGGCAGGAAGCTGCCGACAGACTGGAAGTCTGATCTCCTCCCTCCCGATTGGACTCTCATTGCGGGGCCTGGGTTTATGGTGACTTCACTGTTCCCCAAATTTGCGGTCTTCAGAGGGGGACGCCGTGTGCATGGCGTGCGTGTGCGTGCGTGCGTGTGTGTGGTCTAAGGGAGGTTAGCAACCCGAGTGCATGGCATGTGTGCATGCGTGTGTGTGGTCTAAGGGAGGCTAGCAGCCCGTGTGCATGGCGTGTGTGCGTGTGTGTGCATGTGTGGTCTAAGGGAGGCTAACAGTCTGTCTTCATAATTGTGCTGGGCCTATTTGCTGGGGCCTTCTCTACCAAGCACCAAGGATGTGGCAACCTGGACACCGAAAAGCATGGTGTGGGCGCTGTGGCTGTTGGCTGAACGTCCCTCCCGAGGACAGCAGGGCAGGGTGGGGTGGGGAGAGCAGGGGTGGATGCTGAGCCAGGCCTCCCCAGGCATCTGGTGCTGCTGGCCACTGTGGGCATTCTTGGGTCCTGTGAGGGATCCCCACTCTCGTCTCTGTCTTCATCTCCATTCAGCGTTCTCCCTGTGGGGTGTGCGTCCAAATCCCCCTTTCTGTAGAAGTCCATCTTCCAAGTCTAGGGCCCACCCAAACGTCCCCATTTTAACTCAGGGTCCCTCTCAAGGCCCTGACTCTAGGGGCCAGCACTGTGGCATAGCAGGTAAAGTAGCTGCCTGCAGTGCCAGCATCCCATGTGGGCACCAGTTCAAGACCTGGCTGCTCCACTTCCCATCCAGCTCTCTGCTGTGGCCTGGGAAAGCCATGGAAGATGGCCGAAGTCCTTGGGCCCCTGCACCCACATGGGAGACCCAGAGGAAGCTCCTGGCTCCGGACTGTTGCGGCCAATTGGGGAGTGAACCAGCGGATGGAAGACCTCTCTCTCTCTCTCTCTCTCTCTCTCTACCTCTCTCTACCTCTCCTTTGCTCTCTGTATAATTCTGACTTTCAAGTAAATAAATCTTAAAAAAAATCCTGACTCTAAATAGGGTCCCATTCTAAGGCTCTGGGGATTCAGGCTTTGCTGCATGGGCTTTGGACAAACACAGTCAAACCCACGGCATGGGACATTACTGTGCTTTCTGGTGTTGGAAGTAGAATCGCTGTCGGCAGCATTTCACATCCATCTTGGCCAGGGTTCAAGTTATTTCCTCATTATAGGTTTGAAATTGAGAATATAACTATTTAAAACCTCACCGTGTGTAAAATCCAATGGGACTCTGGGGGGTTTGTTTTATCTGCAGGGAGGTTGATGGTGCTCACAGGACCCTGTGTTGGGGGCTATGTTATTGTTGTTATGCTATATCGGGTGGGAAGACCTCAGCCATCCTGTTGTGGACCCTGGATGGGAAACCCTCCTCAGCAAGGGGAACCATGCCTTACCAAAGCTGGTGTCATCAGACAGCAGCACTAAGAGTGGCCCTGGTTCCCACGGGAGACTTGGGGGCGTCTTCATGCCAGGGAGTGTCTATTCCAGGAACACACCATTGCTTAGCGGGAGTCACTGATGCACCGAGCTTTTCGTAAACCAAGACACTGGGGTCCAGCTCCACTGGGGAAAACCAGGATCTCCCACGTGACAGATGGCTTCCTGAGGCTGGGTGGGGCCAAACAACGAGAGAAGTTGTGCATCCGGGTGTGAATTCACAGCCCAGAAGCGGGGACTTCGTAGACAGCAGGCAGCCGGCCATGTTTCATTCTTGTTTCAATGTGGACAACTGGACGCAGCCTCCAGGGAAAAACTCCATCCCGTCACCAAGAAATGCGACAGCTCTACTTGGTGCCTTAGAGGCTTCATGTGTCATTTGACTGCCTCATGTTCGAAGGGCAAATGGGCAGCCTCGTTCCCTAACATTGAGACAGCACGAGAGATGCAAAGGTTGTGTACTTCTGCCAACTTGGCTGACATCATGGAAGCTACTAAAGGATAGTGGAACATCTTAGCAACGTGGATCACAACATGAAGGCTCCGTGAAGTTGTGGTGTGCCTGAAACTGATCTTCACATAGCAGACGTTCGATGAACTCAGCTGCCGTGGCTTCGATAGCCCTTGCGCTCTGATGCAGGAGTTTAATCCCCAAGCCGACTTTCACGGTGTAAGGGGTGGAAGCTCAACCCAACCTTGAGTTGAGAGGAAGGCCTTTGGGAGGTGACAGATTGGATGGGGCTGTTGGGATGGAGCTTCCGTGACTGGGTCCCAGGTGAGGGTGAGGGTGGGGTGAGACCATGCAGACAGATGTCATCCGCCGCCAGGTCCCCCAGCGGGGCCAGGTGACCCTAGGGCGAACTCCAGAACTGCGTGAGGAGCCTGTGTCATGTTTCATTCCCGTGAGACCCAGCCCAGTAATTTGAAGCTGGGTGAGAGCACTCTAAGGACGACGCAGTGTTTACTTTCATAGGCTGTGCTGGCAGATGCACAGAACAGCGGCTGCCTTGTCGTTCCCAAACGTCACGCCAGGGCGCCTGATGGAGGTGGAGGTGATTTTCCCCCCTATGTTCTGGAAATGCAGACCGATGGTGACATAACTGACTGCCTTTGGGCCTCAGCTGCTGGGTTTTGAATTCAGTTCCGTCCTCATACACAGCTCCCGGCTGGGCTGTGCTGAACGTTTTCCTTCTACAGACACAATAAGGCAACTCCAGTCACGGGTCAACAGTTAGGAATGATTTCAGCTGTTAAAGCAGTGTATTTGGCCTGTTCAGGCCATTTTAAACTCTACCTGAGTACTTTTCACACTGCACAAGTGCATCCATATGCAAGTGCGTGTGTGTCTACATGTGTGTACATGGTACACACACATGCGCATACATGCATTCCACCTGTGTCCATGCGCTTCTGATTTTGAAATAAATTGGATTTACAGTTAACTGATAAAACAGTACAGAGGCTCCCCCGCCTTCACCCAGCTTCCCGAATGCTGAAATCTGACAGGCGCTGATACAGCTGTTGGACTAGAAACCCACACAGGTGCAGCACGGTAACTGGAGCTTGGGTCTGGGCCTTGTCTCCTCGGTGTTCTGGCCAGGCTCCAGCACCGGACTCCACACTGAGCCGGGCTGTGCTGCGTATGCCACCCCGCCTCTCTGCGACCACTCCTCACCCTGGCTTCCTGCTGTGGTCAGGGGCCTGTTTAGGCTCTGTGGCAGGACCACTGTCTGGGGGAGTCGAGGATTCCATCCAGAGCCGCCTGCTTGTGTGGCTGAAATGCTCAGCTGAGACTGTGGGGTCGTCTGCCTCCTTCCAGGTCTCTGGGTTTTGGTCTGGGGTTCTGGTGCCTGTTGCTGGGTTCTGACAAAGTTAGCATTGCTGGACGCCGACTTCTTCATCCTCATGTGATGTCCCGCTTGTCTGGGACTTTGTCCTGTGTGAAGCCTACTTGGATTGCAAAGCGGGAGCTCCAACTTTTTTTGCGTGGTTATTGCATGGTGTATCTTTCTCCATGCTTCCGCCTTGAGCCAATCGATGACCTCAAATTCACAGTTTGCTTCTTAGAGAACACGCTTGGGTCTTCTGCTTATCCAATCTGACGTCTTTGTTTTTGATGGGTGTTTAGAAAAAACACACCTAAGGTTATTACTTACGTGACTGAATTAAAATCTACCATCTTAACTCTTTTTTATTTATGCTTTTTTGGGGTAAAGTGCAGAGTTTTTAATGATTCTGCTGGATCTCTCTTGATTTGTGATTGTGGGTGATCTAAAGCTCCAGGGGTCACCCATGGGTTCACGGTGCAGTGCATATTTTAAATTAGACTTCGACTCTGCCTCATGCATCTCTGGCTCTGTCTACCTCCTGTGATTCACAGCAACCTTGCACGCTGCACCTCACTCACCTATCATAGCCTCAAAGCTGACGCGTGCAATCTACCTGCCCGGGACCCAAGGTTGCGCCTCCTCCACCAGGCACGGCAGCCCAGAGCGCTGCTCTCCTCCTCTGTGGAATGAGGACCTGTGGAGAGGACGATGCCCACACCTGGCCAGAGAGGACACATCAGCCTCCCTGGGCTCACCTGCCAGCCACCACCCTCTCCTCCCACACTTCCCAGCTTCCGGATATGGGAGGAACACTGGAGCTGCTGCCCCGCCGACTGGTGGTGTGGTGCAGGGGTGTGCAGTCCTCGTCCGTCTCCCTCTCAGAGTTGGCCTCCCCCTGCAGGAGGGTGCAGGTGTGCTGGGTGCAGGAAGCTAGCTGCCGGCCACGGAGATGCGGCCCGTGGCTGCTCAGGGCCCCGGGCGTGGCTTCCTGTGCAGTGCAACAGAGGCTTCTCCAGGAAGAATCCTGCTGTGTCCACTTCGTGAGCCAGCTAGGACAGTTCCCAGGTGCAGGGACCGTGGCATCCCAGGGTGGCTGCCCCAGAGGGACTTGGGCAGCTCCTGTTCGCAAAAGCTGCTGCGATTACGCGGTGGACTTCCCAGAGATTGGAGAACCTGAGGGTTTGTATTTGTGTACATTTCACCTCAGGGCAATTCTGTCGGCCTTGTCTTCATGACAAATGGAAACAACCAAGTGCTGTCTTTGTGTTCTGGTGCACACGCAGGAGCAGCCCCAGCCTGGGCATGTGGACACGCCGGTCCAGGCGCTCAGGAGCCCTGGGGGGAGGTGGGTCCCTGTGGGAGGCTGGGCTGATTGGCCGCTGTGTGCTCCGGCTCTAACTCCAGCATCTCTTGCTAATGCAGCCCACGACCTCCCACAGTCGGATAATGGGGAAAACATGCACATTGATTGAGTTACTTTCCCGTAAGTCTTTAGAAACCAATAAAAGTGATAAACCTTACGTCATATCCTATGAATTCCAAACAAACCCATGTCTTAATGGGCTTTTATCTGTGCAAGAAATGGAGTTAGACATACTTTCAGGTTTAAACAATAGGACAAGAATTTTTAATATATCTTAAGATGGGTACTCACAGAAAAACATTACAAGAGTGTAAGAGAGACATAGTTTCCCAAGGCTTTTGTTTATTTTTAATTTAACACATTTCTAACAAAACAGGATCTCCAAGTGCTAGCAAGCTGTCTTTGGTGTTGTGAGACTTTGAGCAACTCCAACAGCATTCAATCTGCCCGAGCCTGGTTCCGTGGAGCCCACATAGAATGGAGCTTTCGTTTCTCAGGACATTCAGGTTTACCCATTGATTTCGTGGGGGAGTAGGAAGGTGGAGAGAGGAAGTAAGCATCTTTTTATTCATACAGGAGTTTCTTCTTACTGGATATACGTTTAGTTGTCAACCAGAGAATGACCTCTAAAACAGCTCTAGCACGTTCATCTTTTAAGTCAGAAGAACATACAGCCGAGGTCATGTGTCCAGGCCCACACTGAAACGTTAGAATAACAAGTGGACCCTGCACAGGGATCCCTGTGGGTGGTGCACTGAACCAAGCAGCTCTGCGGGCTGCAGCCAAGAAGCGTGCACGGCTCCACCCTGAGTGACCACTGCTGGAGGAGCCAGGTGGGCCTCCCTGGACCCCAGCATCTCACAGTGTGTGCAGGCATCAGAACAGTGTTAGGTGTCTCCCTTCCCCACCTGTGTGAAACACAGGAGCGGAGCACGGTGCTCTGTCCTCCTGGGTGGGTTGTGGGGATGCACCCTGAGTGCACGGTGCCTCATCCAGCCGATGGCTGTGTCAGGGCTCGTGGCTGCCCACTGGCCAGATGTGGAGGTCACCGTTCTCTCTGTTCTTGCCAATGCCCGGGTACATGGCCAGCCTACTGCTGACCCTCTGCTGTGTTTAAGTGCACCTGCCTCATAGTTCCTGTCTGCGATGATGTCTTCTCGACCTTTAACAGAGTCTGAAGGTCACGTCCTCCGTGGGGCCTGCACAGGGCAGACGCCTTCCGCGGCCGCCTCAGGGAGCATTGCTATGCCTAGTGGCCACAGGGTTTGGCGGTGAAGACCGAGAGTAGCTCAGCACCGGGCACCGGCCGTTCTCCCAGCCACCCTCTCTCTCACATGCCCTGCACCGTCTCCTGGACACTCCTGCTCGCCTGCCCCAGTTTTGCTGGGCCCTACAGCTCATCCCTGTCTGCAACCCCAGGGACGCTGGGGCTGGGGCCCTGCCAAAGCCTACTCCTCTCTTCGGCAGCTCGGTGGCATCTTCCCAAATGGAAGGCATGAGGCTCCTCGGGGCTCTAGCCTCAGCCAGCTTCTCCCCAGCCCAGGTCTCCCTGCGCGGGGCTGGGGTGGCCACGGCTAACAGGCGGTTCCCCACCTGAGTCTCCATCTCCGGTCTCTGCTCAGTCCAGACCACGCATCCACTGCTCCCTTGACGTTGGCTTCACTTCTGTCCAACGCACCAGCTGCACCGAGAACCAAGCTGCCCATGCCCAGCACCACACCTGCTTCTCCAGGAGACCGGCTCTGGGTCCACGGCCAAGCACAGGGAGCAGAGGCTGCGCAGTCCCCAGCCCCCGGCCGCTCGCCTGTCCTGCTGCCCCAGGGCCGCTTGGTGAGCTGGCAGGCATTTCCTTTCTGCTTGAGCAGTAGAGACCACTGCAGCCTGAGCATGTCACCAGCGGTTGTGCAAGTCGCGCCCTCTACGTGAGCCAGCCCCGCCTGCGCTCACAGAGAAGCAGGACATGTGTTGGCCACCTGCTTCTGCATGCCAGCGCGGGAAACCCAGCCTGCGTCTTGTCTTCCCCTTGTCTGGGACGTTGGCCACATGCTAAGAACATGGCCCGGGATGTGTTTCCATGGTTGTGCACAACACGGGTCGCTCCGCTGTCATGGGGCTCCCAGCCCTGAGTGCGAGTCCGTTTTTTCCCAGTCTCCTAAGTAGACAAAGCTTGTTCCTAATCTTAGCAGTTACACTTATGTTCCCAGATTGCTCTTTTGTGCGCTGACATTTCCTTGTCAACGGAACTGTAACTTCTTCCAACAAGCACCTCTCGGTGGGAGCACGGTGAACTCCAGTGGGCATTTTACTGATTACTCCTGAGTGGCTCGGGGCCAAGAGCAGCAGATCCGGTGTGGTTCTCAAATCCCCCTGACCTTCTGCAGTGGTCCTAGTCCAGCTTCCCTTGCCTGCTTTCCCGATCTTTGATCCAAGTGGGGTTGAACCAATTATCCTGACTCATCGCCGAATACTCAGAGCATAGGGTAGCTCTTGGCTTGGGCTCAGGTTGCCCAATGTGTTTTGCTTGTTTATTCCTCCTGCCAAGACCAACGCCCCCGCGATGTAATGATGAATGTGCCTGAGTAATTCCTGACAGCTCAAGGGATTGAAGGGTTCAGAGAAAAAGAAGCCGGTGCCCCTGTGTGGGCAGTGCTGCGCCAGGCACTCTGGGCTCATCACGGTTAGACCACAGGACAGGAGCCGTGGTCTCCATCTTAGGAAAGGAATTTAACTTTGCATATGAAATGCTTTGGGCAAGTGCTGGGTAGGGAAGCACGAAATGTTTATTGAATGGAGACATATGTGGCCACTAATGACCCATGTGGAGGAGCTGGTATCTGCTGGAGTCCAAGGCACGTCTCCAACACCCTGCACTCAACCACAAGCTATGTGACCCGTCATTATTATCCCAGCGCTTGTTAATGCGTCCCCTGATTCCGAACTTAAAAACACACAGCGTGATTGCCGGTATGTGGGGCTCACACAGGTCCCGGAAGGCTGCCTTGTGTTTCCCACTCTGCACATAAAGAAACTGAGGCTCCGGGATTTCCCTGAGATGGAATAGCGACGGGGCTGAGACTGGCAGCTCTGGGGCCCTGCTCAGAGGGGGCTTTCTCCTGGGACTCACGGTCTGCCATTGCCCATCCCTGCTGCGGCCCCAGCAGCTCCATGGGGCAGGGCATGCTTCCCCAGGGCCATGCTGCAGGCAGCCATGTAGCCTGGTCGATTCCCAGACAACTCTGTCACAGCCTTACGGAGGCCCGAGGTGATGGGTGAGTGTCCCCCAGGTTGGGGGTGCTCGTGACCTAGCCCCCACACATGGCTTTGTGGGCTCTGCTGCAGGTGCTGGGGCTGGGTCACCTCCTCAGGACACAGGGCCCACAGACCCAGCTCTCGGCTCCCTCTCCAGGTCACTGGATTGCTGTGGTGCTGATGTGGCAAGTCCAGCACCCGCTGCTCTGACCCACATGCTCATGCACAAAGCTCATTTTGGAATTCGGTGTCATCATCAGCCCCTGCTCTGTCCTGCAGGTTCTGTCTGATCATAATTCACAAACGCACACTTTCACAGAGGGTTAAGTGTTAACGCCTCCCGTCTACTCCTGTGGTGCTAGGAGTGAGGTGTGCACAAATCCTAGGCCCATGTGACAAGTACGGATTTGGTGCCATCTAGGATGGCAGTCTTCGTAGCATGAAGGAGAGGCCTGATTCAGGAGAGATGCAGCCGTGGTTCCAGGTGGGCCCTGAATCCAGTTCTGCTCCCCTGGTCAAAGTGACCTCTTGAAGCCAGGGTCAGCTCATCCGAAGCCCTCAAAGCTGGGGCCCCTCCTCCTGTCTTTATTCTGTAAACAGGTGACTTCAGCTGTGTCTGACAGAGAAAACTGTGCTATTCTGAAGAGCACCTGCAGTATCCAGATGAATGCCATCACCATGGCGTGAAGTTCATCCTCTCTTCTGCTTCTGGTTTGTAAATTTTGTGAATTAGGATTTGTTGAACAAATAAAAGCCCTGTGCTGGGTGAGTGAATCCATGGTGTCCACTGACATCCCCGTGACTCCATAACTCCCCCAGGAGGCTCTGTCCAGAGCAGCCACTGTGCTCATCATCCATCAGTTCTGTCTCTCTGTACTTATTATAATTGGAATCATTTGGTAGACCCATGTCTTGGAGCCGTGATATGATACACGACACGTTCACACATCGGCATAGGCAGTGTGCTTCTCCCTGGTATTGCTGTTGCCAGTGCTTGGTTCTTCTTCCTGCTTTGTGATTTTTTTTCATTGCATCTATTTTCCTAATGTTAACATTTGGATTGTTTTCAGCCAGGGGCTTTTATGAATAAAACTGGGAGAAATGTCACATACATGTCTTTTGACATAATGCTCCATGCTCGTTTCTTTTGAATTGGATGAACTTTCTGTTACTGTCCAATGTCTGCTGCCTCAAGGTAGCAGTGTACAGAGAAAACAGAAATAATGTAAAGATGAAATCCTAAAGATTTTAGGTAAATTCAACAAGGTCCCACCCAACAGGGTAAACCATATTTCTATATGCTTGAAACAAACAACAACAAGCAAAAGTGAAATTTCAATGGTGGTATTTACTGTATTACAAAATTTTCAGTTGGAAAGAATCCAGTGAGCAAGGTACAAGTGCTAAGAGCACAAACACATGCACACAAACACATGAAGAAAAAAGTTACAAAGACAAACCACAGAGGATATACCATGTTCATGGATTAACTGTAGGGTCTATATAATCTTGATCAACACCATACAGTATTTTTCCTATGCAATTGGATAAGACAACTATAAAATATATATGAAAATTTCAAGATCCAAGAACAGCTTAATCAAAACAAGATGAAAGACTTACTTTGCTAGGTGTCAACAGTCATTGTAGAGACGCGGTCACCACTGTGGTATGGAGTTAGCACGGGGAAAGGCAAACACTCCAACAAGAACGGCAACCACAGAAGCACACCTGTGCACATCCGAGAACCGATTTGTGGAACAGGCAAAGTTCTGGCCATTTGGATACTCATAGAAAAAAATATGAAACAGGTTCCTCCTTCAAATCATCACCCCAAATAACTTGTAGAGGAGCATATATCTAAAATTTAAAATAAAGTAGTAAAATGTTAAGAACAAAAGAGGAGAGTATCTTTGTGTTCTCCTACAATGGTGGAGACTGTCCAGTCCACAGGCCACACAAGATCTGTGAAATAGTTTGATTGCACCCTGCCAAAGCAACCACGAATGGGACTCAGAATTGAAGAAATCCATAGGAGGCTGATTTTTAAGCTAATAATTGTGGATGGCCCATGAGTGATGCTGTAAATACCCATGTGGCCCTTGGCATAAAAAATGTCCCCACCCTCGCTGGCAGTGTGGAATATTTCCCTAAGCAGATGGCCAGAGTATTACTGTCATGTGTGAAAAAGTGAGAACTGTGATTATCTAAGATTGTATCATTTTGTATTATTGGTATATAATATAAATACCTACCTTTGAAAAAAATCTACAGTTATAACAGCATGGTGTCTGTAATCAGATGCTGAGGTTGCACATCGCCAGGAAAGCTACAATTTACATGATGGCAACGTCCAGTCAATGCACGGATGTGGTGGGACAGAAACGCTTGCTCGTCTGCTCCTTGACGTGACTTTGGGCCGTTATTCTAGAAAACTGGTGTTGGGTTTTAAAGCTGAACATGCCCACAGCCTCAGGCAAAGTAAGTGCGCACTCACATGAGCACCTGTCTGGGATAGGCTCACCCTGAAGCTGAGTTTCAGCCACAGATTCGGCCTCAAGTCACTCATGCAGAGCGTTCGGAAGAGGATCCCGGGGGCTTGGCTCTGCGCCAGTTTTCCCATGCACCCAGGCTCACTGCAGGAGTGGCCTGGGACACACGGGTGGTGGGCTTCAGGTGGCAGCGCCTGAACTCTGCTGCTGCGGCCGGAGGCCACTCACCACCTGCTGCCTCAGACCGCACAGCTGCATCCAGGCCACGGCAGGAGACACCTGCTGCAGCCCCAGCAGAGATGGAGACACAGGCCGTGCACAGCAGCAGGAGTGGATCCACGAGCTCCAGCACCTTTTGCCTGAGCTGCTTTCCAGGGGAGATCTCACCCCATGGGCATGGATGAACATCGCAAATGCAGCGCTGAGTGGCAGGAGTCGGCACAGCCCTCACCTCATTGGTTGACACCAAATGTGGACAGTGTCAGGACAGAACGAGCGGTGGCCTTAGCTGGCAGGCTAGGGCCTCATGAGCTGCGAGGAGAGGGGATTGGGGTTTGCTGAAGGATTTCCCACTTGTGAGCAACTGAAGTGTTGAGCTGCCTTCATCTGTGCATGTGTGGCTATTGAACATAAGCCCAGCTCCTTGGTTATACGGCGTTTGATATAAACGCTGCCTAATGCAGGACCGAAGCCCAGTGAGGGGCGGGCATTGGGCCCAATGGTGAGACGCCCGCACCCCATGTCAGATTGCCTGGGCTCTAGCGCCAGCCCCTCTCCCAGTGCCGGCTTCCTGCTGGCGCAGGCTCCTTGGGTCCCTGCCACTCCTGTGGGGCCTGAATCGGGTTCCTAGCTACCAGCTTCTCTCAGGCTCAGCTGGTGCTAACGTGGACGTTTGCAGAATAAACTATCAGATGGGAGCTCCTTCCGTCTCAAATAAATAAATACATATTGTTTTAAGTTAACGAAACAAAGACTGAAGAAGGCACCCGGCTTCTGTGTGTCAACTTGATTTCTGTCCTGTGCCCAGGGGCCACCAGGACTGTGTGGTGCCCACCGTCTCGCACACTGGTTACAAGAGCAAGGGATGAGCACAAGGCAGCACTCACCGAGCCCACGCAGGCATCCTGGGGTCCCACGGCGTGGACGCTGCTGGACTTGTTTATTTTGACATTGGTTCAAAGCAATGTTTTGGAGAACGATGGAAACTGATGTTGAAATAGCAGAGTAATGATGAAAATGACTAAAACTAGCTCTCTGGGCTGTCCAACTCCAGTCCCTTTTCACAAGCAATGCCACCCAGGATTCTCTGTTTCTCCAAGATGTGTGCAACATCCACAGAAAACACTCCTTGGGTAAACTGGGTGGGTGCCCGGGGCTCACACACAGTCAGCTCCAAAGTCCCGGCTCCTGATGGGAACCCGCGCCCTGCTCCGGGCCGACCCCCAGCCCCAGCTCCCGTCACAGGCAGCGCCACGCCTGCAGCAGTCCTGGGCTGGTCTCCCGGCTGGGGAGGTGACGCCCACCCGTGTCTCAGGCCATGCTTCGGTGACCTCAGCGTGACTCAGGCTTTCCAGATTCCTCCCCAGCTGCGTTCGGTCCTCTGTGTAGCTAATTACTGAGTTCCTTCATAATTGCTCGCACAGAGTCCCTGGTGAGAACAGAGTGAAATATCCGGGATTTGGTCCTTTTAAAGGACTCCAGTTTGGCGCATGCTTGCTCCCAAAACATCTTTCAAAAAACAACCGAAATCCTCCCTGGCGGCTCTGACATTTGTTGTGGATCGAAGGTTTTGCCTCCCCTTGTTGCTTGTGTTCAAGGTGTGCAGTGTGAGAATCTGCCGCTGGTTTCCTGACACGCACATGGACAGTGGAGTGAGCCCCAGGCGAGCAGGCCGGTGGGCGTGCCTCTGGGGGTGTACCTAGACCCTGCTCTGGCCCTCGTGAGCAGGGCTAAGGCACGAGGGTGAGGGTGCAAGGGTGGGAGGTGCTGTTGTGCCGGCTCCCACGGGAAGCGGAGGCTGATTTTCCTCAGCACCTCCGGCCCAGAGTTTGCACCTGTGTCTTCAATGTGACAATGACAGGACAGATGGGACACCTTTGCCTCCGCGTGTGGGATGGCGCAGGTGCACATATCACCCCCAGATGGAAGGACGCAGCGGATTGGCAGCCACAGAGACCCACGAGATCTTAGTACAGCAACCAGACCTGGGACAAGGAGAGTGCGACCCTGAGCAAGGACTCTCCTCGGGACAGCCACTTTCGTGGCCTCCGGCTAACTACTCCACGTGGGGACTAGCGAGGTCTGGGTGTGCAGGAGCCCCTGACACAGCCGTCACCCCCCCAGGGCCGCTTAGCTGACCCAGTTCTTCCCAGCGTCCCCTGCGTCCAGTTCCTGGAGGCTCCTGGGGGCTCGAAGGAGGAGCTGGGAAGAGTCCTCACCTTGGAGATTTACCACCCAACAGTCAGACACGAACGGCGTTCGCTTCCTCTTCTCTAAGATCTTCAGGAAGCTGGGCAGCCGCTCCACAGGCCAAGTCCGCGGGGGACTTCCAGGCTGTGTTGGAGCCGGCTCAAACGCAGGTGCCGGCTGTGCAGCAAAAGGGACGAGTCCAGTTCCCAGGCCGAGGCGCTGCTGCCCTTCACCAGCCAGGCAGCATTGTCCCTCACCATGCGTGTAAGTGGTCAGCGTGAGGATCTGCCGGACGCAGCATCTCACGCTTTCCTGTTTCCTGTGCGATCCGGTGATTCCAACAGAGATCACCAAGTTCAGGCGAGCGAAAGGACGCAGGCCCAGCCGGCGGCAGACCCAGGGCACTCAGGGCCCGCGGGGCTCCCTCCTGAGTGCCTGTGGCGGCCTCTGCCCTGCTCTGGGCCGGGTCTGGTTTGTCTGCCTTGGCTGGGCCTTGTCATCAGGAAGCAAGACAGTTTCTCTAGACTCCGTGAGGTCCGCTGGGGGTCCTGGGTCCAGGGCAGGGGTCGGTGTCCAAACCCCGCCTCCTGCGGGCACACAGGGAGGTGTGGGGGGCGGTTCTTGCTCCACAGTGACAACTTTGGCACTTTCTTGTCTATAACGCAACTCCGTCTCACCGCTGCTCTGCACCTGCTGCCCCCAGGACCCAGGACTCGCATTCCAGGGATCAAGAACAAACCGCAGGGCAAACACCTCCACCTGCCTGGGGCCGCCAAGAAGTCCTGGAGCTGGTTCCATCCCATGATGCAGCCGTGGATTTAAAATACGCAGAACGTGATCTCAGGAAGCGCTTCCCGCATCTGGAGGAATGTTCCTACGAGCAAGCTCACTCACCCCGTGAGCTCGTCTGTGTGCTGACGGGACAGGTGAGGGGCACTGCCGCGCTCCGTCCTGCGGCCGCTGTGAGAAACATGAGACCACCTGTGCCACCCTCACCTGGGCAGAGTTCACGGCATGAGTGCAGCATCTCACACAGGGGCATGGGGAAAGTGAGGTACGATTGGGATGGACGTTTAGCCTGCCGACTGAGGTGCCCATGTCCTGAGTCAAAGGGCCTGGGTTCAAGTCTCAGCCCTGGCTCCAGCTTCCTGCTAATGCAGACCCTGGGCTCAACACTTTGGAAACTAGCACTGAGTTCCTGGCTCCAGCTTAAGCCCCAGCGCAGTCCAGCCCCAGCTGATGTGGGCATTTGGAGAGTGAACCGGTGGATGAGACACTCTCTCTCTCTCTCTCTCCCCTTCTGTCTCTCTGCCTAGCAAATAAATGAATAAAATTTGAAAGTAAAACATGGATACGTTAAACTACATATTGGGAGATGAGGATTAGAAGGGAATATCTGATTAGTACAAACCCAGATCCTCATCGAATATCAGCCGGCAACTTCTGTTTGTTTATTTTTGTATGGACAGTGGCTAACAGCATTGCACTTCCTGGTCTTTAACACACAGCAGGCGCTGTGTCTATTCTCATATTCCAATCAGATACAAGTACAAAAACAGAAAAATGGAAATTATTTCTGGGTGTCCAGCCTTTGAGAAATGGTAATAAATGAAGCAAAAATTTGAATCATAGATGTAGGTAATCATTAAAATATAATTTTTCTTTTTAAAAAGTTATTTATTGGGGAGAGAGAGAACCAGCTCTCATCTTCTAGTTCCTCCCTAATGTCTACAGTAACCGGGGCAGGCCAGGCCACAGAGCAGTGGGGAACTCAACCCGAGATCATCCACAGGGGCGACAGGAGCCCAGGGACCTGCACTGTCGGCACCATCACCGCCTCCGAGGGTCAGCATGAGTGAGAAGCCAGAGGCAGGAGCCAGAGCCAGGGGGATGTGGGATGTCAACAGCTGGGTCAAATGCTGCAGATATTTTTCTTAATGCGTCAGCATCAAGATACGTCATCCTTAGGAGGCTCCCTGACTCACAAACAGCTCTGAACTGAGAACACCAGAGGCAGGAGTCCGCGCGAGGCTTTCGTGTTTGTGAAACCATGCTGCTAATCAAAACAAGCCGAAGGAAAATGTGTTTTGCAGTTCACCTCCATGGGTTGAATTCGTGCAAGAGAGAGTGCTGCATGAGCATGGGAAGCAGACATCCACATGGAGCAATTGAAACATCAGTGCGGAACACGTGAAGATGTCATGGCGTGAAGCATTGTGGTTGTGAAAAGGGTGGAGCCCAAAGCACGTGGCGGCTTCCTGCAAAGAGCAGCAGCTGGTGCCCGGCTGTTTTCTTAAGAAGTCACTTTTCAGGGCCGGTGCTGTGGCGTAGCGAGTAAAGCCGCCGCCTGCAGTGCCGGCATCCCATATGGGCACCAGTTCGAGACCTGGCTGCCCCACTTCCCATCCAGCTCTCTGCTATGGCCTGGGAAAGCAGTGGAAGATGGTCCAAGTCCTTGGGCTCCTGCACCCCTGTGGGAGACCTGGGTGAAGCTCTTGGCTCCTGGCTTCGGATCAGCCCAGCTCTGGCCGTTGTGGCCTTCTGGGGAGTGAACCAGTGGATGGAAGACCTCTCTCTCTCTCTCTCTCTCTCTCTCTCTCTCTGCCTTTCAAATAAAATAAATAAATCTTTGTTTAAAAAGTTATTTTTGGTCAATGTATCTTGCACAAATGCATCTTCAGCTAAACAGCAAGCAGTGCTTGGTTTGAGTAATGGAACCACAGTTCAGAAAAATGTGAAATGGGCAGCAGAGTGGCCACACTTGAAAGGGAGGCTTGGAAAAGTTCAGTGGAAACAAGGTCTGGACGATCGTAATGAGTGGGCTGAAGCTGACTTATATGAAAAAAACACTGCGTAGTGGGTAACCACAGTCATATAAGTATTATTTTTTAAGTTATGAGTTCAGCCAAGAATAAAGACACATAAAAAGAAATAATATTTCTGTCCTGAAATATATGAGTTTTCTTTTCCAAAAGCATGATCAAATATTGTTTGAAGTCAGCATGAAAAATCAATAATGTCATTAAGTAAGGTGAGTCACTTCATATTCTCATCTCACACAATAAGGGCACTTGCAGAGTTTAGCTGTGAGAGAGACAATCCGCATGTTGCTATAGGAATCACATGTGTCAGCTGAACCGCAGTCCTTTTACAAACTGCAAAGAATTCCATGTTCTGAAAGACTCTTCTACCAGATGGTTACGATCACATCCAAGTCAGAAATCACACTACAAGTTGGAATTTCTTTGTTTTTTTTCTATACTTTTATCAACTGTGTCCATTGCATTTCAAGTATTTTTGAAATGTATTTATTTTATCTATTTGAAAGAGGCAGACCGAACTCTTGTCTGCTCTGGTTCAGCCCCCAAATGCTCACGACGGCCAGGCTGAAACCGGGAGCCTGGAACTCGGCGTGAGTTCCCGTGTGGGTACGAGGACCGAGTACATGGGCCGTCACCCACTGCCTCCAAAGCTGCCGGCGGACAGAAGGGAGGACCCTGGAGCAGGTGCGCAGCGTGGTACGCAGAGTCCTCCCACCGAGCCTCTGCGCACCACAGCCCCGTCTTTAAGGAAGGCCCGGGGCCGTGCATTCTGGCTGCATGTTGTCCTCCCTGTGTCTGAAGACTCTAAGTTAGAGCCCAATGGTTCCAGGTTCCTTCCTATTCATTTAAAATTAAAGTGGTCAACTATACAAAAGTTTGAGATTTCAAACTGCTACAAGTCAGGGACGTGTGACGAATCTATTCATGATGGAGGGCGACGGATCATAGGAATCCAAGACTGATGAACAAGGAGGCTGGGGCTTAGAAGGACGTAGGCTAATAATTTACATGCTGCTTGTCTGTGTGGGGTCTGCTGGGATGCAAATGTCACTCTGGAGCTAAGCAAGGAGTTGATTTGGATCCAGTACCAGTGAAAAAGAGGGAGGGGACGGGGTCCTCAGGAGACAGGCCTGACTGTCGGGAAAGAGATGGGGAAGGGGACTTTGGAAGCTCCAAGAAGGATTTCCACGAGGCACCGTGCGGCAGGTCTGGGCAGCCCACAGGGCGACACAGGGACGGGAGCGCAAATCTCAGACAGGACGTGGGATGAGGCTCTGTCGTGCCGCCTGTCGTGAGCGGCACGCCTGACCTGTGAGTGGATGAGAGCTGCTGATTGTTTCAGAATCCCAGGGTAGCTACAGCAGGTAGGCCGAAGTGCCTGACACACAGCGAGGAGCGAAGGCCGGGGTCTGGGGGCTCAAGCCAGGCGCTGAGGTCCCTGACCAGCCTGGTCTCAGGCCAGGGAAGGTTCTCCAGCCCAGGATCACCACACCTCTTCCATTTCCTTCCGCACGGCTTGAATTCCAGAACAAGATGGAACTATTTTAAAGCTGGCTCTTCAATCAGTTTAAGTGACTATCAACTGTAAGAAAAGTGAGAGGTTTTCCTGCTCTCGGACACCTGCAGCTTAAACCCAGGATGCAGCCTGCTCGCGGATCCCCGTGGATCCAGCCCCTGGGACTTCATCCTGATGATCGTCCTCGACGCTCCATGACCGTCTGACCCCAAGTCAAGCACGCATCTTTGCAGACACCAAGACTGCTGGGGCGCACAGCACCACCACCACAGCCGCCTGCGTTCCAGCTTCCGGGGGAGGGCGCGTGTGCGGGGCTCTCCGTGGGCCGCGCTCTGCCCCCTCGCTCCCCAGGTCTGCCAGGGCATCGCCTTCCGTCTTCCATGTCCGGCTCTGCTGATTGCACAGGACACTGCTCGTGGCTTTCAACAGGAAATAGTTTGAATATTTGGTTGTGTTTTAGAGGAAAATGAAGTAGTTTTTAAGCTCATTCCCACATTTGTGTCTTGGATATGGAATCAACAGAAAAACATTTAGTTCAAGAGGAATTAAAAGAGTTTTTTTGCCTTCATCTTTCATTTTCTTCTCTTCTCCAGGTGGAGACTTGCCCAGGCAGCAAAGCCTTCCATCTGGGAAGCCCGGGGGCCCGGCGCTCCGTTGTGGTGTTCCCATGGATACACTCTTTTTGCACGTCCCTTTGAAAGGAAATTAATAAAACCTTCCCCGTGGTGGAAACTTAATGGATTCAAAGAACTATAGAAGAATATTGAGCTTAAAAAGGAGATGGTGAGTTGCCCTATTTCTGTCATTTGGCTACATAAATTCAGAAACAAAGCTTAGGGTAGTGAAGTGACACGGCTCAGAATCAATGGATGGTTGATGACAGAAAACAAAAATGTAAAAAAAAACAAAAGCTTTGGTTTATCTAACCCACATGTATTAACAATATCATAATTGAAAAAATATGGTTTAGTGGCACAAATTAGGTGGATAAGTCAATCCAGAAACACACAGAGATATTTACCAGAAACTTATTTCATTAAGGTTAACAATCACAGGAACGGAGAGAGTGACAATGGCGGAGCCGGGACACCCATGTTTTGTCTCTTCTGCAGCTGCGAGTGACGGAACAGCGCCGGGAAAGCTCAGGAGCCAGCCCAGAAGCTGCAGCCGCGGCAGAGGGAGGAGCAGCCGGTACTCGGGGCGGAGAAGACACAGGGGACGTCCCAGCAGCTGCCCAGGCCCCTCCTTCCCCGACCGCTGCGACGTCCACACAGAGCCGGGAGTGAAGAACAGAGCTGTGGGCCCTGCACCAGCCGCCAGCAAGGGCCCCAGCGGCCTGCCCTGCAGAGGCCCCCGGCAGCCACCGCCAGCTCCCACCACTGAGCACTCACAGCGTGCACCGCTCTGAGCCTGGGCCTCTCTGGGCCTGTGCCTGCCCTGATCCTGGGCCTGCTCTGGGCCTGCGCCTAGTGTGGGCCTGCGCCTGCCCTGAGCCTGGGCCTCTCTGGGCCTGCACCTGCCCTTATCCTGGGCATCTCTGGGCCTGCGCCTAGTGTGGGCCTGCGCCTGCCCTGAGCCTGGGCCTGCTTTGAGCCTGGGCCTCTCTGGGCCTGTGCCTGCCCTGAGCCTGGGCCTGCTCTGAGCCTGAGCCTCTCTGGGCCTGCGCCTAGTGTGGCCCTGCACCTGCCCTGAGCCTGGGCCTGTCTGAGCCTGGGCCTCTCTGGGCCTGAGCCTCTCTGGGCCTGCGCCTAGTGTGGGCCTGCCTGCACCTGCCCTGAGCCTGGGCCTGCTGGAAGCCATGGCCCTGCTCTGAGCCCAGGCTGTGAATCCTGGGCCTGCTGTGAGCCGGGCCTGCTCTGAGCTTGCACCTGCTC
Source organism: Sylvilagus floridanus (assembly GCA_949820135.1). Taxonomy (NCBI): domain Eukaryota; kingdom Metazoa; phylum Chordata; class Mammalia; order Lagomorpha; family Leporidae; genus Sylvilagus; species Sylvilagus floridanus. The sequence goes on from OX463227.1 coordinate 1,075,014, forward strand.
GGAGCCCTGGGCATGGGCCTGCTGTGGGCCTGGGCATGGGCTTGCTGTGGGCCTGGGCCTGGGCCTTGTCTCAGCCTGTGCCTGCTCTGAGCCTGGCCTGCTCCCCCTTAGTATCCTGAGGATGTGGTCACTGAGGAAACCAGCAGCCGTCATGGTAGCTGAACCCCTACTCCCTCCTACCCCAGAGTTTCCATGAGGGCCACAGGTCCGCCCTGCAGACCTCCAGTTCCCGGGACTCATCACCAGCCCAGCCCCACCACACACACGTGTCCACAGCCAGCCTGGCTCCCACCAGCAGCACAGCCCCACCACACACACACACGTCCACAGCCAGCCCAGCTCCCACCACACACACACACACGTGTCCACAGCCAGCCCGGCACCCACCAGCAGCCCAGCCCCCACCACACACACACACGTGTCCACAACCAGCCTGGCTCCCACCAGCAGCCCAGCCCCACCACACACACACATGTGCACAGCCAGCCCGGCTCCCACCAGCAGCCCACCCCCACCACACACACACACACGTGTCCACAGCCAGCCCGGCGCCCACCATACACACACACGTGTCCACGGCCAGCCCGGCGCCCACCATACACACACACGTGTCCACGGCCAGCCCGGCGCCCAGCAGCAGCCCAGCCCCCACCACACACACACATGTCCATGGCCAGCACAGCTCCCACCACACACACACGTGCCCACAGCCAGCCCGGCGCCCACCACACACACATGTGTCCACGGCCAGCCCAGCCCCCACCACACACACACACGTGTCCACGGCCAGCCCGGCGCCCAGCAGCAGCCCAGCCCCCACCACACACACACACGTGTCCACGGCCAGTCCGGCGCCCAGCAGCAGCCCAGCCCCCACCACACACACACACGTGTCCACGGCCAGCCCGGCGCCCAGCAGCAGCCCAGCCCCACCTTCCAGCTTGCTTAGCCTTGGACCTGCATGTGCTGCTGCAACACCATGCGATGGCCAACATAGCAGAACTCAGCTGCTGTAACAACTGAACTGCTCAACTTCCCAGGCCCAGAGCGGTCCCTGCCCCACACTGGGTGTCCCCCACTGCAGGCCCAGTGCCATGGCATGCCCTCACAGGGCCTCCTCCACAGCCATGCCCACCCCTCATCCCGCATAAAGGCCTTTCCTTACTGAAGCCAGTCCGTGAAGTCTGGAAGAAGCAGCGTCAACTAACTAGCATGTACAGACAGACACCAATGAGGGCACACAAACACAGGAAGGAAGGAAACACAGCTCCAGCAAAGGAGCCCAATACACTTCCAGAACCTTCTAAAAATCCATGAGTCACACAGCAAAGCGTTACAATTCTAAAGAAGTTCATAAAGCTGCAAGATGGCACAAATAAGCAATTTGGTGAAGTCAGCAAAAATCATTGCAGAATGAATTTGAAGCACACCAAAGAAACAGAAATTATGAAAACAAGCCAAGCACAAAAACTAGAACTGAAGAATTCCATGCCTGAACTAAAAATGTGATGGAGAGCTTCAACAGCAGGCTCGAGCAAGCAGAAGAAAGAAACAGAAATGCAAAGACAGATCGCTTGAAATTACTGGGAGGGTGAAAGAGGAATAACCAGACGAGGATGGAGGAGGCCATGGGACAGCATCGGGTGAAGTTGCACGTGTCTTGAGAGTCTCAGAAGAAGCACAACGGAGAAGTAAGAAAGTGTAGGCAGTAATGACCTAAATCTTCCCAAACCTCGGGGAGTAACATGCAGAGCCAAGAAGCACACAGGACCCCAGTGGGTGTGATATAGACACCTGCCCGGAGCCCCATGGCAACCCACCGTCTGGTCAAAGACAGAGAAAGGTGACTCAGCACATGCAAGGCAACCTCCCTAAGATTAATAATGAATTCCTCAACGAAACCTGCTGGGGAGGAGAGAAAAGCCTCATGTATTCAGAGTACAGGGGGAAAAGACACTGTTAACAAGAATGCTGTACAACGCAAAATGGCCCCTTAGAAGCGAAGGAAGTAGAGCTCTTTCCATAGAAACAGAGGGACTTTCTTAACAACGGAGCCACTCAGCTCCCCCAGGCCCAGAGTGGTGCGTGCCCTGCACTGGGCGTCCCCACACCTGTAGGCCTACAGGGCTCCCCCTCGGCTATGGAGCGCACCCTCACAGGGCTCCCCCTCGGCTATGGAGCGCGCCCTCACAGGGCTCCCCCACGGCTATGGAGTGCGCCCTCACAGGGCTCCCCCACGGCTATGGAGTGCGCCCTCACAGGGCTCCTCCACGGCTATGTCCACACCTCGTCCTAGGAAGAGTTTAAAGGATTTCTTCAGATGGATGCAAGTGTGCTGGACAGCAACGTGACTGCTATGAAAGAATCAAGCTCACTGGCAGAGGCCACTATGTAGTAAGACACAGAGTAAGGTAGCAGCACTGTGATGGTGGTGGTCAGCATACATGTAATCCTAACATACAAGGCTAAAGACGAAGCTGTTCTAGATAAAACCAAAACGTGTGGTGACGCATTCTCTACATAAAGAGAATGAAACTGACTAGAGGCACGTGCTGGGGGTGAAGTGTAGAGTTCTTTGTATTCAATTAGCCTTACATTGCTTCCAAATTAAAACAGAGGATAAAAAATACAAGCAAAATTCAAGCCTTGTGATTACAAAACAATCTACAGATTCAATGTAATCTTTAATAAAATTCCAAAGTTGTTTAAAAATGTAAAGATAATACTGAAATATTTTCAACATATGATGGCTTCATGCGGATGTCGCCCATCCTAAACCCGGAGCACTCCTATGTTATTCTTATAAAGATTTATTTATGTATTTGGAAGTCAGTGAAAATGGAAGGAGGAAGCAAAGGATCAACGAAACAATCAGAAAACAAACTACAGAAAGTGCTACCGGGGCTACGGCTGTGGCGTAGCGGGTAAAGCTGCTGCCTGCAGTGCCAGCATCCCGTATGGGCACCAGTTCAAGTCCCGGCTGCTCCACTTCTGATACAGCTCTCTGCTATGGTCTAGGAAAGCAGTTGAAGATGGTCCAAGTGCCTGGGCCCCTGCACCCGCGTGGGAGACCCGGAAGAAGCTCCTGGCTTTGCATTGGCACAGCTCTGCCCATCGTGGCCAGCTGGGGAGTGAACCAGCCTCTCCTCTCTCTGTGTAACTCTTTCAAATAAATAAATAAATCTTTAAAAAAAAAGGTACTACCAAGCTCTTATCTAAAAATAAGTATGATGCATGTAAATGGATTAAATCCTTCAATCAAAAGATACAAAGCGACTGAATAGATAAAAAATAGTAAAAATAATCAACAATAGAGCGCCCATGAGAGACTCACTTCATCTTGAAGGACACATAGAGAGAGCCGACGGATGGTTCCATGCACAGGTGAGGGTCCTCCATGTGTATCAGATGAAAAAGATTTTAGGTGAAAAATTGTAAAAGAGACAAAAATTTCACCCTATATTGATAAAGGGTCAACTTCCCAAGGAGACAGAGCTGTGCTAAATCCGTGAGCACCGTGCGAGAACATCCCGACACAGAAGGCACAGATGAACAGATCTGGAGAGAGAAGCCAACCGCAATGCAGTAACGGCAGAGGACTGCGCACCGCTTCAGTCACGCACAGAAAACCAGAGCAGAAGCAGGGCGGGAACCACACTTCGAGCAAACCCAGCCCAGTGGGAAGCCCACCCCACAGCAGAAAGCCGTCTCCCCAAGGACCGAGGACAGTCCTCCAGCGCAGACCCTACGTGAAGCCGCCAAACAAGTCCTAACAGATCGAAGAGGATTGGAAGGATTTCAAGTAGCTTTTCTGACCACAATGTTTTGAAACTAGAAAACAATAATAGCAAGAATTTCAAATAAATCACAAATATGTGGCTATTAAGCAACATGACTCTAAACAAGAAAGAAGTTGAAGAAATAATCAAAAGGGAAATTTTTAAAAATCTGAGGACAGATGTAAGTGGGAACACAGAATACCCAAAATTACGGGGTGCAGGGCAGCATTTCTAGGAGAAACGTCTGAGCAGGGATGCCCACTTCAAAAACAAGAACGCCATCAGCTAAACACTTAGTGTTACACCTCAGGGAACAGCAACACCAGCAAGAGCAGAAGCAAAGCGTGCAGCTAGCAATAAGACGTTGATAAAGATCAGAACAGAAATAAAGGAAATGGGACGAGAAACAACAAAATGGAGCCACAGAAGTTGGAGCTGACTTCTGAAATGACAGCAAAACCCGCAAATCTTTAGCTATACCTAAAGGAACGGGGATGAATGAGACCATACATGAATGTGGAATCATTACAACAGATAGCACAGAAATACAAAGAATCAAGAGACAGTAAACAATTAGACACCAGCAAACTGGATGACTGAAAGGAACAGATGTACTGTGAAATAATAGAATCCACCAGCACCGAATTATGAGGATATAGAAACTCTGAACAATGCTGAACAAAAGGAGAGGATCAGTAGTAACGATCCTCCCGTCCACAAAAGGCCCAGCACCCGCTGGCTCCATTCTGTGGGCAGCTCGGGCAGAGCCAGCATCCACGCCTCTCAAACGCTCCTGAAAACTGAAGCTGCCATAGCGTTTCCCAACTCACTCTATACAAGACCGGGCTACTCTACTCAAAAGTCAGACAAGGACACCTCCAAGAAATAAGATCAGGCAGACACAATGCAAAGTCTCACCAAAATGCTGTCAATAATACGTGGAAAGCATCGTCTTCCAGGTCCAGTGAGTGACCCCTGGCAGGCAAGGATGGCTCAACATAAGCAAACCGATACATCTGGTAAACCACAGCAACAGAATTGAAGACAAAGACACAGGATTCTCCCAACACCTCAGGAAGGCATTTGACAAAATCTAATATCCTTTCACGACAAAATTGTCAGGAAATTAAAGATAGACGGTACATGGTGCGTGCCTCAACATGGCGCGTGCCTCAACACCACAAGGGCAGCATGTGACGAGCCCACACGATCTCACACTCTTCATGAGCAGAGCGGAGCGACTTCCCCCCGAGTTCGGGAGTAAGAGCAGTACCGACCGTGACTCTTTCTGTCCAACACAGCGCTGGGAGTCCTAGTCAGAGCGAAGTGAAAGAAGCAAAAGGCAGGCAAACTGGAAAGGAGAAATTTGGACCATCTCTGTCTGCGGAAGATGTGAACTTGTGTACAGGAAACACTGAAGACCAGCAAAAGGTGTCAGAGCTGTTGAACAGATTCAGGAAAGTTGCAGGATACAAAATCAGTGCTCCCAAATAAGTGGAGTTTCTATGTTCCAGACATAAGCCGTCTGGGAAGGAAATCGAGAATATAATTTCATTAATAGCGACAGAGGCTGGCACTGTAGCATAGCAGATAAAGCCACCACCTGCAGCACCAGCATCCCATATGGGCGCCAGTTCCAGTCCTGCCTGCTCCACTTCTAATCCAGCTCCCTGCTAATGCACCTGGGAAAGCAGTGGAAGATGCCTCAAGTGCTTGGGCCCCTGCACCCACTTGCAAGACCTAGATTACGCTCCTGGCTCCTGGCTTCCAGCTGGCTCAGCCCTGGCTGCTGTGGCCATCTGGGGAGTGAACCAGTGGCTGAAAGACTTCTCCCATCTCCCTCTCTCAATGTAACTTTGACTTTCAAATACATACGTCTTAAAATGCTTAATAAACAATTACTGTTTCTCACAAATCAACACATAAATATGAAAAAATAGGAATACCATTATTACGATATGCTAAGAGAATATTAGAAAGTGGATTGTTTGATGTACAACTGATGGGTGTGTACATCTATTGAAGCCAAAAACATACCAAAAGTTTGTAATCCAGCAATTGTAATTAAGGTGAATGTCTCCTATGAAACTAAATGACTACTAGAAACACTCCAACCCGCCTCATGTAGATGGCTGATTAATAATTTTTGAACCATGAATCTGTAGATGAATCCTTTGTGACACAGAAAACATTCCTCTCATATTGATGATTTTAAAAGATTGTATTAAAGAGAATAAGGGCATTTTTGCTGAATATAAAGATAATATATAAAACTCGTGTACATTTTATGCAGGCTCAAGAAGATGAAAATAAGATTCACTCATTTGTTGTGTTGATCGACCTAAAATATCAAAACACAGAAGAGGTACAGGCCTGAGGTATAGAAAACCACAAACCACTTGGTGTTTGAGAGACTGAGCTAAGGCGAAGATCAACCCAGTTCATGGACTGTAAGGACGCTGGTCCTCCGTTGAGATGGTCTAGAATCCCCAGGGCTCATCTAGGTTCATTTCAACAGTGTGTGTGCATTGTGTGCATCGTGTGTGTGCATTGTGTGTGCATCGTGTGTGCATTCTATGTGCACTGTGTGTGTGCATTGTGTGTGCATTGTGTGTGTGAACTGATGAATTGATTCTAAGACTTCCGTGGGAAAACAGAGGTCCAATAAGAAGGTGGGAGAATTGGAACTGACTGTGAAGGTAGAAGAATAGGGCTGGTTAGTGCTGGAACACAGAGAGTTTATTAGCAATGAAAAGCAACACAGAATTCAGAAAGTTACCCCCACACGTATGGCCACTTGATACATGATGAAAATACAACAGAAACAGAGAAGAATGATCCTTTCATGAACGAAGGTGGACTAATACAGTGTAGCACATGGGAAAAAGATAATTTTTTATCCTTATGTCACTCACAAAATCTAATTTAGGTTCATCAGAGATCTAAACGTGAAAGGAAAATAATGAAAAATTTAAAACCATTTAGAGGCCAGCGCTGCAGCTCAATAGGCTAATCCTCCGCCTGCGGCGCTGGCACCCCAGGTTCTAGTCCTGGTCGGGGCGCCGGATTCTGTCCCGGTTGCCCCTCTTCCAGGCCAGCTCTCTGCTGTGGCCCAGGAGTGCAGTGGAGGATGGCCCATTGGAAGGATGGCCACAGTGGCCATTGGAAGGTGAACCAATGGTAAAGGAAGATCTTTCTCTCTGTCTCTCTCTCACTGTCCACTCTGCCTGTCAAAAAAATAAAACCATTTAGAGTAACTTCTTTGTGTCTCAGAGTAAGGGAGCTGCTCCTTGGACAACATGCACAGGAGACGGAAGATGAATCCAACAACACTGGATTTGAAAACGTGGCTTCAGCCAGAGTCTAGAGTCAGGTCTGATCACAGGGTGCGGGTAACACACACAAAACGTTAGCCGTTGGCTTTGTGCTCAGAACGCTCAGAGAACTCTTATGGAGCAACGACTAGAAGAAAGCCCAGTAGAAAAATCTTCAAGGAACAACCTGGCATGTCACGAAGAGGATGGCCAAGTGGACGCTGCATCCATGGAAGAGCGGGGAACCACCACAGCTGTCGGTGGAATGCACAGGGAAGCTGCAGGGAGACCCTGCTGGCTAGGGAGGCTGGATCAGGATCCCTCCTGGTGGCGGCAGGGGTGGGAGGGCAGGAAGCCCCTCGGTGGGGGGGACCCCTGCTTGGTCCCGACTTTGGGAGACCTGTGTCCCCGACCTTGTGACTGTGGCTCTGGTCTTGAGCAGTGCCGCCCAGGATGCAGCTCGAGGCAGCTTCCTGGTAACTTCTGGTGACAATAGCCCACAGCAGGGGCGGATGAGAACCTTAGCGTCTATCAGTAGGGCTTACGCTACAGATCCATCATGGCGTGTGCCGGTGGGTACGTGTGATGCCATGAATCTATCTCACAAGTGAAGGGAATGAGACAAATGTGCGCATATAAAAATTTCATTCATACAGGGTGCAAAAACGACGACCAAGCCAGTTGTAAAGAACACCCAGGCTCATGGTGACATGGAAAGGAAGGCGAGAGACCTGACGTATAGAAGTAGGGACAGAAATGACCTCCAGTGGAGTGGGGTCCTGAGGGCGTTTCCGACGGGATCTTCTCGTGTGCAGTGACTGGATGGCTCTGCCGGCAGGGTTTACGCTTCAGTGGGCATTCTCCGTTTCAAAATGAATAAAATCCACCACGTGTTTCACTTGAACACACACTGCAGGAGGAGAACTCGAATTGTAGATGCATTTGTTAGCATATTAACAGTGTTTGTCGGCCGGCGCCGTGGCTCAACAGGCTAATCCTCCGCCTTGCGGCGCTGGCACACCGGGTTCTAGTCCCGGTCGGGGCACCAGATTCTGTCCCGGTTGCCCCTCTTCCAGGCCAGCCCTCTGCTGTGGCCCAGGAGTGCAGTGGAGGATGGCCCAAGTGCTTGGGCCCTGCACCCGCATGGGAGACCAGGAGAAGCACCTGGCTCCTGGCTCCTGCCATCGGATGAGCGCGGTGCGCCGGCCGCAGCGCGCCGTCCGAGGCAGCCATTGGAGGGTGAACCAACGGCAAAGGAAGACCTTTCTCTCTGTCTCTCTCTCTCACTGTCCACTCTGCCTGTAAAAAAAAAAAAAAAACAAACAAAAAAAACAAACAAAAAAAAAACAGTGTTTGTCACCGGTTAGTATGAGTATGAGACTTGGCACAGTTTATAAGTTATCATTTTTAAAAATGGGAATAATTCTTTGACAGTTGCATGGAAAAAGAAAGGGTTCTGTGTGTCTAAGCACGTATCACAGCAGAACGAGTGCTGGGACAGTCTGAGCAGTTAGTTTCATGCTGAATCAACAGCCTTGGCTGGGAGTTTGCCCCGACGCACAGGGGTGTTTGCAAAGACGGTCGGTGACAAGAACGAAACGGCTTGGGTAGAGGCTGTGAGCCCACCAGGGCTTTGCTGTGCCACCACAGCTTTCTCTGATGTGAACCGCGCCACACGTGGAACCTGAGGGAGCTTCATGAAGGTCACGTGTCCAGAACTTCCGCAGACACCATGCTCGGGCCCTGAGTGACGGAGGACAGGGCGCCCACAGAGGCAGGCCCCGCCCCCGCACTGCGCAGAGTCAAGACGGGACAGTGCTGGAGAGCAGAAGGTCTGCAAAGTCACGGGACCACGCGGGATCGCGCTGGCTTGTTTCTTGCACACAAGATTATCCATACTGAGTCCGCAGCACCAAGGCAGCGTCGGCTGCTGGCTCAGTGAGAGGGGGCGTGGGGTCGGGGCGCGGGTCCCCGCCTCGTCACAGTCCCCGGGGAGATGCGCAAGCTGCCACTGCGGCACGTTCACACGTACAGTCCGCGGCTCTCACTGCGGGAGACACTCGGATGGCCGCCGTGGGCTCACCCCAGTCAAAGCTGAGGGAGGCTGCAGCCCCCCCCCCCCCCCAGGGCTCGCCCCTACGCATAGAGAAAGCAGGGAGAGCTCGCCCGTGCAGGTCCAGGGCTGAGGACGCCAAGAGGACTCTGGCTCTGGGGTGAGGCACGCGCTCTCCCAGGGCCGCGCCACGCGGGGCTCTGAGGCTGTCCTGGGGTTGCCACCTGCGAGGTGTGGGGAGGCCGCACTCTCCTATGCTCTCTGCCCTGGCTACTGAGCTGTGTGTGTGGGTGTGTGTGTGCATGTACATGTGTGTGCATGTGTGCGTGTGTGCGTGTGTGTTCCCAAATTCTTCGTTCTGATATCAACCCAGTCACGGGCAGCAGCTCTTCCCCTTGATGCTGCCTTCACACAGCTGACAGTGTGAGAACTTCTCTCCTGTGAGATTTGTGAGTAAAATACCCTGTGCGGGAATGGGAGGCCGAAGGAGGGCTCCACCTGTACCTGGCAAGAGCACCAGGCATCTCTCCTGACAATGTCCCGTGTAGAATGCACCAGGTGTCCCATGTGGAATGCCCCAGGTGTTCTGTGTGGAATAAACCAGGTGTCCCATGTGGAATACACCATGTGTCCCATGTGGAATGCACCAGGTGTCCCATGTGGAATGCACCAGGTGTCCTGTTTGGAATACACCAGGTGTCCCGTGTGGAATACACCAGGCATTCCGTGTGGAATTCACCAGGGGTCCTGTGTGGAATACACCAGATTTTCCGTGTGGATTGCCCCAGGTGTCCTGTGTGGAATACACCAGGTGTCCGTGTGGAATACACCAGATGTCCTGTGTGGTATGCACCAGGTGTCCGTGTGGAATACACCAGGTGTCCCGTGTGGAATACACCAGGTGTCCCGTGTGGAATACACCAGGTGTCCGTGTGGGATGCACCAGGTGTCCCGTGTGGAGTACACCAGGCGTCTTGAGTGGAATACACCAGGTGTCCGTGTGGAATGCCCAGTTTTTTTCGTGTGGAATTCACCAGGTGTCCGTGTGGAATGTACCAGGTGTCCCGTGTGGAATACACCTGGTGTTCTGTGTTAAATACACCAGGTGTCCCGTGTGGAATACACCAGGTGTCCCATGTGGAATACACCAGGTGTCTGTGTGGAATGCACCAGGTGTCCCATGTGGAATACACCTGGTGTTCTGTGTTAAATACACCAGGTGTCCCGTGTGGAATACACCAGGTGTTCTGTGTTAAATATACCAGGTGTCCCATGTGGAATACACCAGGTGTCCCGTGTGGAATACACCAGGTGTTCTGTGTTAAATACACCAGGTGTCCCATGTGGAATACACCAGGTGTCCCGTGTGGAATACACCAGGTGTCCCGTGTGGAATACACCAGGTGTCTGTGTGGAATGCACCAGGTTTCCCATGTGGAATACACCTGGTGTTCTGTGTTAAATACACCAGGTGTCCCGTGTGGAATACACCAGGTGTTCTGTGTTAAATACACCAGGTGTCCCATGTGGAATACACCAGGTGTCCCGTGTGGAATACACCAGGTGTCCCATGTGGAATACACCAGGTGTCTGTGTGGAATGCACCAGGTGTCCCATGTGGAATACACCTGGTGTTCTGTGTTAAATACACCAGGTGTCCCGTGTGGAATACACCAGGTGTTCTGTGTTAAATACACCAGGTGTCCCATGTGGAATACACCAGGTGTCCCGTGTGGAATACACCAGGTGTCCCGTGTGGAATACACCAGGTGTCCCATGTGGAATACACCAGGTGTCCCAAGTGGAATGCACCAGGTGTCCCGTGTGGAATACACCAGGTGTTCTGTGTTAAATACACCAGGTGCCCCATGTGTAATACACCAGGTGTCCTGTGTGGAATACACCAGATGTCCTGTGTGGATTGCGCCAGGTGTCCCGTGTGAGTACACCAGGCGTCTCGAGCGGAATACACCAGGTGTCTGTGTGGAATGCCCCAGCTGTCCCGTGTGGAATACACCAGGTGTCCGTGTGGGATGCCCCAGGTGTCCCGTGTGGAGTACACCAGGCGTCTCGAGTGGAATACACCATGTGTCCGTGTGGAATGCCTCAGTTGTTTCGTGTGGAATACACCAGGTTTCCCGTGTGGAATACACCAGGTGTCCCTTGTGGAATACACCAGGTGTCCCGTGTGGAATAGACCAGGTGTCTGTGGAATTCACCAGGTGTCCCCTGTGGAATGTACCAGGTGTCCTGTGTGGGATACACCAGGTGTCCTGTGTGGAATACACCAGGTTTCCCGTGTGGAATGTACCAAGTGTCTCGTGTGGAATACTCCAGGTGTCCCATGTGTAATATACCAGGTATTCCATGTGGAATGCCCCAGTTTTTCCGTGTTGAATACACCAGGTGTCCCGTGTGGAATACACCAGGCGTTCTGTGTGGGATACACCAGGTGTCCTGTGTGGAATACAGCAAGTGTCCGTGTGGGATGCCCCAGGTGTCCCGTGTGGAATGCACCAGGTGTCCCGTGTGGAATACACCAGGCGTTCCATGTGGAATACACCAGGTGTCCCGTGTGGAATACACCAGGTGTCCCGTGTGGAATACACCAGGCGTCCCGTGTGGAATACACCAGGCGTCCCGTGTGGAATGCACCAGGTGTTCCATGTAGAATACACTAGGTGTCCCGTGTGGAATACACCAGGCATTCCATGTGGAATACACCAGGTGTCCCGTGTGGAATACCCCGTGTGGAATACACCAGGTGTCCTGTGTGGGATACACCAGGTGTCCCGTGTGGAATACACCAGGTGTCCCGTGTGGAATACACCAGGCGTCCCGTGTGGAATGCACCAGGTGTTCCATGTGGAATACACTAGGTGTCCCGTGTGGAATACACCAGGCATTCCATGTGGAATATACCAGGTGTCCCGTGTGGAATACCCCGTGTGGAATACACCAGGTGTCCTGTGTGGGATACACCAGGTGTCCCGTGTGGAATACACCAGGTGTCCCGTGTGGAATACACCAGGCGTCCTGTGTGGAATGCACCAGGTGTTCCATGTGGAATACACTAGGTGTCCCGTGTGGAATACACCAGGCATTCCATGTGGAATACACCAGGTGTCCCGTGTGGAATACCCCGTGTGGAATACACCAGGTGTCCTGTGTGGGATACACCAGGTGTCCCGTGTGGAATACACCCAGTGTCCCGTGTGGAATACACCACGTGTCCGTGTGGAATACACTAGGTGTCCCGTGTGAAATACACCAGGCGTCCGTGTGGAATGCAGCAAAGTGTTCCATGTGGAATGCACCATGATGGCAACAGCTGACTCTCGTGCCGTACCCGAGCACGCGGACCTGTTTACCCCAGGGAACTGCAGCTTGTCCTGGGAGCCACGGGAGCCTCTGCCTGCAGGGACGTGACTGTATGTGGAAGCCACTTCTGCGAGGGGGGAGAATGACAGATGCACGCTTCCCACGCATGGGTCCCTGTGTCCCTGGCCAGCTTTGCTGTCTGTGCACCCACACTATTTCTTAATGTATCTGTTTATTTGAAAAAGTTACAGAGAGAGGGAGGGAGGGAGGGAGAGAACACTGATTTCCCAGGCGCACTACAGATTGGAAGTGGGACAGCTGGGACTTCAGCCTGTATCCACATGGGGCGTGATTGTCACACATAATATGGGTGGCGTTGCTTTAGTGCACCGGAATGCGCCCCTCTCGGTCCCTGTCGTCGGCAGCCCCTGGTTCCCAGCCACCTGCCTGTTTCCTCCACACAGCACCCTCAGTGTCCGCTCCCTCCCCTGCGGGTCGCTGGCCATCTCAAGGGCAAAGAACGCGGCCGCCTCCTCCTACCAGCCTCTGCGCTCGGCACCATGGTCTTCCAGGGATTGTGCTCAAAGGACCGGCCTGCTGGCCACAGCTCAGCCAGAGACGTCCACACAGGTTCTCGCTGCAGGCCTGGGGACCGCAGACGCCAGCCACAACTCCGGCCTCCACGGTGCGGGCAAGGGGCCGCCTTGGGCAGGGAGGCGCCAGGGGGCCTCACCCTGCTGGACGCCCTCCAGCGTGCCGAGCTGGCCCAGCATGCCGGGCCTTGCCCTAAGCCAGCGGGTTAGCACTCAGCGCGCGGCGTGACACTGTATTCCAGATTGTTCACTGCGGAAGCAGCTGAAACTCACCCTCCTGGAAGCTGTGGAGGCGGACAGGTGAAGACGCCGCGGGACATTCACCGACGGGTGAAGACCCCGCAGGACATTCACCGACGGGTGAAGACGCCGACGGGACATTCACCGACGGGTGAAGACGCCGACGGGACATTCACCGACGGGTGAAGACGCCGACGAGACATTCACCGAATGCTGTGCAGGGAGGAGTAACTCGGCTCTCAACTTACAGACCCCGACGTTCACTTCACACACGGAAGTGGCAAGCTCACAAAACGCAGCGCTTCTTCAGCTTTTATTATGAACGACCACTTCTAAGCCCTTCCACCTAGAAATAACCCTTTTCCTGGACAAAGTTATATGCATTAAAAATGTACGATGGAAGTAATGACAGAGCTTTGAAGGGAATTAGCGTCTCCGTAGCCGCTGTCGGCGTGGGAGGTCTTTGTGAAGCAGAGTTCTCGCTTCCACCCAGTGCTGTAGAAACTTCCAGAAGATGCTCTTTTTGGCCAAGATTAACTACAAAGCGGAACGTGGGGCAGAGGTTACAGTGTCGACCCCTCCCTCGGCAGGTGGAGGCCACACCGGAAGCCAGAGCGAGGGAAGCCAGGAAAGCTGGGGGACAATGAGGCGCCTGTGTGGCTGCCGCTGGCATGGATGACAAGCCGGGAGGAGGGACAGACCCCAGAACGGGCGTCCACGCGTGGCCGTGGTTCCACCTGCACACTGGGGAGCAGCCCCCATTGGCCATTTCCTGCACAACATTGCACGCACTCCAGGGTCCGAGGGCCCACCCGCACCTGCTGGGAGAGGGAGCCGCCAAGAGTGGGGCGGAGCCGACAACCGACCAGACGCTTTCTCAGGGTTCAGAGTCTTGCACGTAGAGCTGCCCAGAGCGCTGTGGCTTCCCTGCTGACACCCAGGAGGTGGACAGCCCGTGCGTGCCCACGTGACACCTCCCTGCACCGCCGCGGTCCCCACAGCGGCCTCTGCTCCCTGCGCTCCCTCCACCCTGCAGTGGTGGGGGCCCCTGTGGTCTCCAGAGTCAAACTCCCAGCTCCTGACGCCTGTCTCTTGCAGGTCACTTAGTTGGGGTGGGCGTGGGGCACCCAGCAGAGATGGGGACCGGGACAGCCCGTGTGCGCTTGAACCCAAAGTGTAGGCTGAGCTCTGGCCTGGGGCGTGGCCACGCCCTGCCGCCATGGTGTGCACGCCCCTCATCCCCTGTGTTTCCATCCCCACCAGGAATGCGGGGCCACGACCTGACCTCGGCATCTTTTCACAGACTGTGCAGCTGGCCACCGGCGCTGCGGGCCGTCTTCCTCAGCTGCTGCAGCGCAGCGGGGCCTCCGGGAGGCGCTGCCCGGCTCAGCTCGCTCTCGCTCTCTCTCTCTCTCTCTCTGGGGCTCTCTCGCTCTCTCTCTGTCTGTCTCTCTCTGGGGCTCTGTGTGTGTGTGTGTGTGTGTGTGTGTGTGTCTGTCTGTCTGTCTGTCTCCCCCTCCCCCTGTGTGTCTCCCTCTCTCTCTCTGTCTCTCTGTCTCTCTCTCTCCCCCTCCCCCCATGTGTCTCCCTCTCTCTCTCTGTCTCTCTCTCCCCCTCCCCCTGTGTGTCTCCCCCCCCCCGTCTCTCTCTCTCTCTCTCCCCCCGTGTGTCTCCTCTCTCTCTCTCTCTCTCTCTCTCTCTCTCTCTCTCTCTCTCTGGGGCTCTCTCGCTCTCTCTCTGTCTGTCTCTCTCTGGGGCTCTGTGTGTGTGTGTGTGTGTGTGTGTGTGTGTCTCTGTCTCCCCCTCCCCCTGTGTGTCTCCCCCCCCCCGTCTCTCTCTCTCTCTCTCTGTGTCTGTCTCCCCCTACCCCCGTGTGTCTCCCTCTCTCTCTCTGTCTCTCTCTCTCTCTGTGTCTGTGTCTCCCCCTACCCCCGTGTGTCTCCCTCTCTCTCTCTGTCTCTCTCTCTCTCTCTGTCTCTCTCTCTCCCCCTCCCCCAATGTGTCTCCCTCTCTCTCTCTGTCTCTCTGTCTCTCTCTCCCCCCGTGAGTCTCCCTCTCTCTCTCTCTCTCTCTCTCTCTCTCTCTCTGGGGCTCTCTCGCTCTCTCTCTGTCTGTCTCTCTCTGGGGCTCTGTGTGTGTGTGTGTGTGTGTGTGTGTCTCTGTCTCCCCCTCCCCCTGTGTGTCTCCCCCCCCTCTGTCTCTCTCTCTCTCTCTGTGTCTGTCTCCCCCTACCCCTGTGTGTCTCCCTCTCTGTCTCTCTCTCTCTCTCTCTCTCTGTCTCTCTCTCTCCCCCTCCCCCCATGTGTCTCCCTCTCTCTCTCTGTCTCTCTCTCTCTCTCTCCCCCTGTGAGTCTCCCTCTCTCTCTCTCTCTCTCTCTCTCTCTGGGGCTCTCTCGCTCTCTCTCTGTCTGTCTCTATCTGGAGCTCTGTGTGTGTGTGTGTGTGTGTCTGTCTCTCTGTCTCTCCCTCCCCCCGTGTGTCTCCCTCTCTCTCTCTGTCTCTCTGTCTCTCTCTCTCTCTCTCTCTCTGTCTCTCTCTCCCCCTCCCCCCGTGTGTCTCCCTCTCTGTCTCTCTCTCTGTCTCTCTCTCCCCCTCCCCCCGTGTGTCTCCCTCTCTCTCTCTGTCTCTCTCTCTCTCTCTGTGTCTGTGTCTCCCCCTCCCCCCGTGTGTCTCCCTCTCTCTCTTTCTGTCCTTGCTGAGCCTGTCTCTCTCTCTCTTTGTCTCTGTCTCCATTTCTCTGCCCCCCCTTCTCTCCCTCTCGCATAATTTGTGTTTTTTTTTTTCCTTCAAGGTTGAGAAACACAGGAGAAAAGTTGAAATAGACAAGATTCCTGTAAACATGACATTTCTCAGAAGTGTTCTCTCTGGAGCCTTAGAAGGTTCCTAACAATCCATAGGATTTAAGTCCTTGGCAGTGACACTCGGGGAAAACAAAGAGACATGGAAAAAGAGGACTCCCTCTGGGCCAGGAGGAATGGAGTCCAGCGCAGAGGGCTGGAGGCTGCGGCCCCGCCCAGCAGGGTGCTTGCCCGGCGTGGACGTGGCGCGCAGAGGTGGCCCTGCAGCCCCGTCCCCGTCCCCCCTTTCCGTCTGCACTGTGCAGAGACCTCCGTCCTGCCCTAGTTCACTTCCATGCAATTACTGCCTACTCACAGCTGTAAAAAAATTGTACTTATTTACTCGAAAGAGGAGGAAGATAGAGAGAGAAAGAGAGAGACAGAAAGAGAGAGAGAGAGACAGGGAGGGAGAGAGGGAGAGAATGCTCCTACCTTCCGGTTCATTCCTCAGATGCTCACAACAGGGAGAACTGGGCGAGGCCAAAACCAAGAGCCTGGAATCCACGCAGCGGACAACAGCCTCTCCCCGAGCAGGGGCCGGGACCGTTGACCAAGCACTCAGCCCAAAGCCCAAGGCACGGCGGTGTGCAGGGGACCCCAGCTTCCGGTTTCCGTGAACTTGACTGTGGTCTGGGGTGAATGCCGGGGTGTGCGTGGGAAGGAGCGCCTTCCCCGAGGACACCTGTGACACTCACAGCCGCATGGCTTGCTGCTTAGGAAGGTGGTACTTGGAACATTCCAGCGTGCCTTTTACCCTCGGAAGCTCTGAACTGACTTACCGACGCTGGTGCTCGGTGGAGGAGCTCCGCACCCCCAGGATTAATTCTGTGTCCTCAGAAAACAAGCTGTCTCGAGCAGTAGAGTAGATATGCCTCATGGGAAATTTAGAAAAGGAAAATTTAAAGAAATGTGAGAAAGTTACCCCCAATGAATTCACCCACATTTTGGTGTATTCCTTCCCTGATGATTGTCTCTCTCTGTTTGTATCAAGAACGAGGTGGAATTTTGGCTCCTGGCTCTGGCCTGGCCCTGCCCTGCCTGGTGTGGGCATTCTGGGAGTCAATCAGCAGGTGCAAGGCTGTCTCTTTCTCTCCTCTCCATGTCTCCCTCCCTCTGTGTAATTCTGCTTGTCAAATAAATAAATAAATAAATCATGAAGAGAGATACAGACATCATTTGCAATTTAAAAATCTTGGGTGGGGGCCGGTGCTGTGGCAGAGTGAGTAAAGCCGCCACCTACAGTCCAGCATCCCATATGGGCACTGGTTCAAGTCCCTGCTGCTCCACGTCTGATTCAGCTCTCTGCTATGGCCTGGGAAAGCAGTAGAAGATGGTCCAAGTCCTTGGGCCCCTGCACCCACAGGGGAGACCTGGAAGAAGCTCCTGGCTCCTGGCTTCGATTTGGCGCAGCTGCAGCCGAAGTGGCCAACTCAGGAGTGAACCAGCAGATGGAAGACCTCTCTCCCTCACTCTCTCTCTCTCTCTCTCTCTCTCTCTGCCTCTCAACTGTGTAACTCCAACTTTCAAATAAATAAATAAATCTTAAAAATAAATCCCTGGTGTCCTACCACTTTGGTCCTGTAGCTTTCTCTCTGGGCCCCTTTCCCAGCCCCATCACCTCCGTTGCTGAAGCCTCCTAGGCTCAGCTGAGGAGCACGGACGCCCTGGGCCACCTGTATTTACCGCAGAGATAAAGGGCGCCCGCCAGCCGCAGGGAAGACAGCCTGCCCTGGAGAGAGACAGCACAGCTACTCCCTCTGCTCTCCTGAGGCGATGCCATCAACCAGCCTGGGTGCTCAAGGCATCCGTCTGGATGTGTCTGCTTGTGTTCCTGCAGGCATGTGCTCATGTGTCTATCGTGTGCAGATGTGTATGTGTGTGCTTGTGTGTATGGGTGTGTGCAGGTGTATACGCATGTGTGTATGTGTGTACAGGTGTGTGCTCATGTGTGTGGCTTGTGCTTGTGTGTACATGTGTGTGTGGGTGTGTGCTCATGTCGGTATATGTGTGCAGCTGTGTGCTCATGTGTGTACATGTGTGTGGCTGTGTGCTTGTGTGTACATATGTGTGCTCATATGTGTACATGTGTGCGGCTGTGTGCTCGTGTGTACATGTGTGTACATGTGTGGCTGTGTGCTTCTGTGTACATGTGTGCTCATATGTGTACATGTGTGCGGCTGTGTGCTCGTGTGTACATGTGTGTACATGTGTGTGGGTGTGTGCTCATGTGTGCTCGTGTGTGCGGCTGTGTGCTCATGTGTGTA
Organism: Sylvilagus floridanus; assembly: GCA_949820135.1. Classification (NCBI taxonomy): domain Eukaryota; kingdom Metazoa; phylum Chordata; class Mammalia; order Lagomorpha; family Leporidae; genus Sylvilagus; species Sylvilagus floridanus. The sequence continues at coordinate 1,093,415 of OX463227.1, forward strand.
CATGTGTGGCTGCGTGCTTGTGTGTACAAGTGTATGCTCATATGTGTACATGCGTGCGGCTGTGTGCTCGTGTGTACATGTGTGTGCATGTGTGTGGGTGTGTGCTCATGTGTGCTCGTGTGTGCTCTTGCACACCTGGGGCTCTGTCCCTGCCCACCTCTGTGGTTGGTTCTCTGGAGCCAGGCGTCCCTGACAGGGCAGCTAACAAGGCTGCTGTGTTGCCGCCCCTTCGCCACTCAGCAGGAGGCTATGTGTCCTGGGGGCTGTGTCTCTGGGTGGTTTTTTTTTAATATAAACAGGAAGTCAGACACATCTGACATGTTTCTTCACTTACATTTTGATTTTGGTTTTTTTCTTATATGGCTATGAGAAGCTGATATTCTGAGAACTCCCATTTTAACAAAATCAATGCAACCTACGTTTCTCCTAACTATAAATTACACTGACTTGATTCTTGTTGAATTAATTCCTCATTAAACCCTTATAATTAAGTATGCTGGAAAATCAACACCAGTGCAGGGAAGGCAGGACCACGAAAACAAACCAAGAGACCGTTGCTTTGTGGTGTTTTATGAAATCTGTTTCACATTGTCCATGGAAAAAGGTCTCTGCAGTTCCAGAAACCAGACATGCCTGTGGGCGCTCGGAGCAGCCTGCCTGGGCTGTGCAGTCACCCAGCGGCCGCGGGCCCGCGGCCAGGAAAACCCCGGGGCGGGAGCTGAGCTGATGGTCCGCAGTCACAGCGGAGCCCAAGGGAGGACTCCCTGCCAGGGCCGTGAGGCGCCCTCGCCCCCAGACCCACTTCTTGCAGCAGTCAGCAACCTGAGCAGGGGCAGCCGCCGGGCACAGCCCTGGGCTGGGGAGGCCCCGCAGCCCCCGCAGCCAGAGGCAGCGTCCGCCAGCTCCGTCTCCGCTCACAGCCGCTCCCCCCGACCCCGGGTCCTGCTCCCTGGTTCTCATCCCGCGGGCTCAGGCCTTCTGCTCAGGCCTCAGCGATCCCTCTGCCTTGGCTGGAAGGTGGTCGGTGTCTAGGGTCCCTGGAAGTCCTCCCTGGCTGGCCCCTGGGTTGGTTTGGTTTGGTTTCCTCTCTGTGCTCACCACAGGGTCGGGGAGGCCCATGCTCTGTGGGTGAGGGCTGTCCTGGAGACCCAGTGGGAGGGGCCGTCGCCCCCCACCCCATGTTCCTGGGTCGTGGTTGCAGTCTCCAAGCGCTGGCTGCTGGGCTCTGCCCCTCCCAGCGGCACACAGGGACCCCACTGCTGATCACCCAGGAAGGAGGCTGGGCCTCGCCTCTCAGCTTCAGACACCTGGAGGCAGCCGCCACGAGTGCACAGGGCTGGGGAGAGCAGGTGGCCACACAGAGTGGCCTGGTCTCCACCACGAGCACCGTCTAGACAAAGCCTGGATGGGGGCCCGGCGTGCAGGCTCCTTACAGCCACTCCTGTCTGCGCCGGCTCAGGCTGTCAGGCCCTGGGCAATGGAGGCGGACATAGCAGGGGACGGGTAACACTTGCGTGTAGCTAGCGGCTCTGCAGGGAGGACGACCCCATCAGTGTCACACCCCCGAGTGCCGCCCATCGATGTGCTTGTCGCCGCAGGTGTTAAATGGCCGAGTGTGTGTCCACGCACAGCCATCAGGATCATTCACGGTGTGCATTCAGGAGCAACCATCCCCAGGCAGGCAAGGAGTCTCAAGAATGTATTACACGGTACAATGGCCACCTGTCTCTCTCTTCTTGGGGATGCCACCCTCCCTGGCTTTGAAATGCGGCATTTTCTTCTCCAGTGTCCACCTCTGTGGTCACCTCCAACCTTGTACCAGTGGCTTCAGCTTTCACTGTCTGTACTTTGAGGGGGGGCACCATAACTCTGAAAGATGTGTGAGCCATATGGGGTCTGAGCCACTTCACACCCAGGGTCTGAGCCACTTCACACCTGGGGTCTGAGCCACTTCACACCTGGGGTCTGGGCCACTTCACACCTGGCTCTGAGCCAATTCACACCTGGGGTCTGAGCCACTTCACATTTAGGGTCTGAGCCACTTCACACTCAGGGTCTGGACCACTTTACACTTGGGTCTGGGCCACTTCACACTTCTGGTTGTTGGCTGCTAGAACCATGCTCCTGGGCACAGTTGCCCCGGTGACCGATGTCATTACCCTGGGTCCTTTTTGCTCTTTTTCTTCAGTCCTGGGCCAAATGCCTGCCTCTCATCAGCCTTCAAGTAGGTGTGCCTGGGCTCTACCAGCCAGCAGGTGGGGTGCACACTGATCCTGAGATGAGCCCTCACCCTGCTCCCAGGGAACTGGGGATGTGGGCGGTGGCAGCAATGCCATGGAGGCTGCGCTCGCTGGCAGGAGCTGGGATGGAAAGCGGAGCACGGTTTCTGGTCTGACCAACAAACAGGAGCACCTGGGAGACAGGGAAGGGGTGACCGTGGGGCAGCCTGGCCCGGAGACCTAGGTGCAGGGGATGGCGGGGCCCACTGTCCCAGAACTCTGATGAGCGTCTCAGTCAGCCCAGGTTCAGGTGCAGGGAGAGGTGGAGCTGCAGAAGTGAGGGGGCAGGAGAGGACGGTGTTCCTGAGGCAGGGCTGCACCATGGCCGACTCCAGGACCTGTAATTAAGGCGAGAGGAGGAGGATGGAGTGAGCTCACCCCCTCAGAGCCCCCAAACCACAAAACGCAAGGGCTGTGGGAACACGAGCGCACAGGCCCATTCCAGACCGTGCACACGCAGAGAGAAAGCCATGGTGGGACAGCGGCCTCCCGGCCCACGGGGCCCCTCCCTCCACATGGCAGTGGGCTTCTCAGGGCAGCAGACACCCTCAGGCCTCGCCAGGATTTGCACTTTGAGCTGAGCTGTTGTACCGGAGATGTTTCAGCAAGGCAAAGCCGCAGCGTGCTTGACTTCAGGACAAAAATAGCACGTGCAGTATTCGCAGATTTCTCCAGCAGATGTGATTATGGTTTCTGCAGTCAGGTGAGTGTCATATTTCTTTCTTTTTTGCTTATTTTTGACTGTTACATTTCACGCAAACTTTTCCGCCGTGAAGCCGTGGCTGTGTCAAAACCTTCCACGAAGTGTGCTCCGTCGGCGCTCCTGCGGCAAGAGACTGCCGGGGAGGCACCGGGCACAGCGTCTAAGCCCACTTTTCCCAGAGTAAGCCGGCATCCATCAATCACTGTCAGCAACACGGAGCAGACAGTGCTGCCGGGCCCGGGGTAACAGGGAGGAACCGTGCGGTGGGATGTGGGGCCCAGGGAGGCGGCAGCCTGAGGGCAAAGGACACAGCAATGAGCTTTTGAAAGGGAATGAAAGAATAGGGGTGGCCCTGTGGCACAGCAGGTTAACGCCCTGGCCTGAAGCGCGCTATCCCTTATGGGCGTGGGTTCAAGTCCTGGCAGCTCCACTTCCCATCCAGCTCTCTGCTGTGGCCTTGGAAAGCAGTAGAAGATGGCCCAAGTCCTTGGGCCCCTGCACCCGCGTGGGAGACCTGGAAGAAGCTCCTGGCTCCTGGCTTCAGATCAGCTCAGACAGCCGTTGTGGCCATTTGGAGAGTGAACCAGTGGATGGAAGACCTCTCTCTGTCTCTATCTCTCTCTGTAGCTCTGCCTTAACTAGATAAAATTAATCTTTAAAAAAGAAAAAGAATCTGTGAGGTTGAGGGGAGGTGAGGACCAGGGCTGAGGGGAGGTGAGGACCAGGGCTGAGGGGAGGTGAGGACCAGCGCAGAGGGGAGGTGGGGACCAGGGCTCAGGGGGAGTTGAGGGCCAGGGCTGAGGGGAGGTGAGGACCAGGGCAGAGGGGAGGTGGGGACCAGGGCTAGTGGGAGGTGAGGACCAGGGCTGAGGGGGAGGTGAGGACCAGGGCAGAGGGGAGGTGAGGACCAGGGCAGAGGGGAAGTGAGGACCAGGGCTGAGGGGAGGTGAAGACCAGGCCTGGGTGTAGTTCTAGGTCTGACTCAGAGGCAGCGAGAGGAGCTAAGTGTTTGTCTCCCTGATGTACCTGCTGTCTCCAGGGTAGGCAGTAGCAGGAGGTGCAATGGAAGTGGAGCCGGGGCCTGACGTGGGACGTGGGCCTGACGTGGACGTGGGCCTGACGTGGGACGTGGTCCTGATGTGGACGTGGGCCTGACGTGGACGTGGGCCTGACGTGGGACATGGGCCTGACGTGGACATGGGCCTGACATGGGATGTGGGCCTGATGTGGATGTGGGCCTGATGTGGGATGTGGGTCTGATGTGGACATGGGCCTGATGTGGACGTGGGCCTGATGTGGGACATGGGCCTGATGTGGGACATGGGCCTGATGTGGGACGTGGACCTGATGTGGGACGTGGGCCTGATGTGGGACATGGGCCTGACGTGGGACGTGGGCCTGATGTGGGACGTGGACCTGATGTGGGACGTGGGCCTGATGTGGACGTGGGCCTGACGTGGGACGTGGGCCTGATGTGGGACGTGGACCTGATGTGGGACGTGGGCCTGACGTGGGACGTGGGCCTGATGTGGGACGTGGGCCTGACGTGGGACGTGGGCCTGATGTGGGACGTGGGCCTGACGTGGGACGTGGGCCTGATGTGGGACGTGGGCCTGACGTGGGACTTGGACCTGATGTGGGACGTGGGCCTGACGTGGGACATGGGCCTGATGTGGGACGTGGGCCTGATGTGGACGTGGGCCTGACGTGGGATGTGGGCCTGATGTGGACGTGGGCCTGATGTGGACATGGGCCTGACATGGGATGTGGGCCTGATGTGGACGTGGGCCTGATGTGGACATGGGCCTGACATGGGACGTGGGCCTGATGTGGACATGGGCCTGACGTGCGACGTGGGCCTGATGTGGACATGGGCCTGACGTGGGACGTGGGCCTGATGTGGACGTGGGCCTGATGTGGGACGTGGGCCTGATGTGGACGTGGGCCTGATGTGGACATGGGCCTGTCGTGGGATGTGGGCCTGATGTGGGACGTGGGCCTGACGTGGGACATGGGCACGCCGAGCTCCGTCTTAATCTGTGCTGAACACCCTCCTCATCTCTGTGTCTATTAACTGTTTCCACCTTTTAACAACAAAGGTCCTTGTAATTGTTATGGTTGTGTCTTTCTCTCTGGGCCACCTCCTTTTAAAAAGATTTATTGGGGCCTGTGCTGTGGCACAGCGGGTTAAAGCCCTGGCCTGCAGCGCCGGCATCCCATATGGGGGCTGGTTCTAGTCCCAGCTGCTCCTCTTCCCGTCCAGCTCTCTGCTGTGGCCTTGGAAAGCAGCAGACAATGGCCCAAGTCCTTGGGCCCCTGCACCCACGTGGAAGACCCAGAAGAAGCTCCTGGCTCTGGCCATTGCGGCCATCTGGGGAGTGAATCAGGGGATGGACGACCTCTCTCTCTCTCTCTACCTCTCTCTCTAACTCTCCCTTTCAAATAAATAAAATTTTTAAAAAAGATTTATTTCTTCACTTGAAAAGCAGAGTCACAGAAACAGAGGGAGAGAGAGCACTCAGTCCTCCCTTCCCTGGTTCACTCCCCACCCGCCATAATGCCCAGCTCTGGGCAGGCTGAGGCAGCTTGGACATGAACTGGTGCCCGAGTGGGGAGTGATCTCACCTCTTCTAGGAATGATTTTCAGGACTGAAATCACTTTCCACTTCACACGTTTCTGTGATCCGTCCTTGTCTACCTTGAGTTTTTCAAACTTTGATCGACGTGTCCTACGGGAGCGTCCGCTCCCAGGGACGATGCGTCTGGGTCCTTTGGCACGTGGTACTCAGCCGAAGGTGTGAGTGTGCATGTCCTGTTTCCTTTCTTTCCCGGCTCGCTCGCCTCCTGCCTTTCCCCGGCGCTGCCAGCCACTGGTCCCAGAGTGGCCCAGGGAGACTGCCGGGGTCACTGTTTGGTAAAAGCTTCGCCCCGGAGAGGGCGCTACACCGACTTCCTCCTCTGGGGACTCCTGGGTGGGGACAGCACAGCCAAGTGCCACAGGGGCTTGGGGCGCTGGGGAAGTCAGGGGAGGCCCCCAGGCCCTCTCAGCCAGGACTGGCCCTTCAACCACCATGTTCCCAAAAGCCCCTAAGGAACACACCCACTCTTAATTGGGCTGGAATATATTTGTTTATGGTTACTCACCGGTCTTCACTCCGAGCTGTGTGGAAACTGGGGATTCCATTCACCTTAAAAGTACTCAGTTGGAGCCGGCGCTGTGGCGCAGTGGGTTAACGCCCTGGCTTGAGGCGCCGCCATCCCATATGGGTGCTGGGTTAAGTTCAGGCTGCTCCACTCCTGGTCCAGCTCTCTGCTCTGGCCTGGGAAAGCAGTAGAAGATGCCCAAGTCCTTGGGACCCTGCACCTGTGTGGGAGACCGGGAAGAAGCTCCTGGCTCCTGGCTTCAGATTGGCGCAGCTTCGGCTGACCGTTCACAGCCTGGGGGCTGACTGCGCTCTTGGTCCAGACCTGTGGACCCCTAAGTGGAAACCTCGAGCCGACCCTGCCTGGAGCTGAGAAGGACAGAGCCCTGGGGTGACGTGTGGGAGGGACGTGCGTGTTTTCTAGAAGAAGCAGTGCTGGGAGCCAGAGCCTGTGTCTGGGTGGAGCATCCAGCACCCAGCCTTCTCGGGGAGCCCTGGGCCCTCCCGAGACTGCACCTGCTGTGCCCGCCCCAGCGACCCTGGGCTCCTGGGTGAGAACGAGCTGTTTCAGGCAGCTCAGCTGTGAGAACAAAGGGCGGGGGAGGAGCAGCCCGCATGGAAAGCAGCTGCGTGTCCTGAGTTTTTCTCTTTCCAAGCCTGCAGACGTGGTTGTTTGGAGACTCTTTTCGGTAAGCTGGCGTGTCATTCTGTAGCACTGACATTTCAAAAATATCTTCCAGCTACGGATTCAGAGGTTATTAAAAGCAGAAGCTGCGGGCTGCACAGCTGTGCCTAATAAGAGCGGGTTCCATGGTACTATTTAAAGAGCCAGTTATGCGCCTGCGGACGGGGACCCCACCTACACCCCGGCTGCTGCTTGTGCTGACGTGGACCAAAATCTGCATCCAAACCTCGGTGGTGACGGTCAGCGACACTGAAGCAAAACAGAAGGAACTGTAGAAAGCGAAGTTCCGGGGCTAGGCCAGCTGTCTGACTGCCCGCGCTGCGCCACCCACGGACGCCAGGAGCCCGCGTCCCGCCGAGATTTCTACCTCGTCAGAGCGGGAGCTGAGTGTGGTGACTGCGGCCACGCAGAGCACGCGTGCGGCCAGGACGCGCTGTGGCTCAGAGTGAAGAGGCTCTGTCCACGTCCGGCCGGCAGGTCCGGAGAAAGCGCGGTGGGAAGGGCGGCCTTGAGCGCCTGAACCCTTCACTCGCCCGCGCTGGGATGGGCAGGGGCCTCGCGGAGTGCACAGAGTGAGGCCCCCTCACCCTCTCCTGCACAGGCCAGCGCCCGGGGCCTGCTGTGTCAGCGTGCACAGGGACTCCGCCATCTTCCCAAGCATCGGCTGATTAGATCCTGTGTTTGCCAGATCAAGGAAAAAATAATAACAGCATTATCTTCACTGAAGTGGGTAGACAGAACATCAGTACACACTATTTACACTTGAGAGTGCCGAGTTCTGACACACAATCATTCAATTCATCAAGCTACTCCTTAATCTCAGCTACAGGGATGAGAGGGAAACATCAGTGGATGCCACCGGATCTTTTTTTAAAAGATTTTATTTTTTTTATTTGAGAGGTAGAGTTACAGACAGGGAGAGGGAGAGACAGAGAGAGATCTTCCATCCGCTGGTTCACTCCCCAAATGGCCACAATGGCCAGAGCTATGCTGATCCGGAGCCAGGATCCAGAAGATTCTTCCAGGTCTCCCACACGGGTGCAGGGCCCAAGCACTTGGGCCATCTTCCACTGCTCTCCCAGGCCTTAGCAGAGAGCTGGATTGGAAGAGGAGCAGCCAGGGCTAGAACTGGCGCCCATTTGGGATGCTGGTGCTGCAGGCGGAGGGTTGACCTACTGCGCCACAGCGCCGGCCCTGCCACTGGATCTTAATTCATTGGCTCGGCTGTGAGTAGCTTTTCCAGCCCAGTGGGTGTCATTTCAATTTTTCCCACCGGCTCCATTAGCTCCGTATCCTCACATAGGCTATAAAACGTGGTGACAGGTGATTAGTGCAGAGAGGCCACTTCACAATGTCTTTGCTTTGCATTTTGACTTAGACAAATGCATAAAAATACATGAACTCCCCATTGCCACTGGGGGAAACGCTTGAAGTCATTCCTGGGACGCGTGTAGAATTTTCTGGCAGACAGAGCTTGCGATGGGAGCTTTATCCTGCTGCGCTGGCCTCGCTTGGCCTTCAGGAAGAAACAGGACAGGAGGGAGCTCCACCCAGTAGATGCATGTAAACTGCAGGCCCCGACAGCTGCCCAGTGCCTGGGAGTCGAGGGAGGGTGAGGCCTAGGCCCTGTCTCCACGGCCAAGAGCCGGAGCTGCTCAAAGGCCAGCTTGGGCCGGCTTGTTTAGCCAAGTGAGATTTGCAGAGCGGCGGGGCGGGGCTTGCATTTGGCTAAGGAAGATTCCCATATCACCCCTGGCTGAACTGGAGGCAGGGGGCGTTCCGAGGGGGAGGGGTCGGGGGATGGAGATGGTGCTGCAGCAGGGCTGAGGCAGGAAGAGCTCCGTTTGCTTCTCCCCTGTCTAGCTTTCCGTGTCCCCAGAAAGGCAGACCAGGCCCGGAAGAGGAGAGCTGCAGACGGGAGGTCCCAGGGAGGAGCCTGCACCCCCAGGCCCTGCATCCCAGAGCCGACCTCTAACCTGGTCCTGCAGGCCCCTCCCCCTCTGCTCAGTGCGCGGCCCCTGCACTTGCTCCGTGTCTCACCACGTGCAGGGGAAGCTCGGTGCCCATAGCATCCCAGCCCCGGAGTCAGCGCGCTCTCTGGGACAGACTTGCCCAGCCCGCGAGGGTGGACAGTCAGTGTGTTCCAGGACAGACTTGCCCAGCCTGTGAGGGTTCAAAGAGCAACAGAGCAAGGAACACTCACCACCTCCTTCATACACCCTCACCCCTACCCTCACCACCACCCTCACCCCCACACTCACCTCCACCCTGACCCCCACCCTCACCTCCACCCTCACCTCCACCCTGACCCCCACCCTCACCTCCACCCTCACCCCCACACTCACCTCCACACTCACCCCCACACTCACCTCCACACTCACCCCCACACTCACCTCCACCCTCACCTCCACCCTCACCCCCACCCTCACCTCCACCCTCACCCACACCCTCACCTCCACACTCACCTCGACCCTCACCTCCACCCTCACTCCACCCTGACCCCCACCCTCCCTCCACCCTCCCTCCACCCTCACCTCCACCTTGACCTCCACCCTGACCCCACCTTGACCCCACCTCACCCCCACCCTCACCCCCTCCCTCCCTCCACCCTCACCCCACTTCACCCCACCCTCACCCCCACCCTCACCCCTACCCTCCTTCCACCGTCCCTCCACCCTCACCCCTACCCTCCCTCCACCCTCACCCCCTCCCTCCCTCCACCCTCACCCCACCTCACCCCACCCTCACCCCCACCCTGACCTCCACCCTGACCCCCACCCTCCCTCCACCCTCACCCCACCTCACCCCACCCTCACCCCCTCCCTCCACCCTCACCCCACCTCACCCCACCCTCACCTCCACCCTCACCCCTACCCTCCTTCCACCCTCCCTCCACCCTCACCCCTACCCTCCCTCCACCCTCACCCCACCTCACTCCACCCTCACCCCCTCCCTCCACCCTCACCCCACTTCACCCCACCCTCACCTCCACCCTCCCTCCACCCTCCCTCCACCCTCACCTCCACCTTGACCTCCACCCTGACCCCACCCTCACCCCACCTCACCCCCACCCTCACCCCTCCCTCCGTCCACCCTCACCCCACCTCACCCCACCCTCACCCCCACCCTCACCCCTACCCTCCTTCCACCCTCCCTCCACCCTCACCCCTACCCTCCCTCCACCCTCACCCCACCTCACTCCACCCTCACCCCCTCCCTCCACCCTCACCCCACTTCACCCCACCCTCACCTCCACCCTCCCTCCACCCTCCCTCCACCCTCTCCCCACCTCACCTCCATGTTGCCACTCGTCCCTGGCCGGGGGCTCCTGTGGCTGAAAGCAGCAGGGAAGAAATAACCCCCAGGAGCTCAGAGAAGAAAGGGATCTCTGGGTGTGCTCACTCGCCAAGGAGACGTTGCCGCTGCAGCAGGATGTGCTGCGCCCAGCGTCCATGGCATCCCATGCCCAGGGCCCGCCAACGGCTATTCTGTGTGGCTGCTGGGTACAACCCCTCCCCGGGACACTCCCCCAGACCCCTCCCTCTGACACCCCCAGACCCCTCCCAGGGACACTCCTCCAGACCCCTCCCTGGGATACTCCCCCAGACCCCTCCCAGGGACACTCCCCCAGACCCCTCCCTCTGACACCCCCAGACCCCTCCCAGGGACACTCCCCCAGACCCCTCCCTCTGACACCCCCAGACCCCTCCCAGGGACACTCCTCCAGACCCCTCCCTCTGACACCCCCAGACCCCTCCCAGGGACACTCCCCCAGACCCCTCCCTCTGACACCCCCAGACCCCTCCCAGGGACACTCCCCCAGACCCCTCCCTCTGACACCCCCAGACCCCTCCCAGGGACACTCCCCCAGACCCCTCCCAGGGACACTCCTCCACCCCTCCCTGGGATACTCCCCCAGACCCCTCCCAGGGACACTCCCCCAGACCCCTCCCTCTGACACCCCCAGACCCCTCCCAGGGACACTCCCCCAGACCCCTCCCTGGGATACTCCCCCAGACCCCTCCCTCTGAAACCTCCAGACCCCTCCCAGGGACACTCCCCCAGACCCCTCCCTCTGACACCCCCAGATCCCTCCCAGGGACACTCCCCCAGACCCCTCCCAGGGACACTCCCCCAGACCCCTCCCTGGGATACTCCCCCAGACCCCTCCCAGGGACACTCCCCCAGACCCCTCCCTCTGACACCCCCAGACCCCTCCCAGGGACACTCCCCCAGACCCCTCCCTGGGATACTCCCCCAGACCCCTCCCAGGGACACTCCCCTAGACCCCTCCCTCTGACACCCCCAGACCCCTCCCAGGGACACTCCCCCAGACCCCTCCCTCTGACACTCCCCCAGACCCCTCCCTGGGACACTCCCCCAGACCCCTCCCTCTGACACCCCCAGACCCCTCCCAGGGACACTCCCCCAGACCCCTCCCTCTGACACTCCCTCAGACCCCTCCCAGGGATACTCCTCCAGACCCCTCCCTCTGACACCCCCAGACCCCTCCCTCTGACACTCCTCCACCCCTCCCTGGGACACCCACCCATCTCAGGTGCACGAGGAGCGAGCTGGATCAGACGTGGAGCGGCCGGAGTTGAACCTGCACCGATAGGAGATGCCAGTGTGGCAAGTGGTGTCCTAGCCCCTGGGCCACGGCGCTGGCCCCGCCTCTGTCTGTTTAGGTCTTGGGTATCCGGTTATCCGCTCTGCAGGGATGTGGGACACTCACTTGGAAATGAAGCTGAACACAGACCGTGTGGGTGGGGCTGTGGAGGTCCCCCCGAGTGAGCAGAGCTCACTGCCCCGCGACCTCCCCCTCGAGTGTTGTAATGGAAAAGTGTTATCGCATAAAATGAATGTTACAAGTGTGTCCTTGGAAGGTTCCAGAAGGCTGAGACGATGCTATCACGCGGGATGCCCCCTACAAGACGGGTACGTTTAGAGCCACAAAGCAAGCCTCAGAACGCGCACAATGCCCGTCACGGTGCACACTGTCGAGAGCCGCTCGCCACAGCGTCCCTGTCCTGGGATGCCCAGCTGACCTGCAGCGGCCAGCGCCACAGATGAGCCCCGGGAGGTGGGAACACACTTCAGCGTGGACGATCCTAAAATCAAACGGCAGCGTTTCCGAAATGCCGCTGGCGAAATGTGGAATCACAGGCGGGCGGTGCTGGTGTGGACCCCGCGAGTGGCTGCCTCCCCCATCTCAAGGTTGTCACTGCTCCTTTGTCAGCGTGGATGGGGTGCTGAGCGCGCACACTGGGTGATGACCTGAGCACTCGCTGGTCATTCGGGCCAGGCGGGGTCTCCAGCTGTGTCCCTCTCCTTCCCGATCTCCCTGGGACAGGGCTGCTCACCTCCTTGCTTCCAGCGAAGCCTCTAGAATGGACTGGGACTTTTCTAATCTTCCACTGCTAACGCAGGCTCACACCCAATCCATTAAACACTGGCGGCTTTGATTTCATTCAGTAATTTTGAAGTCACTGAAGTTATTTTACTGGTTTTAAGTACAAAGCATTTTCACAAATTCATGGAAAGTGCATGTGATGAGAACACAATGAATGGGTTTAGAGACATTTCTGCACCAAAGATAGTTATTCTTTAATTCCGTGTGTCAGAAACCGGAGAGGCCCTGTGTGGGTGATCGCACAGCCGATGCCCGAGACTTCTCGGTGGGAAAGCCTCACTTCACCTGACGGACAGGGCAACACAGGGCGGCCTCAGGGAAGGGGGAGGGGTGCACGTCCGCCCGCTCTCACTATGGCGCCCGAAGCCCTTCAGGAGGGACATGATGCCACGTCCCCTGGAGGCAGGCCTTGCGCAGGAGGCTCCTGGCTGGCACAAGCGAGGACGACCTACGCAAGGTGAAATCAAGATGGCCTCGCGTCCCCAGGAACCCAAGTCAGACAGGGGCAGCATCCCCCCTCACTCAGTCACCCAGACATGGCCCAGGCCAGACTCCAGAAGCTGGCAGCCCCTGCAGGGGAGGGGCAAGAGACAGGCAGCAGACACACCAGGTCCTCACACGGGCCTCGGGGCTCCCCACGGCTCTCCCAGGGGCAGACACACCAGGTCCTCACACGGCCTCGGCTCTCCCAAGGGCAGACACACCAGGTCCTCACACGGCCTCGGCTCTCCCAGGGGCAGACACACCGGGTCCTCACACGGCCTCGGCTCTCCCAGGGGCAGACACACCAGGTCCTCACACGGCCTCGGCTCTCCCAAGGGCAGACACACCAGGTCCTCACACGGGCCTCGTCGCTCCCCACGGCTCTCCCAGGGGCAGACACACCAGGTCCTCACACAGGCCTCGGCTCTCCCAGGGGCAGACACACCAGGTCCTCACACAGCCTCAGCGCTCCCCACCGCTCTCCCAGGGGCAGACACACCAGGTCCTCACACGGGCCTCGGGGCTCCCCACGGCTCGCCCAGGGGCAGACACACCAGGTCCTCTCACAGGCCTCGGCTCTCCCAGGGGCAGACACACCAGGTCCTCTCACAGGTCTCTTCACTCCCCACGGCTCTCCCAGGGGCAGACACACCAGGTCCTCTCACAGGCCTCGGCTCTCCCAGGGGCAGACACACCAGGTCCTCACATGGGCCTCGGCGCTCCCCATGGCTCTCCCTGGCGTTCTCCAGTGTCCCAAGGCTCAAAGACTCCCCTGCTTCCATCTGGTCCTTGTCCTCATCTCACACACAGATGTATGCATGAGGTTCCCACCACAAAGACTGGATGAGGTCTGACCACTTTCCCACCCGACACCCTCCCTGCGCGGGGCCCTGGCACCTGCAGGGCTGGAGCCAGCTGGGCTCACGTCAGCTCCAAGTCCCAGCTCTGCAAGAGTTCATACAAGGGGGGCAGGGGGAGAACCCTTCACCCAGGATCCTTTCCTGTGGAGGTCCCACACATTGTGGTGAGGTTGCATGAACACACAGACACGTGATATTCTGCATGTGGTGAGGTTAAGGGAACACATGGACATGATGCATTGTACATGTTGTCATGAGGTTACATGAACATGCAGATATGGAACATTCTAGATGTTTCTGTGAGGTTCCGTGAACACACACACACAGAATGTTGTACATATTGTGCAGTTAAGGGAACACACAGACACGTGATATCCTACATGCCATCATGAGGTTAACGTGAACATACAGACATGGAACATTGCGCATGTTGTGTGGTTAAGGGAACACATGGACATGTGATGTTCCACATGTGGTGAGGTTACACGAACATGTAGACATGGAACATTCTAGATGTTGCCGTCAGGTTTCGTGAACACAGAAGATCTGATAGGACCCTCATTTGCATCACTTGGGAGGTCACAAGCGGTGTGGGAAACAGTGCCCCTTGTGCGGGTTTCCGCTGACCGCATCCCCCGTCACCGCCCGGGCCGCACGTGGCCGTCTGTGTCATTCAGCAAGGTCCTTTCTCTTGGGAAGTGCAGCTGGGGCGGTCCAGCTCCCCCGAGGGGCTCCCAGCAGCCGGGGCCACACGCCCCCTGCCTCGCCACTGCCCTCCCCCATGTTCCCACCCTGGGGCCTGTACAGCTGTCCTCACGGTGAGGTCCCTGCGAGCTCCCGAGTCCCCTCGGAGGCAGCGCTCTGTGAGCACGCGGGCATCACCGTGCGGGCAGGCTCTGCAGCCGTCCTCTGTGCGTAAGCAAAACCCCCATCCGGGTGCTGTGGGTGGGGAAGACATGTTAATCTCACTGTTTCGGAGGCTGAAATTCCAGGAGTGGCAGCCCCGTGAGGTCAGCGTCTAGCAGAGCCCCCCCCAACAGTGGCATCACACAGGAGTGTGTGTGGGCGGCCGAGGCCTCCCAGTGAGGGCTACTTTTGTCTCGCTGCTGCTGCTAGCGAAGGGGCTCTCACGGGGGCCACCCCATCCTTCGGGCTCTCACAGGGGCCACCCCATCCTTCGGGCTCTCACAGGGGCCACCCCATCCTTCGGGCTCTCACAGGGGCCACCCCATCCCTTTGGGCTCTCACAGGGCCACCCCATCCCTTGGAGGCTCGAGGCTCTGAGGCTTGGTCCTGGTGACGCTGCCGCCTCCCGCCAGGCGCTGTCCGCATCACCGCGCGGGGACCAAGCTTGAGCACAGGAGCGCACGGGCAGCGCGGGCAGCGAGAAGACGAGGCTGCTGCAGAGTCCCACAGAGCTGGCTCCTGACGCTGGCTGGGCAGCGCTCCTGTCCCCACGGAGGCACCGGGTTACAGGAGCTTAAGCAACGCAAGGGGTGAGCAGAGCAAGGCTTGTCCTTGACTTTGGTGGGGCTGGCCCAGAGACCCCCTGGCCTCCCTGGCCACACGAGGACATCTGCTTGCCATGCTCTGGGAGGATCTGAGTTCTCTCAGGTGCCAGCAGACACCAAGGGTCACCACTGCGCATTTCCCTGTGACCAAACTGATGGCGTGAGCGCCCGCTGACGGATGGAAGGGAAGAGAACCCAGAATCTCCAGGACGCTGGGTAGCCACGCCCCTGTCTGGGTCACCTTGCCCAGGTGGCGTGGGCTGCCACTCTGCCCTGAAGCTTCGAGGCCCCAGGCTGCCCACAGCCACAGCAGGAGAGAGAGAGGGGTGAAGACAGAGCGGGACTCAGGTTTCAGGGGCTGTCCAGCGCCTGTCCTCCTGCAGTTTGGGAAGGTGTGGGGCGAGGTGGCCGCTCCGCTGTGCATGCACACGGAAGGTGTCCAGGTCTGGATTCCCAGGTAGGGTCGCGCTATGAGGGACGATGTTGGTGCTCCTAGAACGTTCTTTCGTGTTCTGAGTGGAGGACAGAAGCTGCTGATGGGGGACCACGAGCTCTCCCATGAGCAAGAATGCCCCCTGCTCTGTTCTCACTTTAAGTCGCACCCAGCGCAGCTGCCCACAAAGCTATCAAGACAGTGATTGAAACGCACACATGATAATTTAAAAATCTGAGATCACTTATGGAAATACCTGAATTTTCCAACCACCCTATGAAAGTTAATAGGTAACACTCTCTCACAGAGTTTCTTGTTCCTACAAATAAATCAAAGTTCCTCTGAGTCATATCTTCCCCCCTCAGCTTCCCCAGAGAAAATCCCAAAACACAGCCTTTGCTCCACTTACTGGTGCGTCCCAAAGTCCCACAGCCCGAGGCTGGGAGCCGAGCCCTGCCGGGGCCGAGGCACGGGGTGTTCAGTTTCAGCCTCTGCCGTCCCTGGGGCGATGAGGTAGCCGCCTGGGCACCCTGAGGGCCGGGTCCTTCAACCCAGAGGTGCTCGGTTCCCCAGGACCCAGGAGGAAGCCCTGCAGGGGACGGCAGCACAGCAGGGACCCTGCACCCACAAAGCTGAGAGCACAGGTAAGCGCAGAGCCTAGCACGAACGCGGCCACGCCGCAGACTCCAGGGCCGGAGCTGGAGCCGGCCCGCGGCCCGTGGAGCAGCCCCCCCGGCAGGCCCGCGGCCCGTGGAGCAGCCACCCCGGCAGACCCGCGGCCCGTGGAGCAGCCACCCCGGCAGACCCGCGGTCTGTGGAGCAGCCACCCCGACCGGCCCACGGCCCGTGGAGCAGCCACCCCGGCAGACCCGCGGCCCGTGGAGCAGCCACCCCGGCAGACCCGCGGCCCGTGGAGCAGCCACCCCGGCAGGCCCGCGGCCCGTGGAGCAGCCACCCCGGCAGACCCGCGGCCCGTGGAGCAGCCACCCCGGCAGACCCGCGGCCCGTGGAGCAGCCACCCCGGCAGACCCGCGGCCCGTGGAGCAGCCACCCCGGCAGACCCGCGGCCCGTGGAGCAGCCACCCCGGCAGACCCGCGGCCCGTGGAGCAGCCACCCCGGCAGACCCGCGGCCCGTGGAGCAGCCACCCCGGCAGACCCGCGGCCCGTGGAGCAGCCACCCCGGCAGACCCACGGTCCATGGCGCAGCCACCCCAGCTGGCCCATGGTTCATGGAGCAGCCACCCCGGCAGACCCGCGGTCCGTGGAGCAGCCACCCCAGCTGGCCCACGGTTCATGGAGCAGCCACCCCGGCAGACCCGCGGCCCGTGGAGCAGCCACCCCGGCAGACCCGCGGCCCGTGGAGCGGCCACCCCGGCAGACCCACGGTCTGTGGAGTAGCCACCCCGGCAGACCCGCGGTCCGTGGAGCAGCCACCCCGGCAGACCCGCGGCCCGTGGAGCAGCCACCCGGGCAGACCCGCGGCCCGTGGAGCAGCCACCCCGACCGGCCCACAGTCCATGGAGCAGCCACCCCGGCAGACCCGCGGTCTATGGAGCAGCCACCCCGGCAGACCCACGGTCTGTGGAGTAGCCACCCCGGCAGACCCGCGGTCCATGGCGCAGCCACCCCGGCAGACCCGCGGCCCGTGGAGCAGCCACCCCGGCAGACCCGCGGCCCGTGGAGCAGCCACCCCGGCAGACCCGCGGTCCGTGGAGCGGCCACCCCGGCAGACCCGCGGCCCGTGGAGCGGCCACCCCGGCAGACCCGCGGCCTGTGGAGCAGCCACCCCGGCAGACCGCGGCCGTGGAGCGGCCACCCCGGCAGACCCGCGGCCCGTGGAGCAGCCACCCGGGCAGACCCGCGGCCCGTGGAGCAGCCACCCCGGCAGACCCGCGGCCCGTGGAGCAGCCACCCGGGCAGACCCGCGGCCCGTGGAGCAGCCACCCCGGCAGACCCGCGGTCTATGGAGCAGCCACCCCGGCAGACCCGCGGTCTGTGGAGTAGCCACCCCGGCAGACCCGCGGTCCATGGCGCGGCCACCCCAGCTGGCCCACGGTTCATGGAGCAGCCACCCCAGCCGGCCCACGGTCCGTGGAGCGGCCACCCCAGCAGACCCGCGGCCCGTGGAGCAGCCACCCCGGCAGACCCGCGGCCCGTGGAGCGGCCACCCCGACCGGCCCGCGGCCCGTGGAGCAGCCACCCCGGCAGACCCGCGGTCCGTGGAGCAGCCACCCCGGCAGACCCGCGGCCCGTGGAGCAGCCACCCCGGCAGACCCGCGGTCCGTGGAGCAGCCACCCCGGCAGACCCGCGGTTCGTGGAGCAGCCACCCCGGCAGACCCGCGGCCCGTGGAGCAGCCACCCCAGCTGGCCCACGGTTCATGGAGCAGCCACCCCGGCAGACCCGCGGTCTATGGAGCAGCCACCCCGACCGGCCCGTGGCCCGTGGAGCAGCCACCCCGGCAGACCCGTGGTCCGTGGAGTGGCCACCCTGGCGGGCCCGCAGTCCATGGAGCAGCCACCCCGGCAGATCTGCGGTCCGTGGAGCGGCCACCCTGGCGGGCCCGCGGGCCCAAGCACCGCGTGATTACGTCTTGTGAGTCACCTCCGTCCCTGCCACTTTCTGTGCTGCTCTTCCAGACACGCCCGCATCCTCAGGCCTGCAGGTTCCCCGCCTCCGACGTCACGGGGCACACGGTGACAGCCACGGCTCTCCCACATCTCATCGCCAGCCCAGGAGCTCGCCTGCCTCGCCCTGCGTGTCCATCCTCAGCTCCTCTGCTGCCTCCGGCCACTCCATGGGTGTCCCCGGCCCCGGTGGTGGCCGGGTCACTCAGCTACCGTCTCTCCTCTCACCCTCCTCATCAGCACCTGGCAGTCCAGTCTGAGCCACTTCCTTGTGTGGCCCCCGTGGCCCACGCCCTCCCCTCTCCCTGCCCTGCCCTGCAGGAGCTCCTCCCAGCTTCCCCCTGCACCCCGTTTCACGCTCCCACATGGCTCCCGACAAGGTCCAGCCTGGGTGCCGCCGGCCGTGTGTGGTCCCTCCCTGTTGTAGCTCATCCTGGGTTCCCAGCTGTGAGGGCTGTGAGGGCTCGAGCTGTGCTGCTGGCCGAGGACAAGCAATTCAGACAAAGCCCGGATGCACGGAGGTGTGCCGGGCAGCCACTGCATCCGCGCACAACCGTGAGGTCGATGGTGTGCCGGAACCTGGGTAGGAAGGAGCGAAGTTCAGAGGCCTGGTCCTGGAGGTGTCCCGGAGGCGCCGCACCTGGGTGAGGGAGAGCCTCTGCCCCCGGTGTGGTCACGCTGGGTGGAGGCGCTGCACTGGCTGCACATGGGTCATGGGGCCCCGGCGCTGAGGGGCAGGACAGCCCAGGGACAGATACTCTCCAGGAAGAGAGGTGCTGCCCACGTGAGCCTGGGGCACGACCATGGGCAGTCATGGCGAGACTGAGGCTCAGGGCCATGGGGACATGGAGGTGAGCCTCAGGCCCTGGAGCGGCGGTGGGCGCCTGGCCCCGGTGTCTTGACGGCTCACTCGGCCGTGGCGCCTCTCGCGCCCCTCAGAGCCTCACAGGTCTCCCTGGAAGCCTCGCTGACGCTCCCAGCCTCCTGGGCTTGGCCATCGCGCTCCGAGTTTGCACACGGAGAGAGCGACTCACGTTTGTAGGGACTTAGGGATCCTTCTAGAAGGAAAAGGGATTTGATTTTTGTGAGGCACACGGCTTCCCACTTCAGCGGTGTCACTTAGTGATTAGTGTTGGCAGACTTGGTCATTTCGGAATGGCAGGGCAGTTGCAGATTGGGGTGCACCTTGGAGTCATCCATCCTGCTTCTGGGGTTCCTGGCTCGAGCTCCACGGATGCAGCGTGCTGACTGCGGAGCAGCTCAAGCCGTCCATTTCAAGTTCCATTTATTTTCAACTAAATGGGAAGATTTGGTTCAAAGCAAAAAAATCCCAAGGATTTCTGGTCATTAAGTATTTCTTACAAAGAGCTTTTTCAGAGTTTGATGGCGACTTAATCAAATGCACATGGCCTGACATTTTCCTGCAAACCCAGTGATTGAGGGGAAAAACAATTTTGTACAAAACACACTTGCCAGAATCTTTCAAAAAAATAGGGCACGATGTGTTTGCGGAAAGTGAAAGGCTGCCGGGCCCGCCCCTATCAGCAGATATCCGTGTGCCAACAGGGGCATCCGGCCAAGAGGGGCCGGACGCTGACCCAGAGGTGGGCTTCCACGAAGGAAGGTTCTGCGATGTTCCAGGAAACCCACACTGCCGGGTCTGGAGACCAACAGCCGACCGTGACCCCGCGGGCAGCCCACTTGCCCCGCCCAGTGCAGAGAGCCCAGGTCAGCTCCAGGAGGCAGCGCCTGCCCGTCAGCGGGTGCCAGCGCTCCTGCTACTGCCCCGGGGCCTGCGTTAGCCTCCAAGCCGTGCCCATGACTGCCCACGGGGTACTGGTCTGGGTCTCACGGCAGGCAGGGGACACTCAGCAAAGGCGGCTTTCTGTAGGTCTGTGCTGATGAGTGACAGGCGGCGTCCGGGTGTCACATGTCACCCGGGTCGATGTCACCACCAACAGGGCACCCGTTCCCCTCTGATGGCAGGAGCCTCCTTGGGTGGGGGAGTGGTGCCCTGGGAAAGGCCTGCGCCTCTGAAATGCAGGGAACCCGGGAGTCAGCAGGGGGTCCACACTGCCGGGCAGAGCCCCCCCCCACAGCCCCCGGCTCCCAGTCCCCCACAACCTCCCCCCTGCCTTCAGATGCAGAGAATCCTGTTCATTTTCCACATGAGACTGTTGGGAGTGAGGCTGTGGATTTGGGATTCCTCCTGTTAGAAGTTAATTTTTTTAAAAATTATATTTATTATGTATTTGAAAGGTAGAGTTAGAGAAAGAGATATCTCCACCCACTGGTTCACTTTCCAAATGGCTGCAATGGCCGGAGCTGGGCCAGGCCAAAGCCAGGAGCCAGGAGCTTTTTCTGGGTCTCCATGTGGGTGCAGGGGCCCAGCTTGGGCCATCTTCCACCACTTTCCAGGGCCATTAGCAAGGAGCTGGATCGGAAGTAGAGCAGCTGGGACTCAAACCAGCACCCACATGGTATGCCGGCATTGTCAGTTTCAGCTACAGCCAATGCATTGGCAATACATTGTCAATTTCAGCTATATGCATGTGTTCAGCGCCAAGGGCTGGGCCGCCACAGAGCGCAGACAGTGAGTGGAAGGCAGATGGCAGTGAGCCAAGGGGGACACGGTCAGTGGGAACCGCAGTGAGCGAGCGCGGGGGACCTCGGGCACGCGCACTGGGGCCAGGGATCTTCCAGGGCTCCGGGCCTGCTTCTGCGTATCCTGGGGTTGTGCTCTCTCCCCACAGTGACCAGCTCCCCCTGAGCTGGGCGTCACGTGTCAGGGGTGGGATGTGGGGGCGGCCGGGGAAGTACAGGCCACCTGGGATTGGGTCTGCAGACCCCCACTGCCCCATGGCTGCGGCGAGTGCCATTAACAGCACTGCACTGTGCAAGAATTCTGCCAAGGCGTTGGGCATTTTTTATTTATTTAGGTATTGTTCTCTTCATTTGGGAGAGAGATAGTGCAAGACAGAGAGAGAAAGAGAGAGAGCGCACTTCCATCTGCTGGTTCACTCCCCAGCGACCTGCGGCAGCCAGGCGGGGCCAGGCCAAGGCAAGGAGCCCAGAGCTCATTCCAAGTCCCCCAAGGTGCACATTCGCGGGAGTCTGCCCTGGAAGGGAAAGAGCTGGGAACTGAACCAGCCACTCCACACGGACGCAGGCACCGAGTGCTGACTGCGCCGGGCACCCACCCTGCGAGAACTGTCACTGTGGACGCACCAGCCAGCACCCCGAGCATGTGGTGAGATGCATGCACCCCACAGCAGCCTCTGGGTTTGCACTCCAGCTCCGGCTCTCACGTCCAGCTCCCTGCTAATTCACTCTCTGGGCACAAGTGATGGCACGCATGGCTGGGCCCTGCCACCATGTGGGAGACCTGGTTTGAGGTCCTGGTTCCGCTTAAGCCTGGCCCAGCCTCAACTGTTGTGGGCAATCAAGACGTGAACCATTGGATGAGATCTCTGGATCTCTCTACATACATACATGTGTACATGTCTGCTTATGCACACGTGTATGCACAGGTGTGTGCATACATGCCCACATGCATACCTACAGACACACACACCTAATTTGTTACAATAGGCTTAAAGAGGAATAGGGGAAACCTCACACTGTCATGAAAATTAACTTCGCATGGCACGTGCGGGAGGCCGGCTGAGGCTGGTGTCCCTGGCCAGCTCGCTGCACACGGGGGCCCAGGAGCTCAGCACAGTGCGGCCAAGCGCTCATGAGCCTGGGGGCGGTCCCTGGCCACCTTGCTGAAGGGCTGCCTGCCTTCCCGAGCGTGACTGTCCTTGTTGGGCAGCGTGGTGACGTCCAAGCAGGCCAGGGTCAGACCCCGAGAAGGCGTCTCGTTCACAAATCGTGCAGAGACAGCGACACTGCTTCACAGCTGAGAGAACTCAGCTCCAGGGGCCCCGGCCCTGGGTGGCTGCAGACGCCTGCCTGTCCACCCCCCTCCTGTGCAGGACCAGCTTCTGGGGATGTCTCAGCAGTGCTCAGCTTGTGGGCAGCCGCCGGCTGGGCAGGGCCTGCACACAGAGTGGGGAGAGGACGCGGTCGGACAGCGTGGTTTGTACTTGACCTGGGTGGTGGGGACAGGAGCACAGGGCTGCCATTATCAAGCTGTCGATTCGAGGTTCGTGTGCTGTGCTGTAAGCTGCCCTATCTCAGTTGAAAATAAAACCCGCAAATGCGTCCTCAGAGCTAAAACCGAGAGCTGGAGCAGCCAGCTGCAGCTTCACACGGCGGCTCCTGGGCGTGAGCTCAGTGTGGGAGCGGCCGCAGCCGTGTCTGAGGTGCGTGAGCGAACTCAGCCCCCAGGAGCAGAGGCCTGAACAATCCTAACGGGCCGGGCCTGTGGGAGTGACGGGGAAGGCGTGGCCGATGCACTCAGGACAACTGAGAGACGGCATTCAGCACAGCGTGCGTTCTTTTTATTTGACAAATAGACAGTGAGAGGGAGACGGGGAGAAGGTCTTCCCTCTGCTGGTTCACCTTCCCTCTGCTGGTTCACCCCCAAATGGCCGCTGTGGCCGGAGCCAGGAGCCAGGTGCTTCCTCCTGGTCTCCCATGCGGGTGCAGGGACCCAAGCACTGGGCCACAGCAGAGAGCTGGCCTGGAAGAGGAGCAACTGGGACTAGAACCGGCGCCCATATGGAATGCCGGCGCCACAGGCAGAGGATTAACCAAGTGAGCCACAGCGCCGGCCTGCAAAGTTCATTTTATAAGAAAGAGGAGAGGGAAGAAAATCGATGGGCAATAAAACAGGTTGGTTCTTTGAGAAGCAGAGAAAGTCGAGGGTAGAAGAGCCCTTGGGACCCGAGGCTGGCCTGTTGATCCTCTGATGGTGTCTCGCCAGGGCTCCCTGTCAGCGTGCGTTCACGCGGCCTGGAGCGCGGCCGAGGCCGGGAGGCCAGTTCTCCAGGGAGAAGCTCTGTGCTTCCCCCAAGTCGGCTCTGGGCGGGCAGCCTGAACGCACAGTGGACGGAATGGCGCCAACAGCCGGTGAGGTGGCCCAGCTGCCGGAGCGGGGCAGCTGCCTGAGCCCCTCCCGTGCAAAGCTGACTTGGAAAGCCCTTCAAGAGCGCGTTTGTCCTTTGTTCCATCTTGGATGAACTCTAGGGTTGGACAGAGAGGATTTGCTGTGCACAGATCTGAAGGAAAAATGAGCGGAAATCACCTCTGGAATGTCTCTCGCTGGTGTCCACGAACGTGAGACCTGAGTCCGGGGTCGGGGCGCTTTGGAGCGGGCTGGGCGCCCTCCTCAAGCTCCGGCTGCTGAGCTGAGCGCAGGGCGGCCAGCCCCACCTCCTCTTTGCACCTGGGGCTCTTCTGTACAAACTGCAGCCCCGCTGGGAGCCACATGTTTCTTACATAACAGCAGGGTTTCGGGCAAACACCCGAGGCTCAGCCAGTGCCGGGCAGACACCTGAGCGCACCGTGCCTCCGGCAGCCAGCTGGCCCATGTCGGCTTTGCCTCCCGCTCAGCCCGCGAAGGCCGGCTTCTTGCGTCTTTGCTCAGGAGCCGCCTCTGGCGCGCGATGCTGCCCGACCCATAAGTCATTCTGCACTCAAGGAGGCTCTGCTGGACTGAATCTGCCTAACTCTCCTCTCTCCCTGCCCTAGAAGCAGCATTTTCAAGGTTTGCAAAGAAAAAAAAATGGCCGGTGCTGCGGCTCACTAGGCTAATCCTCCGCCTGTGGCGCCAGCACCCTGGGTTCTAGTCCCAGTCGGGGCACCGGATTCTGTCCTGGTTGCTCCTCTTCCAGGCCAGCTCTCTGCTGTGGCCTGGGAAGGCAGTGGAGGATGGCCCAAGTGCTTGGGCCCTGCACCTGCATGGGAGACCAGGAAGAGCACTTGGCTCCTGGCTTCCGATGGGCACAGAGCGTCGGCCGTAGCGACCATTTGAGGGGTGAACCAACAGAAGGAAGACCTTTCTCTCTGTTTCTCTCTCTCACTAACTCTGCCTGTCAAAAAAAAAAAAAAAAGGTTTGCAATCAGTTGGCTTTGTGATCTTTTCTCCATGTCTTTCTCCTTCCCCGTATTTAAACTCTGGGAATCGTGTCTACCTCGCTCACTGATGCGTCTCCACGGCCAAGGAGTGTGCTTGGCACAGAGTGTGCAACCACCAAGGATAATGAAACTGATGAACGAGAACCTAACGTGAGTGATGGCGGATCCTGTGGCTTACTCGGCATCCGAGAAGCAATGGCCCTTGATGTCAGGGGAAGTAGACTCCAGTTAGGAAGAAAGGCCAGTGTGGGGGATGTAACAGGTGCTAGAGAAAGGGCTCTGGGCAGTCCTCCAGAAGTAGACGTGGGAACTTGGGAAGGGGTCCCAAGCAAAGGGAGTGGCGGGGCCAGCACGGCGGTGACACGTCCTGGGGCACAGCGGGGGCGTCCGGTTCCAGCTGGAAAAGTTCAGTGCAGGCTGAGGGAGCCTGGGCAGTGCCAAGGGCGAGCTCCGGGGGACAGGCGAGGAGGGCCGGGACGGTGATGCTGGGTGTGGGCTGGGCTGGGAAGGGAGGCTGGAATCTGGGGGCGCTGCTGTGGTACGCTGTGTCAAGCCCCATCCTGCGACACCAGCGTCCCATGAGTGGCGAGTCCCCGCTGCTCCACTTCTCACCCAGCTCCCTGCTGATGCACCTGGGAAGGCAGGGGGGACGGCCCCAGGGCATGGGCCCTGCGCCACGTGGGAGACCTGGAGGAAGCTCCTGGCTCCTGGCTTCAGCCTGGCCCAGCCCTGGCCATGGCCGTCCTCTGGGGAGTGAACCAGCAGATGGGAGATCTCGTTAGCTCTGTCATCCCTCTCTCTGTCACTGCGCTTTTCAAATAAATAAATATTTTATCGTTAGAGTCATTTTGATGGGAAAAGCGTTATGCTTCCCACAGCTGTGTGGTCAGGAAGGGGGAGCAGTGGGGAGCACTGGGGAGCAGTGGGGAGCAGTGGGGAGCAGTGGCTCGGTGATGCCCACAGATGCCGGGACAGCGGGGCCCTGGGAGCCTGACTTCCGGAGTACTAAATTCATATGAGAAAAAGCACAGTGCACACGGCACGCTCCCTGGGGCGGGGAGGTAGTCTACTCACAGTGGCAGTGCACACGGCACGCTCCCTGGGGTGGGGGTAGTCTACTCACAGTGGCAGTGCACACGGCACGCTCCCTGGGGTGGGGGTAGTCTACTCACAGTGGCGCAGTGCACACGGCACGCTCCCTGGGGCGGGGAGGTAGTCTACTCACAGTGGCAGTGCACACGGCACACTCCCTGGGGCGGGGAGGCAGTCTACTCACAGTGGCAGTGCACACGGCACACTCCCTGGGGCGGGGAGGTAGTCTACTCACAGTGGCGCAATGCACACGGCACGCTCCCTTGGGGGGGGGTAGTCTACTCACAGTGGCACAGTGCACACGGCACGCTCCCTTGGGGGGGGTAGTCTACTCACAGTGGCGCAGTGCACACGGCACGCTCTACACAGGCGATTTGTCCTCAGGAGAAGCCAGCCTGACTTCACCAAGTTCTCACCACACGGAGAACAGGTCTGGTCCGCGGGACGCCACTGGCCCTCAGAGAAGGGGCTCTGTTGGGACCAAGGTGACAATGTGTTGTCCCCAGCTCCTTAGAATTGACGAAGCCACTTACGTTGAAGAGAATTCACGTGGGCGAGATGCTGGCTGGGAGCCGCCGCTGGCTCAGGTGCACCCCGTGTGCCCCGCCCACCGACCCCTCACCCTCGCCCCGTGGCTCCAGTAGTTGGCTCTGGAGACCCAGGGGAGTTCCTGACCCAGCCCTGGGATGAGTGAGCCTGTGAGTGGAAGTTCTCTCTCTCTCTCTCTCTCTCTCTCTCTCTCTCTGTCTCTCTGTAAATAGAAGCTCTCCCCCCCTCCTCTCCCCTCCCCTCTCTCTCAGATGTGTGGGAGGGTGTGGGGACATCTGCGTCTCAAATGAAAGAATAAGAAAGTGAACCTAGGAATGAACTTGTGACTGAGTGTGACTCCTAATTCTTTTTGTTTTTTAAGCACTTGCTTATTTATTTGAAAGTTAGAGTTACAGAGAGAAGGGGAGAGACAGAAAGAGAGAGATACCTCCTATCTGCTGGTTCACTCCCCAGATGGCGGCAATGTCCTGGGCTGGTTCAGGACCAGGAGCTTCTTCCAGGTCTCCACGCTGGTGCAGGGGCTCAAGGACTTGGGCCACCATCCCCTGCTTTCCCAGGCTGTTGGCGGGAGAGGGGTGAGAGGAGGAGCAGCTGGGACATGAATTGCTGCCCACATGGATGCAGTGGCAGTCCTGTCTCTTAATTCCATAAGACAACTCAATGATTTAACAAAATCTGCCTCCATTAAGACTCTGTCCCTGCTCCCAGAATCCCAGAATTAGCCTGGGAGACCAGGCAGAGGCACCTTGAAACAAGACATTGTTCCTGCGGCCTTGCCCAACAGGCACACACACGGGTGCCCGGGGCTCAGAGAGCTGGGGTTTGTGACCTGGGCACCTAGCAGCTGGAGCATCGTCTTCACCGCTTTTCCCACAAGTCAGAGCGTTCGATAATGCAAATAATATTGATAATTAACGTGAATTGTAGCCATGTGTTATTCATTGATAGTATTTACATATTGGTGCAGAATCACTAATGTTATTAACTGACTTCAAGTTTGCTTGATTTTCAAAGCATGCCACAAGACGGGTGTTATTTTCTTTATTTTAAATATAAAAACATTTAAACTCACAGTTTCAGAACGTTCCATGCTCTGTTCTCATCACCCTACTGCTTTCTCTACCAGCTGAATGATGGAATTTACGACATTGCAAAACCAAAATTTTTAAACACTGATTGATGATACAGGCACAAGAGTGAACAGACCAATTGGACTCCAGTTAGATCTTGCAACACAATTAAAATTCGGAAGGAAAGTGACCTCCCTGTAACCATTGCAAGTAACTTTTCTCACATCTGAACATGAATATCATTTCCTGGGAGCTGACACAAATACAACTGCCCACTGCACCTGCGTCACTATACACGCACACCACGTGCACGAGACACGGGTGCCTGTTCGCACGTGGATGTGTGTTTGCACATTCACACGCAGGTCTGCGACTTCCACACCCTGTGCACACAGACATAAGCAAGCGATCACTGTGCGTGATGACTCTGCTGGCAAACAGGAAAGAGAAGGCTTGGAGCAGGGGACGAAGGTGGTGAACGCAGCACCCCTCACCCCAGGAGCCTCAAGTGTGTCGTTTCTCACCCTGGGGAGGCTGCCTGCCCGGCGTGACCGTAAGAGCACCGACTCACAGCTGGCAGTCTGGGGTTCAGTCTGTCACCTCCTGATCCCCACGTCGATCCCCACCGCGGCGACTGCAGCATAGCTACCCGACCCGTTCACTGCCGTCGACTGGAATCAGGAAAAGTGCAAGAATTAAAGGAATAGCAGAGCTCGGAGCGTGACAAAGGTGCCATGTGTCGCAGCAACACTGTGTTCCGGCCTGGGAAGGCAGGGATGGCTCTTCTTTTCTAATATTTATTTATTTATTTGTTTGAAAGGCAGAGTTACAGAGGGAGAGAGAGAGAGAAAGAAGCTTCCACCTGCTGGTTCACTCCCTGGCGCTGGGCCAGGCTGAAGCCAGGAGCTTCCTCCAGGTCTCCCACATAGGTGCAGGGCCCACGCACTTGGGCCATCCGCCGCTGCTTCCCCCGGTGCATCAGCAGGGAGCTGGATGGGAAGTGGAGCAGCTGGGACTTGAACCGGGGCCCATTTGGGATGCCGGTGTTGCAGGCGCAGCTTTACCACAGCGATGGCCCGGGAGATGTGTGGTGTCTGTGTGGGCTCTGTTCTGGACACAGGTGTTTTTGCTGTGCACGCCCCTCTGGAGTCGGGCCGCTGCGCTGAGTTGCCGTTTGCTTTGGTCTCAAGCCGTGGCCGGCTTGGGTTTGCGCTTTGATTCCCTGTTCAGGAGGCTGCTTTTCTGTCCGGTGTTTGAGTTCAAGTTTCCCCACTCCTGGTTCCGACCTCGTGCCTCTGCGTTTGGAGCAGGTGCCGCACGTGGTTTCCTTCTTCTTCGCTTCCTACAAGCTGTTTTGTGGTCTGGCGCCTGCTCTGCCCTAGAGAACGCTCTGGGCGCCGTCTGTGGCCGTCAGAATGTTCTGGATGAGAATCCTTCAAAAGTTTCATGAAAATGAAAGGGACAGATGCGTGCATCACCATGCAATTTGAAAAATCCACATACAATCCCGTAACACACGTTCTCCACGAGCCTCGGAAGCGCTGGCTGCCGGTGGCAGGTCCATCTTGGACGCAGGGGAGAGGCTGCTGCCTCGTCACTCTGTGTGTCTGGACGCTGCCGGCATCGGTGCCCTGCTCCGATGTGTGGCCGTGTGTGTCTCCTGCGAGTTCCCGTGCTCCCAGGCTGGGGACACGCACGTGACAGATGCGCTTCTCCAGGAAGTGGCCCCTCCTCCCTGCATTCCTGAGCCTACATTCGCATATGGCTGATTTCTCACTCATTAAACCACTTCTTTTGACTGAAGAGTTTGGTCAGCACACGTAAGATACTCCTCGATGGGGAGGACTCGCGGGTGCCGTCGGCGCTGCCTGCTGTGGGGGACGGCGTTCCACCCTCCTCCTGCCGTCTCCCTTCAGGCTTCGTGGACTTCCTGTAGCGCACACCTGAACGGCCCTCTTCTTCCGTGTTTCTCTGCAGGTTTCCTTTGTGGTCATCATGGGTTTACCTGAAACACCTAGCGGTCGGAGCGGTCTGTTCTCAGCTGATGGTAACTGGACTTCACACACTCACAATCTGTGATTCAACTTATTCTCCCCAAACCGGCATGTTATTGGTGTCACAACATGTGCCGATTAACAAACCACCTTAGCTTTGTGTGTCCACTGGTTTAGAGTAGAAGGGCGTGGCGCGTTCCGGGGCGGAGTCCTGGGTATGACCGAGCCGTGCCCTGAGGCTCCCAGGGCTACTTGAGGACTCCGTCAGGATCCACGCGGGCTGGCCTCGTGCCGACAATCGGCAGATCTTGTTTCTCTGGGAGAGTTTTCCTCTTCCCTTCAATTATTTTTTGCGTAAATTTCTTTTTTCTTTTTTAAAAATTTTTATTACTATGAAGAGAACAGATTTCATGCATTTCACAGATACAGTTCTAAGAAAATAACCACACTTGCCTCCCTCCTCCCTCCCTCAAACCTCCTCCTTTAGTTGATTCTTTTCTGTTGATTTTTGCAATAACGTATTTTCTGTATTTCCTATCTATCATCTGAAGAGCGTGGTGAGGGCCCTCACTGTGGCCGAGCAGGCGAAGCCTCTGGCTGAGACACCAGCATCCCGCACGATTCCGGTCCTGGCCGTTCCACTTCCCATCCAGCTCCCTGCTGCGGTCTGGGGAAGCAGCAGAGGATGCCTTTCAAATAAATTTCAAAAAATCTTTTAAAAAAGAGTGATACTTCCCATCTTAGCTCACTCCCACCTTCCTCCTCCTCTGCTTGGTTTTTCCTTTTAATTTGCGTCTCTGCCCTTGAGGAACGGTGGCTTTTCTACTGACTACCTGCTGAGTTCTTCATTTGGTAGAGGGTTAAGCTTGTGATAATACAGGAAATCGAAAGTACCCCCTTCAGTCCTGAGGGGCGCTTTTCCCAGGCAACCATTCCCGGCTTGCAGGCTTGTTGGTGGGTTGATTGGTTCACTTTTCCTTGAAGGACTTTAAGAACCGTGCGTGCTGTCACTTGTGTCCTGGCTGGGAAACGCCCCGAGGGCCTCAGGGCGCCCCGCCCCGATCCGTGGCCCTGACCGGCTCTTCCGCAGCTGCTCTGGCCACAGTGGGTCTCAGAGCAGTCCTCCTGCAATGGCCTTACTTGGGAGCATTTGGGTTTCACAGACCTGGATGGCCCTGTCTCTCCCCACATTCGGGAAGTTTTCATTGTTTGAATAAGCTATCTGTCTCCTTCTCTTTCTCATTTCCTTCTGAAACCTTTGCAACAAATGCGTGTATTCCACATGCTGGTATCTCGGATCTCATACGCTTTTTCAGTTTTTATTCTTTATTATTTTTGTTCACCTAACGTACTAGTTACACAGGACCTATGTTTTAATCTAATGTTATGAATATAAAGAGAACAGGCTTCATGTAGCTCATGGATACAATTCTAGGAGTATAATGATACTTCCCTCCTTCACTGTTCCTCCCTTTCTTTCTTTTTTTCTTTTGAATTTTGAAATAAGAATTCTAATTTACTTTGTAATCCCAGGCTTAATCCTACACTAAATAAAGAGTTCAACAAGAAGTTATTGACCACTGTTGCACAGGAGTATAGACGAGGGCTATAAACAGTAATCACATCCCAAGATTTCCCTCATGAACGTTAGGATGCTTTGTATTCTAGAGAAGACATAAGATAGTTCTCCATTCTGGTCTGGCTCATTTCACTGAGTATAGTGATCTCCACTTGCATCCATTTTGTTGTGAAAGACAGGACCTCATTCTCTTTATGAATGAAGAAGATGAGTAGTATTTATGAGTAGTATTCTACAGTGTGTACATACCTCAGTTTCCTTATCTAGTCGTCAGCTGATGAGCGTCTAGGTTGATTCCATATCTTAGCTATTGCGCATCAAGCTTCTACAAACAGGGGGTACAAATAGTGTTTCATACGCTGAGTTCACTTCCTTTGGATGACTCCCCAGGAGTGGAATGGCTGGGTCGTAGAGTAGATCTATTTTTCTTCTTCTGAGGAACCTCCTTATTGACTTCCCTAGCGGTTGTACCAGTTTATGTTCACACCAACAGTGTATTAGGGTGCCTTTTTCCCGAGAACCTCACCAGGATTTGTTGTTTTTTGATTTTTGGATGGTAGCCATTCTAACTGGAGTGAGGTGAAACCTCATGTGGTTTTTTGTTTTGTTTTTGTTTTTTGGCATTTCCCTGGTGGCTAGCAGTCCTGAGCATGTTTTCATGTGTCTGTTACAGATCATTTGAATTTCTTGTTTGGAAAATGCCTCTTCATGGCCGTTGTGCATTTCTTAACTGGATTGTTTGTTTTGTTGTTGCTGAGTTTCTTGAGCTTTTACAAACTCTGGATATTAATCCTTTATCAGTTGCATAGTTTGCAAATATTCCCTCCCATTCTGTCTCTTGCCTCTTCACATCATGGAGTGTTTCCTTTGCTGTGCAGAAGCTTCTTAACTTGCTGTAATCCCATTTATCCATGTTTGCTTTATTGCCTGTGCTTTGGGACTCTTATTCAAGAAGTCACTGCCTATGCCGATGTCTTACAGTGTTTTCCCAATGTTGTCCTCTAGCACTTTGATGGTTCCAGGTCTTAAGCTTAGATCCTTGATCAATTCTGAGTTGAGTTTTGTATAGGGTGTAAGGGTGGGGTCCTGCTTCATACTTCTGTACATCAAAAGTGAAATGATGTGATTGTGATTCCTGCAGCTTTGTTTGTTGTTTAAGATTACTGTAACTATTCAGGGTCTCTGATGTTTCTATATGAATTTTAGTATTATTTTTAGATCTGAGAATGTTCTTTATACACTGATTGGGATTGAATTCAATCTGTAAATTGCTTTGAGTAGTATGGACATTTTCATATTAATTCTTCCAATCTATCAACATGGAAGATTTTTTATAATTTTTTTGCGTCATTTTCTATTTTTTCTTAATGTTTTATAATTTTTAATGTAGAGATCTTTCACATCCTTAGTTAAAGTTTTCCCAAGGTATTTAAAAATTTTGTAGTTATTTTGAATGGGACTGATCTTACAAGTTCTTTCTCAGCGATGGCACTGTTAGCTATTAATCTTTAGGTGTTCATTTTATCTATTGCAACTTTACCAAGCTGACTTATGATTTACAATCGTTTATTAGGAGAGACTTTTGGTTCCCCCATATAGAGGACCATGTCATCTGCAAATAGTTTCACTTCCTTCTTTCCAATCAAGATCATCTACCCAGACCTAGTGGGATTTATCCCAGGGATTCAGCATATGCAAAACAATAAACATGATATATCCCATTAGCAAATTGAAGAATTAAAAACTCAATAGATGCATACATGGCATTTGATAAAGTAAAACATCTTCACATGATAAAAACCTTAAACAAATTGAGAATAGAAGGAACATACCTCGACATCGTCAGGCAACAGTTGACAAACCCACAGCCTGAATCATTTTGAATGGGGAAAAGCTGGAAGCATTTCCACTAAGCTCTGGAGCCAGACAAGGATTCCTGCCCTCACCACTGTTATTCATTATAGTTCTGGAAGTTTTAGCCAGAGCCATTAGGCAAGAAAAATAAATTAAATCAAAGTATCTCTTTTCAATTTTGTATGATCAAGGCTGAAATTGAAGTTTTATATTAAACATTTCAGTTCTGTTATTGCTTTCTTTAGATCCAGGGTGTCTATTTGGTTCTGCCTTACAATTTCTATTTCTTTATTAAATTCCAATTTTGTGCATTTTTTAATCTGATTTCACCTAGTTTTATCTATGTCCTCTTACTTCCCATTGAGCTTTGTCAGGAAATCCATAGGTCCTCATTTCTTTGTGGTAGGTCACTAGAACTTCATTGGTTTGCCTTGGTGTCATGTCTGCCTGATTCTTTGAGGTCCATATAGCTGTCTATGTATTTGAGGTGCACTCTTCCAGGTTTACTGACTGGTTTTGGCAGCTGAAGATTTTCTCCTGCCATATTCCAGACTGATAAGATTGCCTCTTAGATAGCAGTAGAGTGCTGTTTTGGTGGTTCTCTGGTGAGTTCCACAATTGGTGAACCCATACCAGAGATTGTGGCAAACACGGACCCTGTGGGGTCAGTGGGTGAATGGAATTGTCTGGTAGCTTGGTCAGTGGGGTTCTAGTTGGAGAAAGGGTATAATGGAGACTCACAGGATTGTCACCGTGTTTATGTTGGGTATTGGTGCAGTAGGATCCCTGGGAAACCTTCTAGTTCACCCTGCTGGTCTCTGGGAAGGCAGGACTGGCCCCAGATTGTGGCTGAGTGGGACTGGAATAGTGCAGGAACCATGGTCAGCCTGAACTTCATGAACCTATTTTCAGGGCACGGAGACCCAGGTCTCCAGCTAGGTCCCTCTAAGTGTAATGCCCACTGTGTCTTTCTTGACCATCCTTGTTCTGAATTCCGCTTTGGCTCAATTTGATGAAGCTCCTCCAGTTTTCTTCTGATTAACGTTAGCATTGTATATCTTTCTCCATCCCTTTATTTTAATCTAGTTAAGTCTTCATATTTAAAATTCAATTTATTGTAGATAGCATATAGTTGGATTTTATACCCTCCACAATCTCTATATTTTAATTTTTGTATTTATAGCTTTACAACTTAATGTGATTATGAATATGTTGAATCAATTTCTACCATCATTTCTATCAAGTGCATCCATTACTTCACCCCTTCCTAGGTTTCTGTTGAACATTTTATAGAATTAGACTTTTTCTCCTCTCTTGGTGTATAGGTTTTGCTTCTTTTCCAAATGCTTTTAGTGCTTGTCCTTTATTTTGCACAAAGAGTGGTAAATGAATGTAATTATTTGTCCAGAAAGTAATCTGCAGTTTCAGATACAGTGTAGGCACCAGCAAAGCACTTTCCTGGTTCTTCCTCCTCTCCCAACAACTGTGCCACGGCCACCCCTGCCAGGTCACAGATCCATTCCTGCTGAGATCATTCTGGACCAACAGTTGCCTTTGAGACCAGACAACAGTTGCCTTAAGGACAAGAAGAAGAGAATGCTGTTTATTCCTTCTAAACAACCTCCCTTCCACGTGGAACCCAGTCTCCATCCTGCTCCTCCTGCAGTGTTTCCTCGTGTTCGGCTAGAACAGGTCTCCCAGCAATGACTTCCTTTTGTTTGTCTCAGAAAGTCTTTATTTCTTCTGTCACTTTTCCTCCAGTGGTGACTGATTTTTGGTAGAAAACTGTAGGCACGCGGGTTCTTTCCTTCCATTTGTTCCACGTCCTGCTCTCGTCTTCTCGGTTTCTGACGAGAATCTCACGGTAACTTGCAGCTTTCTCCTGTACCGGTGAACACTTCGCTTCTGTTCTGGTTTCTGGCCCCCGTCTCCGCTTTCTGAAGGACTCGCGCTTGTGGCTTCTGGGCCTGGCGTCGGTTCCTGCGTTCATCGTTCTTGCTGACCATGGCGCTTCCTACCCCTAGTTTTGTTTATGTCACTGAATCTGGAAATTTATCCGTTACCGTGTTTCACACCTTCTCTTCCTCACTCTCCTTTTCTGCCGGCTTCCGGGTACGCCCTGAATACACTTTTAGAAATGTGCCACAACTCACGAATATCCTACATTCTTCCTCCTTTGTTGGCGCTTGCATTTCAGTCTGGAGAGTTTATATAAAACAGCACCCAGTCCCCTGATGGATTTCCCAGCCGTGTCCAATCCCCAGAGGCCCACTCAAAGGCGTGTCCATTTCTGTTGTAGTATTTTTCATTTCTTGAACTTCCGTGTGGCTGATTCTCTGCACACAGCACCTACCTCTCTCTGCCTGTTCTCTAGTTTTTGTTAGAACACTGAGTGTAGTAATTGTAGTTGTT
The DNA here is from genome assembly GCA_949820135.1 of Sylvilagus floridanus. Classification (NCBI taxonomy): domain Eukaryota; kingdom Metazoa; phylum Chordata; class Mammalia; order Lagomorpha; family Leporidae; genus Sylvilagus; species Sylvilagus floridanus. The sequence goes on from OX463227.1 coordinate 1,128,126, forward strand.
TTAATTTCCCTGTCTGATAATTTTATCTGTGTTGTGGCTGGGTGTGGTTAAGATTCGTCAGGCATTCTGCCCTCCTAACATAGCTGATGAGCTGTACTGCTGAGTTTGTGCCTAACCAACCTGATACAGAAACCAACGTGAGCAGGCCTTTACGGTGGCATTGATGTTCCCTGGGGGGGGGGGGGGGGGTTGCTGTGTTAGGTGATTTCTCCAGTGGGGGTGTCACTCAGTTTTTTCTGGTTTCCGTGTTTTGTCTCCAAAGTGCTCCCCAGAGAGGGGCTCAGTACTTTCAGCTCCTCACCTCCAAGTCCCCCGGAATCAGGGCTGGGAGGGATATGGGTTCCCGCGTGCTCAAGATGGACGCGGTAGGAGGCTCATTCCCACCTTGGCCTCCTGGTGTTTATCTGCTTCCTTGCTTTCTCAAGCGAGGAAAGTCGGAATGGCCGAGTGGGGTGCTTACTTTCACCGTGGCTCTGAGAACGCATTTACGAAGCCTGTGTCCAAGGATAGGCTTTTTCAAGTAGAAGGTTCTAGATGTGTGCTCTGATTTGAATACGATTTGCTCCCCAAATCCATGCACGACTTGAAGCCCCAAAGTCAAAAGCTGATGCGTCTAAGGGGGTGGAAATCTAATCCAGTGATGGCGCCTAGGAGGAGGCACCCGGTGCCAGGCCTGTAGGACCCTGGGGGTGCCCCTAGAAGGGGTTCTCGTGGGGGGGGCATTGTAGATCCTGGCTTTGGGATCAAGCTGTGCCTCTGCTTCCTGGCTCACCTGTCAATCTTCCTCTGCCCGCCTTTCATCACTGCCATCCACCAGCCTCACCAGGGGCACAACCTTGTGCTGGAACCTCCACAGCTGCCAATCTACGAACGCGTCCTCTGCAGCGCTGGCTGTCCTAGGTGCTGCACTGCGGTAACGAGGAGCTGAGTGCCTGCACAAGTCGCCCTGAGGACCTGCGCTGGGAGACGCACTGCAGACTTGCGAGCTGCATTTCCAGGGACGTTGACAGGGTGTGCAGAACCCGGCTGGGAGAGGCTTAGCATTCTGCAGCCCGGAGTGGGCAGTGACCAGGTGAGGGCTCAGAGGACCCGGATGCTGCAGAACTGTGACCATCAAAGGCCGCGCTGCTGAGGCTCCAGACAGAACTGTACTGTGACCGAGCACCTGGCTTGTCCGTGTCCAAGCGCTGATCCCCAGGGAGGGGCCAGACGGAACTGCACTGTGGCCGAGCGCCTCGCTCGTCCATGTCCAAGCACGGATGCCCTGTGGGAGGCCCAGCGCCCAGTGAGGGGCTTCACCCGACAGGAGGTCTGGGTGGCACTGAGCAAAGCTGCGGGAATGAAGTCAGGCAGAGCCCACTGCCGGGGGTGTCAGGGGCTCGGCCAGCTGCGTGGCTGCTCTCTGGCGTTGCTCATGACCTCTGACCTTAGTGACTTCCTAAGGAAAAATCACCCTGGGAATTCAGGCTTCAGCACACAGGTCTGGGGGACCCAAACACGCAGCCCATGCCGTTCCACCCCGTCCCTTGAAATTCATGTCTTTCTCGTGTGCAAATGACCTCCATGCCAACCAGTTTTCCCAAACAATGGTGACCCTAACGTTTCCTCTAAATATTTCTAAGTCAGATATGGGTGAAGTTCAAGGCAAAGCTCCTCTAGAGCTGTGGATGTGTGACATGGCACATGTGCCTGTAAAACGCAGTGGTGAGGGGCCAGCATGGTGGCACAGCTGGTGAAGTTGCGGCCTGAGGCAACGGCATCCCATACGGGCACTGGTTTGATCCCAGCTGTTCCATTTCCGATCCAGCTCCCTGCTGTAGCCTGGGAAAGCAGCAGAAGATGGGCCAAGTGCTTGGGCCCCACACTCACATGGAAGACTCAGGGGAAGCTCCTGGTTCCTGGCTTCTGTCTGTCCCAGCCTCAGCCGTTGTGGCCATTTGGAGAGTGAACCAGGGGATGGAAGACTTCTCTTTCTCTCTGTCTCTTTCTGGAACTCTGTATTTAAAAAAAAAAAAAAAACAAAACACAATGGTTGGAAGGGCGTGGCAGGGACAGAAGACAAGGGAGGTGAAGGGTCCCAAGCAGGACCCTCTGTGGTGGACGGTCCAGCCGGTGCCCTGGGGGAGCAGACCTGCCCCACAGCTCTCCTGGGAAGGGGTCACACACCTGTTCACTCTAGGTGATCTTTGGGGAGGGGGCACCTTGCCTTTGAAACCAAGTTCTGCCCCCTCCTCCTTGAAGCTGAAGAGGCAGCTCTGGGTCTTTCCTCTCTTCTCCAGAGGGCAGCACACACAGGAAGCCAACCAGCCCAAGGTTCCATCGCGTAAATCCCACTACGTTCCGACCTTTCCCTGCAGTCTGTCCTGCCTCTCCCTTCAGCTCCGTGGCCAGCCTTCCCGGCGGTGTGGCCAGTCAGGGTTGTGGTCCGCCCAGCATGTGCCTGCACGTGGTCACTGCCGCACCGCCAGTGTTCTCTTCCTAACAGTCATGCTCGGTTTTTGTAACGCGGACAGGTTATATTTTTCCGGATCTTTCAGTTCTGGTTCCCGTTTGCTTAGTGATAACAGGGTTAACCGTTTCTCTAATCTTTCGCTTTTTTGTTGTCAGAAGGAGCCACGCCAGTGCCTTAACCCTTGCTTGGCCTATGCTCAGGTGAAGACGCAGCTCCATCACTCACAAGGTCGCTGTGACGCGGTCTCGCCTCCACGGCCCAGGGACATGTTCTTGAACTCTGAGACCCCGTCCTGATTGTCACAACGGCCCACACGTGCCTGTGTCTTCTGTAGGAAACAGAGCTTTCTCTGTAGCTGTGTCCTTGGTGAGCTTGACCGGAGCTGCCTCCAGGAGTCCCGTCCACGTTTGTCCTAAGCATGCACCACGAAACTTCCCTATGCGTCTACTAAAGGGTTAATGCCCCCAATGCTTGTGGAGCTCAGACACACAGCGATAAGACAGACAATCCAGTTGGGAAGTGTGCTAAGGAGTTGAGACAGTGTTTTCTAAATGGAGGCCTGCGAACGGAGAGCAGAGGCGTGGACAAGTGCTGGGCTGGCACCGAGAGCCGTCGCGGAAGTAAGTTAGAGCTCAGCGGGGATTTCCCTCGCGCGGCTGCAGCGGCCTCTCCCCTGTCCGGTGTCTGAGTTCACATCCCAGCTCCGCTTCAACTCCACCTCCTGCCGACGCACGACCTGGGCTTTGGCAAGTGAAGGGTCAGTGTTTGGGTCACTGCCAGCAGACGGGAGACCCAGGTGGAGTTCTGGGCTCCTGGCTTCAGCCTGGGCCAGTTTCAGATGGTGTAGGGCGCTGGGAGGGAACCAGCAGAAGGAGGGGCTCTCTGTCTCTGTCTCTCTGTCTGTCTGCCTTTCAAATAAATAACATAAACAAAAGGTTTTAAAACGACAGGCTCTTTTTAAAAGATGAACAATAAGAAATGCCTGTGAGGTGTTGGAGAAGGGGCGCCATAACACACTGTCGATGCTGTGCCGATCGGCGCATTTACCGTGAGAACACTGTGGAGTTTCTTCAAAACCTGAAAGTAGACTGCTGTACGGCACAGCTCCCCGAGTGCTGGGCCTGCGCCCAGAGGGGATGAGCCGGCCTGGGAAGGTGACGTGCGCACTTCCGTGTCTATTACAGCGGGAGTCACAGCAGCTGAGCCCTGGGACCCCGTAGACGCCCCTCGGTGGACAAGCAGATAAAGAGATGTGGGGCGTCCACACAGCGCAACACCACTGAGCTGACGCGCAAACAGGTGGAGCTGGAGATCATGGAATGATCAAATGTCAAATGAAGCTAGGCGGACGCAGAGGCGAGACAAGCGCCGTGTGTTCTCACTCGCGGAACTGGAGAAGTGTCTACGGCCAATTTGGACCTGGGTGGTGACCGCGAGGCGGGAAGAGGGCTGGATGGAGGAAGAGACTGGATTCCGGAGTCAGCAGGTGATTCTGCTGGACTCAGGGCTCTGAGAAAGCCAGGGCAGTGCTGTCCCTGACACAGGAAATGGAAGGGCTGGCGGCTGCGTCCGTCTGTTGAAACATCTCATCGCCCACGTGACATGGAGAGGCAGTCCACATTCACCCACACTCTAAAAAGTAAACACTAAATACACACAGCTTCCGGCTTCGACTCATCGCCCAGTCCCAACGTTGCTTGCACATTTTGGGTATTTGTCCCAGCAGAGCCCGTGCTGTGCAGGTTTGTGTCTGTCGAGGGCTCTCTAAGGAAAACCCCACAGGCTGGGCATTCAAGACGACAGCAGCTCGGTCCTCTCTGCTCTGGACCCGCAAATCTGAGATGTGGCTCTCGACGGGGTCCGGTTCTGGGGAGGCCCCGTGCTTTCCTGCTGCTGCAGACTCGCAGGGCAGAGGGGCGGGCAGGCGACAGCCACAGAGCGCGCCAGCTTTTCCCTGCACCCTCTCGGAACGAGCCCTCGGCCCCGGCTGACACTGCCGCCTCCCGTCAGGGACTGAGCAGGGCTGGCTCCCACACGCACGCAGCTGCTTCGACTCCCGCTTCTGTGGCTGATGGATGAGGGTGGACACTTGACCTGGGGACGGGGTCTGAGAGGTGGCCTGGTGGGAGGTCTTGGGCTCCGGGGAGGCTTCACTGTTCATGCCAGGTTTGGCCCAGCCCCTCTCTCTGCTTCCTGGCTCACCAGGCCTGGCAACGGCTCCCCTGCGCTCGCTCTGCCTCTCGGCCCCCACCAGCTGGGAGACTAACGGCTCCTGAACTCTGAACCTCCAGACCCTGAGCCAATACAAACCTCTTCTGTCCCAAGCAGCTCCTCGTGGGTGTTGCAGAGTGATGACAGCTGACTCAGGCACCTCCACAGCCCCATCTCCAAACAGCCTCGCTGGGGGACCGAGGGTGGGGCCTTGCCAGTATGAACTTTGGAAGGGGGGGCAGAAACATTCTCTCTCCTTCTCCCTCTGACCCCGCATTTTTACTGCTACACATAATCCCCGAGACTGTGTGATTGACAGAACAGACTGGTTCTTACAGCTCTGCAGGCTGGGTCGTTCGAAAGAATGCCCCCGGCCCCCGGCCCTGGTGTCTGGTCTGGCCCCTGTGACTGTGTCCAGCCTGTGTGGCAGGGAGGCAAGAGCTCTCCTCCCGCCCGGGGCTCTCCTCCCACCGGGGCTCTCCTCCTCCTCCCGCCCAGGGCTCTTCTCCCACCTGGAGCTCTCCCACGGGGGCTGATCCGTCCCTGAGACTTCATCTCCCACGAGGCCACACCTCCAACCCTGTCACATTCCGAGTTACATTTCAACGCGCACTGTGGAACGGACACCATCACTCAGACTACAGCATATACCACAAGTACACTTATTTGCACAAACGTATATTTCACATGCATATGTATAGATTCAATAAATTAAATGTGCGAATGCAATTACACACAAAAATCCAGAAGAAGGCGTGTTATAGCTTCTTCCACCATTAACAGAGGTTGGATCCCCGCTGATGCTGTCGTGGGCTCTCAGAATATTCCAGAACCTCTCAGGACGCAGTCTGGCCAGCATTTGTCAGGAGTTTTGCCGATTCCACGGCTGTTTAGCCAAGTGACAAACGGCCTGCAGTGCCACTTAACCCCGAACACGGAGCACACATAGAGGCTCCCCGCTGATGTCCTGTGAGGGTGCGCACAGAGATGATGGGAAGGTGAAATGCGGGTACAAAAACTGAAATCCTCGCATTTTCCATGGACTTCTGGAAGCGGCCTCTTATGAGCGAGACTGCCGCAGGCACGGAGCCAGCCACTCAGCTCCAGCCCCTCCAGAGCCTCCCACCGCCCACGGCTGTCTACAGAGAGCTGCCAGCAGACGAGAGCCACAGGCCCACGGCTGTTACCTGCTCCAGTCAGAGGGTGAGGACCGGTTATGCAATAATAGCTCCAAATTTCTACTGCGAGAACCAAGGGAGAAGCTGGCGAGAAAGTGGAGGGAACGGTGGACCTGCGTCCCCCAGGGAGGAGCGTGCAAGCCCAGTGTGTGGAGCAGTGGACCCCAGCCTGACGCGTGCCCTGTCTGACGCAGGTGTCCCGTCGGCTGAGGTGAGTCAGGGGCCGTGCGAGACAGAACATGTGGCGCCGCTCACCTCGTGCGACCCCTGGCGAGGAGGTGACGGCATCTCCTGAGCGTGGGTGAGAGGCACTGGAAGCCCCGGTGGTCGGCACGGCGCCCCGGGCACTGTCCTGTGTAACTCCGCCTCTTCTCACTCAGCTCTCATGCGCTGATGCAGGTGGGGAATGAGTTCAGCTGTCACTGTGCGGTCAACCTCTGACCCCAGCGCCAGCTCTTCCACCGCTGGGCTGCTGTCCCCACGAGGTCTTCGGGAGGTGGAGTGTGATGCCGGACCGGTTCAGGGTGCAGCTCAGCTCCTGTGGTTCTCACTCTCGGTGTCCAGTGGAGACCTGGCGGAGTCTATTCCAGGGCTCCACCGTGACCTGTGGTCTCCCTGCGCTGCGTCGCCACAGCCGCACAGTGCGCTGCTGTGTCCCCGTCCCCTGAGGTGAGGTCAGGTCAGTGATGCGATCCACGCTGCAGAACACGGCAGTGATGCCAGAATCCGTGGACAGACTGAGCGAGTGACTCCGTGTGAACTCATGGGGTTGGCACCTCACACAGCAACGGCTCCCACGTTGGTGGCTCCCCAGCCCCTTTCTGCTCTGCAGCCTGGGATTCTGAGATCAAATCTCTGATTCCACCCCAAGGCCGTGTGGCCTTCCAGGGCTCTGTGCCTCCCGAGTTTTCCAACCCAGCCGACTGCACGCACGCACAAGTTACTCCTGAATCGCCAAGCCCCGGGGTTTGTGTTCCACTTGGTGAGTCTGCACCTCCTCCCTTGTGAGCATTTGGCGTCACGGTAGAGCCCTGGACTCCTCACCGGCCTCCTGTGTGTCTCCCCAGGCCGAGCCCAACCTGGCCAACTGCGTCTCTGTGGGCGCTGCACCACCAGCCAGGCTCACCAGGCTGCGTCAGACACTCTGTCCTGCGGGTAGAGCAGCGGCTCATCTGCTCCCTCTCCCTACCCAGTCCTTGGGCCCCGACGCCAGCGCTTATCGCCACGCGGGGCTTCACTGCTCTGGTCTCGTGTGTGTTAATGTTTGCCGCTCGGAGCCTGTGCGTCATAACCTGTCTCCTCCCCATGCAGTGTCCAGAACTCGTGTCCCCGCACACCTGTGCCCGCAGACGTGTGTTGCAGCCTCGCCAGGCAGATCACCAGAGCTAGCTCTTTCAGCATCGACATCGAATACTCAACTTTTTCTCCTGGAAGTGAAATGCCAACTCGTCTTCCACGCGGTTACATGCTGTAGCCACGCGTAGGGTTCTTTGCCTTTTAACTCCCCCCTAATGCCTTTGTCCTGAATCTTTAGAATTCTGATTTTATTTCATGCCGAGCACTGTAGCCACTACCTCATCTCATCCAAGCTCCAGAAAACTCTGAGAAAGCCTTGTAGACCCAGCCGAATGCTCCGACCATGGATAATTCCAGACAAAACTGTCCTTTCCTTCAACAGATTCAGAGAACGCTCCCTGTTGCCTTCTAGGACGTGGGAAAATGCATTCGAGTACTTCATCTCCAGGGTGAGACCTTCGCTGCATTTTCCAGGGAACCCACAGACAGAGTGACTCCCCACATGCTCCCCTCCCAAGGGTTTCTGCACAAGGGTTTTGTGTGACCAGCAACTGCAGAGGAGGCAGCAGGACCTGATGTGAGAAACGGATGCAGCCGTGGGCCACCCCAATGCTTAAAAAGCAAAATGACATTAAAAAGCTAAGCAAAATGAAATGCAAAAAGAGAAAGCAAGCCAAAGGGGCCAAGAAAGCAAAACAGAACTCGGCGGCAAAGAGCCCGTTGCAGATAACGCTCCCCGGTTCATTCTCAGACTTGGAAGAAACTTTTGCGATGTGGATTTGACCTCTGTCTTTGCAACCAAAGCCATTCTCAGGGCCTCTTTTTAAAAATAGGCCAGTCTGCCGCTCGTTAGTTTTCAGGGAACTTTGGCAAAAAAATTTCCCATCTAAAGCGCAGTCATTGCTCAGGGCTGAAGGTCCTGAACGTTGATGAATTTGCCGCATAGAACATCTGTTAAGTTTTCTAACATCAGTAGTTTTAATAAAGCAGCTACAAAAGGGTGATCGCCATTTACTTTAATTTTTTTTTAATATTTATTTATTTGAAAGTCAGGGTTACACAGAGAGAGAGGAGAAGCAGAGAGAGAGAGAGAGAGAGAGAGAGAGCTCTTCCATCCACTGGCTCACTCCCCAGATGGTCGCAATGGCTGGAGCTATGCAGATCTGAAGCCAGGAGCCAGCATCTTCCAGGTCTCCCATGCAGGTGCAGGGGCCCAGGGATTTGGGCCATCTTCCACTGCTTTCCCAGGCGTAGCAGAGAGCTGGACCAGAAGTGGAGCAGCCAGGACTTGAACCGGCGCCCATATGGGATGCTGGCACTGCAGGAGGCAGCATTACCCACTAGGCCACAGTGCCGGCCCCTCCATTTATTTTAGATGTGTGTGTGCGTAGAAAGCGAGAGCTTTAAGCTGATTTTGAAAACCTTGATAGTTTGCAAGCGTCTGCTCATGTCTTGTTGTGCCGCTTGGCGTCTACACACACACAGAGGAGAGGAGAGAGAGAATCCATCCGCCTGCTCCTCCGCCTCGGCCTTTTAGGCAGACAAACCGCCACCACTATCCTCGGCTGCAAGCTCTGCTCTGGGGACTTGTGCACCCGGGAAGCCCGCGGCCCCTCGCCCACCCGGGAACCTCGCGGCCCCTCGTCCACCCGGGAACCCCGCGGCCCCTTGTCCACCTGGAGTCTGCACAGCCTCTTGTCCACCCGGGAACCTCGCAGCCCCTTGCCTACCCGGGAACCCCGCGGCCCCTTGCAAACCTGGAGTCTTTGCAGCCCCTTGCCCACCTGGGAACCCTGCGGCCCCTTGTCCACCTGGAGTCTGCACAGCCTCTTGTCCACCCGGGAACCTCGCGGCCCCTTGTCCACCCGGGAACACCGCGGCCCCTTGCCCACCTGGAGTCTGCACAGCCCCTTGTCCACCCGGGAACCTCGCGGCCCCTTGCCCACCTGGAGTCTTTGCAGCCCCTTGCCCACCCGGGAACCCCGCGGCCCCTTGCCCACCCGGGAACCCCGCGGCCCCTCGCCCACCCGGGAACCTCGTGGCCCCTTGTCCACCCGGGAACCCCGCGGCCCCTTGTCCACCCGGGAACCCCGCGGCCCCTTGTCCACCCGGGAACCTCGCGGCCCCTTGCCCACCTGGAGTCTTTGCAGCCCCTTGCCCACCCGGGAACCCCGCGGCCCCTTGTCCACCCGGGAACCTCGCGGCCCCTTGTCCACCCGGGAACACCGTGGCCCCTTGCCCACCCGGGAACCCCGCGGCCCCTTGTCCACCCTGGAACCCTGCGGCCCCTTGTCCACCCGGGAACCCCGCGGCCCCTTGCCCACCCGGGAACCCCGCGGCCCCTCGCCCACTCGGGAATCCCGTGGCCCCTTGTCCACCCGGGAACCTCGCGGCCCCTTGTCCACCCGGGAACACCGCGGCCCCTTGTCCACCCGGGAACCCCGCGGCCCCTTGTCCACCCGGGAACCCTGCGGCCCCTTGCCCACCTGGAGTCTTTGCAGCCCCTTGTCCACCCGGGAACCTCGCGGCCCCTTGTCCACCCGGGAACACCGCGGCCCCTCGCCCACCCGGGAACCCCGCGGCCCCTTGCCCACCCGGGAACCCCGCGGCCCCTTGTCCACCCAGGAACCTCGCGGCCCCTTGCCCACCCGGGAACCCCGCGGCCCCTTGCCCACCCGGGAACCTCGTGGCCCCTTGTCCACCCGGGAACCCCGCGGCCCCTTGTCCACCCGGGAACACCGTGGCCCCTTGCCCACCCGGGAACCCCGCGGCCCCTTGTCCACCCGGGAACACCGTGGCCCCTTGTCCACCTGGAGTCTGCACAGCCCCTTGTCCACCCGGGAACCCTGCGGCCCCTTGACCACCCGGGAACCCCGCGGCCCCTCGCCCACCCGGGAACCCCGCGGCCCCTTGCCCACCTGGAGTCTTTGCAGCCCCTTGCCCACCCGGGAACCCTGCGGCCCCTTGCCCACCCGGGAACACCGCGGCCCCTTGTCCACCCGGGAACCTCGTGGCCCCTTGTCCACCTGGGAACCCCGCGGCCCCTTGCCCACCCAGGAACCCTGCGGCCCCTTGCCCACCCGGGAACACCGCGGCCCCTTGTCCACCCGGGAACCTCGTGGCCCCTTGTCCACCCGGGAACCCCGCGGCCCCTCGCCCACCCGGGAACCCCGCAGCCCCTCGCCCACCCGGGAACCTCGTGGCCCCTCACCCACTGCAGCTTCTAGAGCACACAAGGTTCATCCCCGCAGCACTAGCGCGCTCCTCGATGCTGAAGCCAAGCGGAAGCGCAGCAGACACTTCAGACTTTTCAGAGAGAAAGTTCTAACTTGCCCCGGGTCCACATGTGTAGAAAAGCCCGTTTCGACAATACCTGACGAAAGCCTACGATACATAAAGTACTGAGCATCCCTCTTACAGACACGCCCTGACGGCGCAAGGAAGTGCTGCTGTGGCTCAGTTACTGCTTTCCCGTCCCGGAACAGCCCCCCCGCCCCCGCACTGGCTACTTTATGTCGAGCTGGGGTCTTGAAGGCTGAGAAGGAAAGTTTCCCTTCCTGTGAAGACGCAGTTGGGTTTGCACCTGGCTGCTCCGTTGTCAGCCACCACGTCTGTGGACAAGACACTGGAGGGGTGGGGAACGCCGGTGCACACTCGGGGCGGAGGGAAGCCGCTCAGCCCACGCGTGAGGGAGCGGTCAGCACAGCGCCCTGGACACCACCACATCCTCGCCCCCGTCTGTTCCAACGGCACCCACGCAGCCCGTGGTGTCGCCGGCACCGTGCTGCACGACACGGTGTTCGGAAGCACCATGGGGCCAGTGCTCTCCCTGCAGCCCTCAGGGCCAGGCTGTGTCCTCGCGTGGCTCCCGGACGCTGTGGTCTGGTATTTACTGTTGGGCTTGCAGAGGGCGCAGGGAAACCTTATCCGGGCAGATCTGTGACCGGTGCGCGCAGGAAGGCACTGCTTAGCCGAGTCAGGACCCAGGAGCCCCTCACGAGGATCTGAGGGCCATGGCAGCTGCGCGGGGACGGAACCCAGGCCCCCAGTCACGAGGAGCCTCTCAGGCTGTCCAAGGCCAAGCGGAGTTCAGCCAAACTCTCAGCAGCGTGGACCGCGGCGTGATGGAGTCTGGGTGGTCACCAAGTGAAACAAATGTGTTGATGTTGAAAGTCTCCCCGGTATGACCCAGCTTCACGGGGGAAGGAGAGGAAGAGGCAGCGCAGGAGGGCTCGGCCGCAGAGTCCTGGGCGCCTTCCCAGGGCGCCTGGGATTGGGGCCTGGCTCCGAGACCCCAGCACCTGCCGCGTCAACGCAGGTGCACGGAGGCTGTGCGTCCTGGGCTGTGGCTGGCTCCTGTTCACACTGCTGAGCGCCTGCCGGGACAGCAGCCGTGTTGTCCCTGTGGCTTCGGGGGAGAGCAGAGGGAGCCCCTCCCTGCTTTCCCTAGCAGACACAGCAAAGAGCTCACATTTTCTGGAAAGAAGAAAAACCACAGAAACAGGACATGAGAATTCTTCACGTCCCAGCGTCCTTCCATATGCAAACAGAGAGAGCAGGGCACAGAGCAAGGAGCTGAGAAACAAAGGGAAGCTAACAGAATAGTTTCCTAATTTCACAACTGGATTGCCACATAGGGCTTTTCGAAGATTGATTCATTCATTTGAAAGGCAGAGTTACAGATAGACGGAGAGACAGGGAGAGGTCTTCCACCTGCTGCTTCACTCCCCAGATGGCTGCACCGTCCAGGGCTGGGCCAGGCTGAAGCCAGGACCAGGAGCTTCCTCCAGGTCCCCCACGTGGGTGCAGGGGCCCACGCACTGGCCATCTATGCTGCTTTCCCAGGCCACAGCAGGGAGCTGGATGGGAAGCGGAGCGGCCGGGACTAACCCCAGGTTTTAACCTGAGTCTGACCATAGAATGGCTCTATTTTCTAAGTTCCTTTTAGAATTCGCACATGCTGCCTCCTCACCACTCCGCACGTCTGCTCCGAGTGCTGGCGAAGACCAGGGACGGGAGCTGGATGAGGGATGCTGCGTTCCGTCCTGCCTGGGCCGGCGCCCTGGGCTCAGGTCCTGCCTCAGGCTGAGCGGGAGACACGTCCCCAGGCTGGGAGCCCAGCGTCCCCTTCCAGACGTCGGGCCTGGCAGGTGAGATGCAGGTAGAGAGGCCAGAGTCCCACGCGGAGTGCCTGGGCCCATGCCTGGCCTGGATCCCGAATGCAGCTTCCTGCCTGGGGATGGAACCCCCGGGGGAGTCGCCTGAGGTCCTGGCTCCCGGCCCAGCTCCAGCCCCACCCAGGGGCTGCCATGGCGACTGGGGTGTGAAAGAGTGGACAGGGGCGCTGGCATGTCTGTCTCTGCCTCTCACATAGACGTTTTAGGAACAAGAACCCGTGAAGGGGGAGGCACCCATCTGCACCTGGCTCCTGGGCTTTCCAGGGCGACTGAGTTCCTACTGATTTTTTTAAACTGCCTTTTTCAAGGTAGGGAAAAGCCACAGGGCTGACTTTCAAATACCTCTCAGCTTGCGCCATGCTGCAGCGGAGGGTGGATAAAGCCCCAGGCCCGGCTCCAGGGAGCTGGGACTTGCGGCTTAGGCTGCCGAGGCTGGGGTGAGTCACATCTTCGTACGGCCACTCCCGAGGACTCGCTGGGATTTGTGGTCCATTTGAGAAACCGTGTGTGCTGGCGGGTTCCTGGGAAACCTGCAGGTAGATGATTTGAAAATCTCCTTTTCCCAAACTGCCTCAAGAGAGAGATCACGGCCTGGGGGACCGCTGCAAGCCGTGCCGAGGGCCTAGCCTCACCAGTCACCGGCGCAGGGGCAAGGCTGGCGGGCAGAGGAGCCCCGGCCGGGATTCAGGACGGAAGCCACCTGGAGCGGGGCTGGGTCTGCACTGGCCCCCGTCTGGGGGTGGCTGGGACGCGTGCCCATAGGCTTCCAAGGAGGAGGAGGAAGGTGCACCAGGCACGCGGGCTGGGGGCTCCCCGGCGGGCAGGGGGCTGGAAGCCCGGGCCCAGCCCAGCCTCACCCAGAGGCTTGACCCCCGCCCCGCCGTCGCGGAGGCCCAGTTCCTGGCACAGCTGTCCTCCGCACGCCTTGTGCGGGTGACATGGCTGGCATGTTCTAAATCGTCTCCTGGAAATGGAGCCTTGACCCGCCGCAGGCCGTTGGGAACGTGATCTCGCGTCCCCTGAAAACAGCTCCGTCCAGGAGTGGTCCCCCGCTCGCTGCCCAGGGTCCCTGTCTGAGAGTGTCAGATAACCCGCGCCTCTTCACCCTGCCGGGTCTCCCCTCCCGGGCAAGACCTTTCGCTTCCCACAGCCGAGGTGTCCCATGAGATCTGTTTCCGGGCAGAGCCTTCCTCCCGCTGCCCTTGGCCGTTCCCGCAGCAGGTCTCCCCGACTTTTTCTCTGAGACAGCATCCACATTCCGGAAGTTAGGTTCTAGAACCCTCCGGCAGACCCAGAGGATTTGCAGGGGTAAGAACGGGCCCCGCGCCGCAGCTTCCCTTCATAGCGGGGTGCACTGGCAGCCGCAGGGATGGGCGGGGTGGGCGGGCAGCCGTGATCTGTAATGAGAACGGGATTTCTTCTAGATAAGAATGTTCTAATGCTATGTTGTGGTCGCCTAGCACTGAGGCTGCACTGAAAAACGTGGACATGTGTGGCTCAGGACTTACCTCTCAATGAAGCCATTACAGATGCAGTTATGAAGAGCGAGGGGGGCCTGTGCTTCCCATGCCCTGGGACTCGGGAATGAACTCCGGAACGAGGCCTGGCGAACGTGCTTCCTCAGGGCGGGGTTTCACACGAGTGAGCGTTAATCGCCTGTGTTTTTATAAACTCTCAGAAGGTAGCATTCGGGCTGTTAAAGTGTGCTGTGACCTCAGCGAGGCTGTGCAGCTCTTCAAACCACCCCCCGCCACGACCTGGACAAAAAAGTCCAGACAAGAGAAGTCCCTGGCACGTGCACGACATGAGACCAATCAGGAAGGCGAATCACGAGTCCCGAGCGCCGTGGCTTCCTGAGACCTTCAGATCCTCACCTCTAAAACTCCCTCCCTCACCGGCACCGCGGCTCACTAGGCTAATCCTCCACCCAGCGGCGCCGGCACCCTGGGTTCTAGTCCCGGTTGGGGTGCTGGATTCTGTCCTGGTTGCCCCTCTCCCAGGCCAGCTCTCTGCTGTGGCCCGGGAGTGCAGTGGAGGATGGCCCAAGTGCTTGGGCCCTGCACCCCATGGGAGACCAGGAGGAAGCACCTGGCTCCTGCCTTCGGATCAGCGTGGCGTGCTGGCCACGGTGGCCACTGGAGGGTGAACCAACGGCAAAGGAAGACCTTTCTCTCTGTCTCTCTCTCTCACTGTCCACTCTGCCTGTCAAAAAATTAAAAAACAAAACAAAACAAAACAAACCTCCCTCCCACAGGGGCCCGGGAGGAGCTGACAAGGAGGGAAGAGGAGGAGACACAGGGACGCCACGTGCATACCTGGTGCCCACTGTGAGAACCCCGGAACCCTCAGGCCCCAGGCGCTGGGGGGACGTCTGGGGATCCACACACACTCGCGCGGCAGGAGCGGCTGAGCCGTGACGAGTGGGCGTTTGCAGCACAGAGCCCTGAGCGTGCAACATGCAAAGCGAGCGCCCAGGAGAGCAGGGGACAGAAGCACTCAGGGCGAGGCGCCATGTCGTGGAGGCGGTGCCCGGCTGAGGCTTCGCGAGTCGCAGGCGGAAATTTCCGTTCCTGAGTGGTCTGCGCGTGAGCCGCCGGCTCCTGGGCCGTCCCCGTCTGGGCAACAGACAGACGTCCTGCCCAAAGCATCACCCTCTGGTTGTTTGCGGCAGGGCTGCTGTGAGGGTCCGCAGGGGAGAGCGGCTGGAGCCCCCACCGGAGTCTGATGCTGAGGGAAGCAGCGGATGCGGTCCCCTCACACGGCCTGACGGGGTCCCCTCACAGGGTCTGACGGGGACCCCTCACACGGTCTGACGCGGTCCCCTCACATGGTCTGACGCGGTCCCCTCACACGGCCTGACGGGGTCCCCTCACACGGTCTGACGGGGACCCCTCACACGGTCTGACGCGGTCCCCTCACATGGTCTGACGCGGTCCCCTCACACGGCCTGACGGGGTCCCCTCACACGGTCTGACGGGGACCCCTCACACGGTCTGACGCGGTCCCCTCACATGGTCTGACGCGGTCCCCTCACACGGCCTGACGGGGTCCCCTCACACGGTCTGACGGGGACCCCTCACACGGTCTGACGCGGTCCCCTCACACGGTCTGACGCGGTCCCCTCACACGGTCTGACGGGGTCCCCTCACACGGTCTGACGGGGTCCCCTCACATGGAATGACGGGGTCCCCACACACGGTCTGACGGGGTCCCCCCACACGGTCTGACGCGGTCCCCTCACACGGTCTGACGGGGTCCCCTCACACGGTCTGACGGGGACCCCTCACACGGTCTGACGGGGACCCCTCACACGGTCTGACGAGGTCCCCTCACACGGTCTGACGGGGACCCCCCACACGGTCTGACGCGGTCCCCTCACACGGTCTGACGGGGTCCCCTCACATGGTCTGACGAGGACCCCTCACACGGTCTGACGGGGTCCCCTCACATGGTCTGACGAGGTCCCCACACACGGTCTGACGCGGTCCCCACACACGGTCTGACGGGGACCCCTCACACGTCCTGACGGGGACCCTTCACACGGTCTGATGGGGACCCCTCACACGGTCTGACGGGGACCCCTCACACGGTCTGACGAGGTCCCCTCACAGGGTCTGACGGGGACCCCTCACAGGGTCTGACGGGGACCCCCCACACGGTCTGACGGGGACCCCTCACACGGTCTGACGGGGACCCCTCACAAGGTCTGACAGGGTCCCCTCACAGGGTCTGACGGGGTCCCCTCACACGGTCTGACGGGGACCCCCCACACGGTCTGACGAGGTCCCCTCACACGGTCTGACGGGGACCCCCCACACGGTCTGACAGGGACCCCTCACACGGTCTGACGGGGACCCCTCACACGGTCTGACGGGGACCCCCCACACGGTCTGACGGGGTCCCCCCACACGGTCTGACGGGGACCCCTCACATGGTCTGACGGGGACCCCTCACACGGTCTGACGCGGTCCCCTCACACGGTCTGACGGGGACCCCTCACATGGTCTGACGCGGTCCCCTCACACGGTCTGACGGGGACCCCTCACACGGTCTGACGGGGACCCCTCACACGGTCTGACGGGGTCCCCTCACAGGGTCTGACGGGGTCCCCTCACACGGTCTGACGGGGACCCCCCACACGGTCTGACGAGGTCCCCTCACACGGTCTGACGGGGACCCCCCACACGGTCTGACGGGGACCCCTCACACAGTCTGACGGGGACCCCTCACACGGTCTGACGGGGACCCCCCACACGGTCTGACGGGGTCCCCCCACACGGTCTGACGGGGACCCCTCACACGGTCTGACGGGGACCCCTCACACGGTCTGACGGGGACCCCTCAAATGGTCCGACGCGGTCCCCTCACATGGTCTGACGGGGACCCCTCACAGGGTCTGACGGGGTCCCCTCACACGTCCTGACGGGGACCCTTCACACGGTCTGACGGGGTCCCCTCACACGGTCTGACGGGGTCCCCTCACATGGTCTGACAGGGACCCCTCACACGGTCTGACGGGGTCCCCTCACAGGGTCTGACGGGGTCCCCTCACACGGTCTGATGGGGACCCCTCACACGGTCTGACGGGGTCCCCTCACATGGTCTGACGAGGACCCCTCACACGGTCTGACGGGGACCCCTCACACGGTCTGATGAGGACCCCTCACACGGTCTGACGGGGACCCCTCACACGGCCTGACGGGGACCCCTCAAATGGTCCGACGCGGTCCCCTCACACGGTCTGACGAGGACCCCTCACACGGTCTGACGGGGACCCCCCACACGGTCTGACGGGGTCCCCCCACACTGTCTGACGGGGACCCCTCACATGGTCTGACGGGGACCCCTCACACAGTCTGACAGGGACCCCCCATACGGTCTGACGGGGACCCCTCACACGGTCTGACGGGGACCCCTCAAATGGTCAGACGCGGTCCCCTCACACGGTCTGACGGGGACCCACACACGGTCTGATGAGGACCCCTCACACGGTCTGACGGGGTCCCCTCACATGGTCTGATGGGGACCCCTCACACGGTCTGACGGGGTCCCCTCACACAGTCTGACGGGGACCCTTCACACGGTCTGATGGGGACCCCTCACACGGTCTGACGGGGTCCCCTCACATGGTCTGACAGGGACCCCTCACAGGGTCTGACGGGGTCCCCTCACACGGTCTGACGGGGACCCCTCACACGTCCTGACGGGGTCCCCTCACACGGTCTGACGGGGACCCCTCACATGGTCTGACGCGGTCCCCTCACACGGTCTGACGGGGACCCCTCACACGGTCTGACGGGGACCCCTCACACGGTCTGACGCGGTCCCCTCACACGGTCTGACGGGGTCCCCTCACACGGTCTGACGGGGTCCCCTCACATGGAATGACGGGGTCCCCACACACGGTCTGACGGGGTCCCCCCACACGGTCTGACGCGGTCCCCTCACACGGTCTGACGGGGTCCCCTCACACGGTCTGACGGGGACCCCTCACACGGTCTGACGGGGACCCCTCACACGGTCTGACGAGGTCCCCTCACACGGTCTGACGGGGACCCCCCACACGGTCTGACGCGGTCCCCTCACACGGTCTGACGGGGTCCCCTCACATGGTCTGACGAGGACCCCTCACACGGTCTGACGGGGTCCCCTCACATGGTCTGACGAGGTCCCCACACACGGTCTGACGCGGTCCCCACACACGGTCTGACGGGGACCCCTCACACGTCCTGACGGGGACCCTTCACACGGTCTGATGGGGACCCCTCACACGGTCTGACGGGGACCCCTCACACGGTCTGACGAGGTCCCCTCACAGGGTCTGACGGGGACCCCTCACAGGGTCTGACGGGGACCCCCCACACGGTCTGACGGGGACCCCTCACACGGTCTGACGGGGACCCCTCACAAGGTCTGACAGGGTCCCCTCACAGGGTCTGACGGGGTCCCCTCACACGGTCTGACGGGGACCCCCCACACGGTCTGACGAGGTCCCCTCACACGGTCTGACGGGGACCCCCCACACGGTCTGACAGGGACCCCTCACACGGTCTGACGGGGACCCCTCACACGGTCTGACGGGGACCCCCCACACGGTCTGACGGGGTCCCCCCACACGGTCTGACGGGGACCCCTCACATGGTCTGACGGGGACCCCTCACACGGTCTGACGCGGTCCCCTCACACGGTCTGACGGGGACCCCTCACATGGTCTGACGCGGTCCCCTCACACGGTCTGACGGGGACCCCTCACACGGTCTGACGGGGACCCCTCACACGGTCTGACGGGGTCCCCTCACAGGGTCTGACGGGGTCCCCTCACACGGTCTGACGGGGACCCCCCACACGGTCTGACGAGGTCCCCTCACACGGTCTGACGGGGACCCCCCACACGGTCTGACGGGGACCCCTCACACAGTCTGACGGGGACCCCTCACACGGTCTGACGGGGACCCCCCACACGGTCTGACGGGGTCCCCCCACACGGTCTGACGGGGACCCCTCACACGGTCTGACGGGGACCCCTCACACGGTCTGACGGGGACCCCTCAAATGGTCCGACGCGGTCCCCTCACATGGTCTGACGGGGACCCCTCACAGGGTCTGACGGGGTCCCCTCACACGTCCTGACGGGGACCCTTCACACGGTCTGACGGGGTCCCCTCACACGGTCTGACGGGGTCCCCTCACATGGTCTGACAGGGACCCCTCACACGGTCTGACGGGGTCCCCTCACAGGGTCTGACGGGGTCCCCTCACACGGTCTGATGGGGACCCCTCACACGGTCTGACGGGGTCCCCTCACATGGTCTGACGAGGACCCCTCACACGGTCTGACGGGGACCCCTCACACGGTCTGATGAGGACCCCTCACACGGTCTGACGGGGACCCCTCACACGGCCTGACGGGGACCCCTCAAATGGTCCGACGCGGTCCCCTCACACGGTCTGACGAGGACCCCTCACACGGTCTGACGGGGACCCCCCCACACGGTCTGACGGGGTCCCCCCACACTGTCTGACGGGGACCCCTCACATGGTCTGACGGGGACCCCTCACACAGTCTGACAGGGACCCCCCATACGGTCTGACGGGGACCCCTCACACGGTCTGACGGGGACCCCTCAAATGGTCAGACGCGGTCCCCTCACACGGTCTGACGGGGACCCACACACGGTCTGATGAGGACCCCTCACACGGTCTGACGGGGTCCCCTCACATGGTCTGATGGGGACCCCTCACACGGTCTGACGGGGTCCCCTCACACAGTCTGACGGGGACCCTTCACACGGTCTGATGGGGACCCCTCACACGGTCTGACGGGGTCCCCTCACATGGTCTGACAGGGACCCCTCACAGGGTCTGACGGGGTCCCCTCACACGGTCTGACGGGGACCCCTCACACGTCCTGACGGGGTCCCCTCACACGGCCTGACGGGGACCGCTCACACGGTCTGACGGGGTCCCCTCACACGGTCTGACGGGGACCGCTCACACGGTCTGACGGGGTCCCCTCACACGGTCTGACGGGGACCCCTCACATGGTCTGACGGGGACCCCTCACAGGGTCTGACGGGGTCCCCTCACACAGTCTGACGGGGACCCTTCACACGGTCTGATGGGGACCCCTCACACGGTCTGACGGGGTCCCCTCACATGGTCTGACAGGGACCCCTCACAGGGTCTGACGGGGTCCCCTCACACGGTCTGACGGGGACCCCTCACACGTCCTGACGGGGTCCCCTCACACGGCCTGACGGGGACCGCTCACACGGTCTGACGGGGTCCCCTCACACGGTCTGACGGGGACCGCTCACACGGTCTGACGGGGTCCCCTCACACGGTCTGACGGGGACCCCTCACATGTCCTGACGGGGTCCCCTCACACGGCCTGACGGGGTTTCCTCACACGGTCTGACGGGGACCCCTCACACGGTCTGACGGGGTCCCCTCACACGGTCTGACGGGGACCCCTCACACGGTCTCAGGCAATTTCTTTTCATTTTCTATTGGCTGTGAGACCGAGGACAGCGCGCTGAGGTTCCGAAGGGCCGGGTTGAAGAGCGGAGCCTCAATAACTCCGCAGCAGCGAGTCTACTTGACGGCTGCGGACGGTGAGGCCACGACTGCCAGTCCAGACCCCGGCGATGGGAGTGAGCGCCGCCCACGGAGGAAACCAGGCGGGACGGCGCCCCGGTCAGCTGGGCCTTGGGCGTTCAGGTGTCTGCGTGAGTGACAGGTGGACGTCTCTCAGCCTCCTCATGCCAAGCCCGGCAGAACTGGAGCATCGAGTGCTTCTACATGGAGGGCCAGCATAACTAGGTTTGTTGTGAACTTCTCGTCCTCTCCTGTGGATCTGTGCAATGTCCAATCAATTCTACGAAAAATCAGCTCGGAGAGAAACCCATGCCCAGGCCACAGGCGGAACTCCGAAGGCAGTGCAACCACACGGAAACGAGATGGAACTCTGAGACCTGGGCTCCTGTGCCAGCGTCGGAGCGGCGTGTCCGGCGCACGTCAGGTCGGAAGAGCCAGGCCGGCCCACGCGCTGCTGTGGGCTCTCTTCTATCAACGGAGCCAGGCCGGCCCACCACACTGCTGTGGGCTCTCTCCTATCAACGGAGCCAGGCCGGCCCACCACACTGCTGTGGGCTCTCTCCTATCAACGGAGCCAGGCCGGCCCACGCGCTGCCGTGGGCTCTCTCCTATCAGTGGAGCCAGGCCGGCCCATGCACTGCTGTGGGCTCTCTTCTATCAACGGAGCCAGGCCGGCCCACCACGCTGCCGTGGGCTCTCTCCTATCAATGGCACCGCAGCGCTACTTCACAGGCCCCTGGCACCACCCAGCGGCTGGCCCGATGCGCCTCAGCCCGCCCTCCTGGCCAGGGGCTGCCAGACTCTCCCCAGGCTTCCTCTGATTCTGGAGCCAAATTTTTGAACTCTGTCATCATTGGTAATAGAGTTAGATCCATTTGTCACAGTCTACATTCCGTTGATTTTGCTTTAAATTACATTTTGCATAAATGTTGTTCTTTGGCCTCTTTATGGCTCTTGGCATCTGACCAGTGCATAGATCATAGATCCACACCCAGCACTGTGCAGGGTCGCAGTGTCGGGCTAGCCTTCCCCGCGTGCACACCCCTGCACGGTCACCATTCCCAGACCCTCAGGGCCCCAAGCTCCAGGTGGCCGCAGAGGGGAAAAACGCTGCCTGCAGCCTTTGGGGAATGCGAGGAGCGGGCAGCAGGGATCTGACCCACGTCCCCACGCGACTCGCTGAGCAGGGCGCCTGTGACTGCACCGCCGAAGCCCACGGGCTCGTGCCTCGGGCGACGTGCCTGCTTCCAGTCTGACACAGCGGGGTCAGCGTGCTGTCAGTGTGTGCAACGCCACTCCTGGTGTGGAGGTAGTCTTCCCTCTTTCTCTCTCTCTCTCTCTCTCTCTCTCTCTCTGTCTCTCTCTCTCCCCCTCTCTCTTTCTTTCTTTTAAAGTTGATCTATTTATTTTGAAAGAGTTACAGGGATGGTAGGAGACACACAGAGAGAGGTCTTCCACCCCCTGGTTCACTCCCCAAATGGCCACAATGGACAGCACTGGGCCAGGCTGAAGCCAGGAGCTTCTTCCGGGTCTCCCATGTGGGTGCAGGGGCCCAAGCACTTGGGCCATCTTCTACTGCTTTCCCAGGCTATAGCAGGGAGCTGGACTGGAAGTGGAGCAGCTGAGACTGGAACCAGTGCCCATAGGGGATGCCGGCATCGCAGGCTATGGCTTTACCCGCTGTGCCACAATGCTGGCCTCACATTTTGTTTTCTTTAAATTTTAACTTTAGCAGTGCTTGTTGGGAGAGAGAGAGAGAAACGAAGGGGGAAAGGGGAGTTTGGGGTGGAAGCTTTATCAGACATGTAATTTGCAAATAGTTTCTCCAAGTCTGTGGTTTGTCTTTTCATTATATGTACAGTGTCTTGCAAAGCAAGCAGTTTTGTTCTGTTAAAGTCCAGATTAGCAGATTTTTCTTCTCTGGAACGCGCCCTGGGTGTGCAGCGAGAAACTCACTGCCACGACGGCAGTTACCCAGCGGCCGTGGGCTTTCTCCCGGATGCCTGATGCTCCTGCTTTTTACACGGAGGCGCAGGGCCCTGTATGAATCCAAGTTCATACACGGCACAAGGTGTGGGCCGGCGCGGGCCCCTGTGTCTTGTCATAGGATCATCGAATTGTCCCAGCCGCAGTGATGGGGAGGTTCTCTCCCCCACGGACCCGCACCTTTGCTGGGTTCATCTGTGGACGGGGGAGCCTGCATCTGGTTCTCCACGCCGCTCTGTCGGTTTCTTTGTCACAGCACCACTGCCACCCTCTGTCGGCACCCAGGCTGCACTGCGAGCCTGGACCCGGAGGCCAAATCACTTCAGCTCTTCTCTGTGTCTCCCCCCGGAGTTCCGGGGACACTGCGGCCGCTTTGCGCCAACGCCGTGGGGGGGTGCGGCTCGTTGGTGCGCACAGGGCAGGCTGCTGGGGTGGGACTGGGACGGCGCTGGCCCACGCACCCTGCAGCCAGCTCTCCCGCCACGGGGCCGTGCGCACCTCTTGCATCTGCACCTTCTCTTCTCGTTTCTCCCCGTTGTGTGGGTTTTGGCGTGGAGATCGGCGTCTGTTTTGCTTGCATCATCTGTTCAGCATGATCGCAACTAGCATTTTCCAAGTTCAGAATCTAAATGTTCATTATTGTCTACGGAGATGTGTCAGTTTCGGTATGAATGGCTCAGTACGTGAACACAAATATACTCTGGTATTTCTGATCTTGGTTGCGTCCTACTTTCTGGCGTGTCTCACTCAGGTCCCCTCTAAGCGCTGGGTTGGCCGCATCCTGCAGGTTCTCACGTGTTGTGTATACTTTGTTCTTCGCTGCAAAATCCATTTAACTTGGTGTGAGAGAGAGGTCTTCCATCCAATGGTTCACTCCCCACTTGGTCACAACAGCCAGAGCTGTGCTGATCCAAAGCCAGGAGCCAGGAGCTTCTTCCAGGTCTCCCACGCGGGTGCAGGGGCCCAAGGACTTGGGCCATCTTCCACTGCTTTCCCAGGCCACAGCAGAGAGCTGGATTGGAAGAGGAACAGCTGGGACTCGAACTGGCACCCATATGGGATGCTGGTGCTTTAGGCCAAGGTGTTAACCTGCTACGCCACAGCACCGGCCCCAACTCTGACTTTCAAATACATACATGAATCTTTAAAGAACTTATTGCAAAGGGGCAGATGCTGTGGCACGGTAGGACTAAGCTGCCTCCTGGAATGTCTGCCCCTCATCTTGGCGTGTCTGCGGTGCAGTCCCCACTCCGCTTCTGGTTCCAGCTTCCAGCCAATGTTCAACCCAGAAGGTCGCAGGTGAGGGACCCCTGCCGCCCACGTGGGAGATTGGGATGGCGTGGAGAACGCTGCACACCTGCTTCTCAGGGGGCACCCCCTGAAATTCGAGGCACAGCTGCAGTTTCTCTCACATCCAAACAGGCCTGGGCTGGGCACACAGGCCCCCAAAGGAATGTGGCAGCCGGAGCAGCAGGGGGCTAATGGACATGAACTGGTACCCAGGGTGCTTTCCGCAATTTGTAAATCTGCAGGAGCATCTTAATGGGCCTGTCATTGAAGATTTACAACATAGCTCTAATCCCTACCTCAGGCCACCAGCCCGACTTCCTTTCCCCATATCCTTAAGTTGGTGTATAACTTGACTACATGCCTGCTGGCTTGCACACTTGCTGGTACCACCTAAATAAAAGTGGGAGCAGAGCTATCCAGTGGTGCCTCTTAGAACGGACACTCCCGCGTCCTGTCTCCCCATTTGAAAAGCCCCACAGGATGGCCCTGCTCCAGCAATTTGAGAATTTGGGGAGTGAATTTACACATGGAAGATCCCAACCCCTTGCTCTACCTTTCAAGTACTTTTTTTTTGAGAATATATGACAAATGTCCTAGCATAGACTATTACTACAAATAAGTAACAGAAATCCTTCAAACTGAAAGAACAAATAAAGCCCAAACGACCCTCGCAGTAGGCAGAGATCCTTGGGACACAATGAAGAGTACCAAGTTCAACAAACACCAATAAGCAATAGTGTGGTGGAATGAGAAGGCCATGCCAAGATGGCTGCTGGCAACAGAGTCTGCCTGGCAACAGGCTGTGATTGGATGGTTTCAGAAACCACATGACAGCGAAGTCTGCCTGGCAACAGGCTGTGATTGGATGGCTTCAGAAACTGCCTGACATAGGTTAGGGCATAGACCGCCCCTTGACTGGACTGGCTGCCTTGGCTACATAAGCTGCTGTAGCAACTGAAACAAACGAGTCTGCGGGCTGCTCGCCTCAGGCCTGCTTTCACCTGACTCCCGGGTTCTGTGTGGTGACTCTGCGCCTCTTGCCCCCACCACGCTCCTCCTCCCAGAAAAGAATCCACTGCAACACAATAGCTGTAACACAGTGCGAGCAGAAGCAGCCTTTTATAGCGTAATATCGTGGTAAAAATAGACTGCACTGTTGGGAGTTCCTTGTCTTTTTAGGCAAATATACCATGAACTAATTTAAATATTATCATTCAAAGATGTATATTGTACTCTCTGGGACAACTACTCAAAGAATAACAAAAGGATATTGTATAAAATATAAGAGGAATATTTTTTGGTGAAAATGACTGATTTGTCTGAAAGAAATCAAGGAAGATGGAAGAAAGAAACAAAAGCTGATGAGAAAGATAGAATCAAACAGTAATGTGGTAGGTTTAAATAGAGTTATATTGTAATTATAAAAATGTAAGAATCTGGACAGTTTAATGAAGACAAAGGACCCAACTGGATATAGTTTAAGAAGCCTGTTTTTGGGGCCGGTGCTGTGGCACAGTGGGTTAACGCCCTGGCCTGAAGGACCAGCATCCCATATGGGCACCGATTCGAGTCCCGGCTGCTCCACTTCCGATTGAGCTCTCTGCTATGGCCTGAGAAAGCAGTAGAAGAAGGCCTAAGTCTGTGGGCCCCTGCACCCACAGGGGAGACCTGGAAGAAGCTCCTGGCTCCTGGCTCCTGGCTCTTGGCTCCTGGCTCCTGGCTCTGGATAGGCGCAGCTCCGGTTTTTGCTGCCAATTGGGAAATAAACCATCAGATGGAAAACCTCTCTCTCTCTCTCTGCCTTTCCTCTCTCTGTGTAACTCTTTCAAATAAATAAATAAATCTTTTTTTTTTAAAAGGCCTGTTTTCAATAAAAGGACTCAAGTAGGGAAAGTAAATGGATCTAAGATGGGTCTAAGATAAGAGCCAGGAAAACATTTTCCAAGAGGATGCGGGAGTAGCTGTCAGTGTGAGGTCAGACACTAAAGCCGCTGCCTGCAGTGCTGGCATCCCATATGGATGCCAATTCAAGTCCTGCTCTCTGCTATGGCCTGGGAAAGCAGTAGAAGATGATCCAAGTCCTTGGGTCCCTGCACCCGCGTGGGAGACCTGGAAGAAGCTCCTGGCTCCTGGCTTCAGATCGGCACAGCTCTGGCCATTGTAGGCATTTGGGGAGTGAACCAGTGCATGGAAGACCTCTCTCTGTCTCTCCCCCTCTGTCTCTCTGTAACTCTGCCTTTCAAATAAATAAATAAATCTTTTCTTAAAAAATAAAATAAAAGGTGATAAAATGCTGCTACGCACAAAGGACACATTTCACACGGAAACCCAGAGAAGCAGAAACCTGCCCTTGCCTAAGCGCCTGTGAAGAACCGCTTCAGTGAGGTGAGAACCAGAACCAGAGCTTCCGGGGCGTGGCGGCTGCGGCCCAGCCCTGACGGACGCTGACGCATGCGTGCCCCGCAGCGGGGCGTGGGGGCTCAGCCGGACGCAGGGCCAGTGCTGGCATCGGCTCTTTGCTAGGTAATGGAGGGGCATTTGCCACACGTGCCAGGGCCGCCGAGCGGGGCTCCATCAGGAGTGGAACTGCACAAAGCGCGTGTTCCCACAGAGCGGGCACGTGGCAAGGCCACAGCAGGACAGCGGAAGAACTGCAGGGCACCTCTGTGCGTCTGCAGAGCGCAGCGGGCATCAAAAAGGCGCGGGATCGAAGGATGACGGACAGGCGTGCGTCACAGCCGCGGGCGGCACCCGCTGCAGGGTTGGATAAGAGGCGAGTTTCATCGTGGCAGACCCGAGCTTCCCCCCCCCCCCCCCCCCCCGGCAGCTGGAAAGAGAACAAACAGCTCAGAGAGGGGGGAGGGACTCCACACACCGAGGTGTCTGCTTGATTTCCCATCGGGTAAGCCTTTCTGGTTACGGAGCAGCCCAGGCTGGTGAGCTGGCCCCTCGTGCGTCCCAGGCATCGTGCCGAGCTCCTGGGGCACCAGGCACCGGGGCAGTTGAGAAGCGACAGCTACACACAGATGTGGGGCGAGGGGTCCCAAGGCTGAACAGCAGCACTGGAAGCCCAGCTGTGGCCACTGCCTGTGGAGGAGGCCGTGTGGGCAGGGCTGGGGAAGGGGGAGGGGCTGGCTGCGCCCGTGCTCTGCCCCCATGAACCTGGCCTAGGGGTCGCCGCACTACGCCTGTCCCCTTGCATGCAGGGGTGGCCTGCACTTGGGAGCTGGGGGTCCCTCCTTGTTTGTCAGGGCCAATCCCGTCTCACCACCCCCCCTCCAGGGTCGGGAAGGTGTGGGTCAGCATTGCCCTGGGACGAGGGGAGCAGCGCTAACGGAGCAGGTGAAGCTGTGGGGTCTCCAGGACCCTGGCCAGGACGCAGCACGCAGGCTCTGCCCTGCCCCCCCCCCCCCCGTCACAGTGCTTCGTAGGTGCCAAGCTGAGGCTGAGGACAAGGCATGCTGAGCTGGACTGGAAAGCAGGAGAGCCGTGGGGAGGCAGCGGGGGCCACGAGGGTGGAGCTGCTCAGACCACGATTCCCGGACACGAGGACAAGGCCTTAGGCACCTGAACCATGCAGACAAGCCGAGTGTTCCGCTTCGGAAGCAGCTCCTGGTCGGTGCAGCCCCCGGGCCGCTAGAATCGCAGTGTTCTGTCACTCAGGGGACACTGGCTGCCAATGCGCACTCAGCCGGGGCCACGCAGCCGGCTCTGTGGCAGCACACGGCCCTGCCCAGCGAGGACCTCTGTGGGTGGCTGCAGAGCCGGGCAGCCGAGGCCACGGCCTCCAGGACCTGGGCAGTCTGCGAGGCTGACCTGTGTCTCTGCAAAGCAACATCCGTGGTGTCAACACAGCACAGAGCCTGCTCGCTCCTGACGCGGGCTGAGCCCGGGCCGCTCAGCACACCGCGGCGTGGACTAACAGCCGTGGGCAACGGCGCTCTCTCACCGCTGTGGAATGCGAAGCCTAGATTTAAAAACGCGTCTCAACAGAAAGTCATGGGGATGGAAGTGCAGGCACCAAAACAAAGTTATGTAACGGGAGTAATAAATTAAAGATGTCCAGGAGCAGACGCAGGAGGGGAAAAACACAGGCCGCGCGTGGCCTCGGGGCCGCGGCCCCCCGCCGTCTACTCGTGACTCTCCAGGAAGCACGACCCCAGCACCGCACAAGTCACTGCTCGGGCACCGTGACACGAGTTTAGACAAACGGACAGAGTTCACGGTTGTGCAGCTTTCTCGGGCTGGCTCTGCAGGCAAAGGAAGGCACTGGGAGAGGCAGTCGGGGCAGCACCAGGAGCCAGGACCGCCTGGGACATGGCAAATGCGCCGCGGAAGGTGCCCCACGTCCCCCTCCCCGCTGTGGCTCCTGCTTCGCACAACCTTGTGGCTGTGACGTGAAGTCTTCCAGTCTCTGCCCTGGCACTGGTGGCTGTGTGACCCTGGGCAAAGCACTTTCACTGGTGTCCAAAAGAAAGGGATGGCAGTGCTGGCCACAGAGGGGCATCATGGTGCTCACGGGAGCCATGACAATGCTGGCCACAGAGGGGCGATGTGGGCACTCACGGGAGCCATGACAGTGCTGGCCACAGAGGGGTGTTGTGGACACTCACGGGAGCCATGACAATGCTGGCCATGGAGGGGTGATGTGGGCACTCACGGGAGCCATGATAATGCTGGCCACGGAGGGGTGTCGTGGGCACTCACAGGAGCCATGACAATGCTGGCCACAGAGGGGCGATGTGGGCACTCACGGGAGCCATGACAATGCTGGCCACAGAGGGGCGATGTGGGCACTCACGGGAGCCATGACAATGCTGGCCACAGAGGGGTGTCGTGGGCACTCACGGGAGCCATGACAATGCTGGCCACGGAGGGGTGTCGTGGGCACTCACGGGAGCCATGGCAATGCTGGCCACGGAGGGGCGATGTGGGCACTCACGGGAGCCATGACAGTGCTGGCCCCGGAGGGGCAATATGGGCACTCACGGGAGCCGTGCTGGGGGAGGAGGGGAGCAAAGGGGAACGGCCCCCTCCCCCCACCTCCTCCTCTGCTTCCCTGCTGGGTTTCCCATGCTGAGCTCACAGAAGCCAGCAGGAAGACGGAGGTCATGAACGGGCCTTCTGGGCATGTGACTGGGGTCACGGGACGCTCAAGGGAAAACACACAGCGTCAGGGGTAAGAGTGGCGGGGGCAGGGCTGGGACAGATTGCACAAGGCCACGCGGATCCTCAGTGGGGAGCCGAGCCAGGAGAGTGACTCACTCCTCCCCCCAGGTTTCACAGGGCCGGCAAAGAGGTGGAGAGCAGGAGGGGAGGCAGAGGGAGCCCCAGGATGCCGCGGCCGTCACAGGGGCCGTCAGCCGCGACCAGCGGCCAGGGCATCCAGGTGGCACCCAGCAGGTTTGCTGGTGGATTGGATCCCGAGTGACGAGATGGAGAGAGGCACCAGGCCGTGGTCCCGACTTCTGAAGCGAGCCGCTGGAGGGCGCTGCTGTCTGTGGGGGCTCTGCGGTGGGGCCGGGCTGCAGAAGGCCAGGGAGTCTGGGTCCTGTCTGGTGTGGAGGCGGCAGAGCCCAGGAGGCTGGGTGGGGAGGTGGGCGGAGGCCTTGGCTGGAACTCGGGAGTCACGGGGAGCCGGAGCCTGGGCCGGTGAGGCCCGGGGTTCCTGTGAGTGAGCTGGAGGTGGGCATGGAGGCTGCCTTCTCGCCGAGTCACTGGTTCTTCTCCGTTCCTTCTGTAGCCCGATCCTGCGTGAGGAGGATGTGCGCTCTCTGCTGACTCTGAGCTGGTATGCTGTAGGGTACAGCTCACTCGGGCAGAACCGGCGCTGCACAAATCGGTAGATGGCCGGTTCTCCTGGTCCGTTTTTCTTAAGCTTTATTTTATTTATTTGAAAGGCAGAGTTAGAGAGAGAGTGGGAAAGAGAGAGAGAGGTCTTTCATCCAATTGTTCACTTCCCAAATGGCCGCAATGGCCAGAGCTGGGCCAGGCCAAGGCCAGGAGCCAGGAGCTTCTTCTGGGTCTCCCACATAGGTGCAGGAGCCCCAGGACGTGGGCCGTCTATGCTGCTTTCCCAGGTGCACTAGCAGGGAGCTGGATTGGAAGCAGAGCAGTCAGGACTCGAACCGGTGCCCAAATGGGACGCCGATGTCGCAGGCAGTGGCTTAATCAGCGACGCCACAGCACCAGCCCCATCCCAGTCTTACCAGCAAGTGTGACTGGAAACTGAAAATCACACAGGAGCAAGCAAAGGGAACTGGGGACGGTGGCTCACGAGACATCATGGGCTCCGGCCCCCAGGCGTCTCCCCACCAGCAGCAGGGGACGGGCCCCTCACCCCCAAAACAGAAGCAGCCCCGGGGGCCATCTCCTCTCCCATCCTGACAGACCGAGAAAGTCACCACCTGGCTCACAAAAGGCATTCAGCTGCTGAGCTGGAGCTGGGCCCGTTCAGAATCGTCTGGAAGGACTTTAAAGCAGCGAGCGTGGCCAGCACTGGCAAAGGAGCCCGGACTGCGAGGGAGCCTGGAAGCAGCACCTGCTCCGGCCCGGCCCGCGCCCCACCCGGCCGGAAACCAGGAGACCTCACGAGCCGGAGGGATCTGCCCCTCCTGACGAACTGGCGGGCACTCCGCTCTGCCCAGGGTTAGGGTTGGGTTAGGGTTAGGGTTAGGGTTAGGGTTAGGGTTAGGGTTAGGGTTAGGGTTAGGGTTAGGTGGGGGTTAGGGTTAGGGTTAGGGTTAGGTGGGGGTTAGGGTTAGGGTTAGGGTTAGGATTAGGGTTAGGTGGGGGTTCTGTCCCAGCAGGCACCTGGCCAGGGCCGCACCTGTGTCCCCAGGGGTCTCGGAGTCCCCCTCTCTCAGAAGCCAAGGCATCCACCATCAGTATTCTGGACGAAGGACAGTCCCTCGCTGAGAAGATGCAGCTGATGTCAAGGTCCAGATGGGCAGTGAGCTCTGGAACTGTCTTGAAGGATTTTGAAGGACTTGCCATGAACACATTAGCTACAAGTTCTTCTGAGCTCACTAGAGACAGAGGACACCTCAGCAAAGACAGAGGAATTAGGAAACTGGCACAGCTGGGGTCCCAGAGCCGAGCAAACACGGTGCCATTCCCCAGCTCTCCCTGGACAGGGCGGCCATGCACGCCGTGGGGGTGGAGGACAGAGCTGGGAGCAGGGGTTCAGATGAATGGAAGCAAGTGGGGACAGAACGTGGGACAGCCGAGAGGACCCAGGAAGGGACAAGGGAGCAGGACTGGGCCGGCGGCCGGGGGTGGCAGCTCGTGGTCACTGCACAAGCTCCAGGCAAGAAGCATAGCAGGTGCACCTCTGCCCCGCACCCCGCATGGCCTGTAGTGGGCAGCACGAGGCACGCGCGTCCCACCCCTGCCCCTCCACGCCCCCGGTTCTCCTGCAACTGCGCCTTCGGTCGGAGGCCTGACTGCTGCCTGCCCGCCCGTCACCCGTGCAGCCCGTCACTGTGGCTGGGTCCTCAGCGAAGTCCTCTTCTGGGCCTCCCTCTCCCAGCAGCACGGCTCGGCACGGCTACTCCCCAGGCCCGGGTGCTGGCGGCACAGCTCTGTCTGGCTCAGGTCCAGCTTGGTCCGGCTCAGGTCCGGTTCAGGTCTGGCTCAGGTCCGGCTCAGTCCGGCTCAGTCCGGCTCGCCTGTTCTGCAGGCTCAGCTCCAGGACGCCGTCCTCCCTGCTCTTCTCCCGGCACCGGGAGCATTTTACTCTTATTTTTCTCTTCCCCTCCTTCGTCTCTGTTCAGAAGTCTCCTGCAGGCCCGTGACGGGTCCATGGGAGATGCCCCCTCTTCTCCAGCTGCGTGTGCGGCCGCCTCATGCCTCTGGTTCTCAAGTTTTATTGAACATGAAGTCCAGACGTGGCCTTTCTTGGTTGTTCTTGGTAATTCTTGGTATTAACTCCAAGAATGCAGCTTCTACCCCGTTCCTTTCACTCCAGACTCGGCTTGAACTCACGTTAGAGTTCCGCAGCCCGTTTCTGTGTCTCTGAACCTCTCTCTCATGATTTATCTCCTTCTAAAAACGTCTTATAAATTATCAATCTATCTCCTTCTAAAAACGTCTTATAAATTACCTCCCTGCATTCCTGGCTGCTCTGTGTGATTTCTCGTAGCACCTTCCGCGTCACTAATCTGTAATGTCCATTTTAATTGCTTTTTTTCAAGTTTCCCTTCAATGCTTGTATATTTGCGTCTCTAAGTGCATTTTAAAGTACAGGTGTTTCTGCAGGTTGACGCGCTGGTCTGTTTTGTGCACGTGAAGATCTCGGCCATCGGGTTCTTTTCACAAATGTCGACTGCTCCAAAGGGCGCCAGCTCCTGAGTGAGGCGCTGGGGGCCCCGGATCCCTGTGGGGGCGGGGGTGGCGGCAGCCCTTTCCCGCTGGGCCTTGGTCTCCGTGGGTGGGCAGAGGCCCTTCTCCGGCTGTAAGCCATGCTGCTCGGCGCCAGCGCCTGGGAGACCCGAACACACTCGCTCCAGGATGGCAGTGCGCTGCCTGGGCTCTTGTGAAGACGTGGGCTTTGGTCTCCTGCAAACCTGGGACTTAAAACGGGCGGAGAGTGTGGGCAAAGCCTGTGTCTGAGGGACACACGAGCGACCACAGAGTGGGGAAGCTCGGGAGAGTCCCTGCAAGCCCTCATGTCAGAGCCGGGAGACCACGCTTCATGGGTGGTGGACCTCTCTGTGGTTAAGCAGACTGGAGCCAGGCCGGGGGCTGCACACAGGGAGAGCATCTCACTTTAGACGTGGCCCCTGTGGCACCCCGAGGGGCGTGGCACCAGGAGAGAAGGACGCTGTGGGCACCGAGATGGCAGAGCTGGGGTCCCAGTCACAGTAGCCTGTAGCCTAAGCCCGGTTCCCACCCCACTGCCGCAGCCTCAGCTCCCCGGCACTGAGGTCATGGAGCATTCTCCCAGACCCCTGGTGCCCGGATCACTCCAGCCGCTAACTTGGATCAGGAGCAGCTTGATGGATGTGCCGTGTCCCCTGGGACCCATGATGGGGTTTCAGAGCCCCGCAGTCCACAAGACTCTGAGGAGATGGAGGATCTTGTTCAGTAAGAGGAGAATTGGCCTTGGACTACGCATTGCTGTAATCCCATGAAGATACTATGAACAGGGAGACTCAAAATAGTTAGAAACAAATCTTTTCCAAGTAATTTACTGCTTCCCTGAGGACACGTCAGGGGCAGGAATACAAAAATGTCCAACATCCAGTAAGAAAAACAATGTCAAGCACCCGATCAAAAATTGTCAGACACCCAAAGAAGAAGGAAAACTCAATTCATTATGAGGCGAGAAACCAAGCAGTGAGAACTCATCCAGGGTTCATAAATACGTCACACATGGTGAACAGCATGATGAGGATCATTTGTATAATTACACCTCGTGTGGCAAAAAAGTTAAACAGAGACAAGGAGACCATGAGAGAGATGCTCGTCAGATTTCCAGAAATGGAAGCTATTATGTGGGAGCTGTGGTGACGAAATGCAGAAGGGGAAATGAGTGACCTTGAAGATGTACCAGTGGCCTCCATGACAGATGCTGTGCAGGGCAATTTTGAATGCAACTAATGATGGAAAATCAGGACACAAGAAACACTTATGCCCAAGTCTGAACAGGGGTATCCACAGACCCTCAATCACAGTTGTGCAGGCTCTCTTTCCACATAAGGTTGCACCCATGGGTTCCTAGGATTAGGACAGGCACTACTGAGGCCGCCATTCAATCAACCACACCTTTTGAATGACAAATTGAGTGAGGAAGATGTGCCCAGAAATACACATTGAATCAGTAGCAGGGGAGATTCAGTGGGTTCCCACAGCTTCAGTATCATCTGCATGCTAATTATTCTAAAATCATCTCTCTAGACCTGACATACCTCAGAACCCTAAGTTTTATACAGACACACAGATACACACACATGCACACACAGGCACACATACACACTCACACAGACACACACATGCACACACAGAGACTCACACACACACACTCACACACATGTGCACACTCACACATATGCATGTACAGACTCACACTCACTCTCACACACACAAAATCTCCCTTTTGACATTTCCAATTAAAGTGTTTTTACCAGCATTTGAAACTCAGTATATCAAAGAATGGGAACCTTTGTGCAGACTTTCTGAAATCATCTTTGCTAACAAATAATTTCAGGGTCAGCAGCGTCCACCAAGGAGCACTGGCCAGAACCCTTGGTGCATCCTCCCCAGCCCCCTCCTCCAACCCCCCTCCAATACATACGTATTGACAGTATTCTCAGATATGTTGAACAGAGGACAACTCTACGGCCCATGTCTTCCCCTTGGACCTTTCTACTCTCTCCCCCTCTGTCTTCACAGGAAGTACTTTGTCTTATATCTGATGTTTAAATCCAGGGCACGACACACAACAGTTGGAGGAGGGGGGCTGGGGAGGATGCACCAAGGGTTCTGGCCAGTGCTCCTTGGTGGATGCTGCTGACCCTGAAATTATTTGTTAGCAAAGATGATTTCAGAAAGTCTGCACAAAGGTTCCCATTCTTTGATATACTGAGTTTCAAATGCTGGTAAAAACACTTTACTTGGAAATGTCAAAAGGGAGATTTTGTGTGTGTGAGAGTGAGTGTGAGTCTGTACATGCATATGTGTGAGTGTGCACGTGTGTGTATGCATGTGTGTGAGTGTGTGTGTGTGAGTCTCTGTGTGTGCATGTGTGTGTATCTGTGTGTCTGTATAAAACTTAGGGTTCTGAGGTATGTCAGGTCTAGAGCAGTATTCCATGTGGTACAGTCATGGACAGGGCTTTCTAGAAGGTCCACACCCATATCTCCACTGCCACCAAAACCTGCCACTCACAGTGCTTCAGTGGCCTCCCCACAAGCCCTTAGATCTGCTGTTGTCTCTACTGGTCTCCTTAAGACACCTGTAATACGGAGATGAGAGTTAGCTTCTTGTCCTGTGAGTTGTACATGGCCATCCTGACTGTACAGCTCCCGTGTCTTCCCACAGCAGCATCTATGAGGGTCAGAGCCCTGGGCTGGGCTTAGTCTGCAAAGTTCTGGAAGTTCTTCTCCACCAGAAGAACCCTGCCTCTTGAGACTTCTGTCCTAAGATGTTGAAAAGCTCATTACTATCCTGCAGATATTAAGCAAATGGCTCTGTACTCTGTGTTCATTTCTTATTTTTTCAGCTCTAGGTAATGATTTATCCTCATCATTCAAATGTCCATCAAGATGTCACTTGCATAGACATTTCATAAATGTCTCCACTGTGGTTTGTATCACACCACCCCTTCACTTCCCAGCATGTGAGCTCTGGTGAATCTGTTCTGAGTTCTTTTCACTCCATTGTTACCTATCCAAGCAGGTAACACAGTTTTGAATGAGTTAATGAGCAAATATATTCACGAGGAGTTGAGCCTTATCTTTAGGAACAAAGCCTGTGTCTGGCTTATAGTCTCTGGAATGGTCAGTGAATTTCTTATGACCAATGAGTTTGTTTTTGTAGATGATATCTGAGGAACTTACCTCATTTTCTATGTATTTCATTTTTAATAAATAATTTTTTTTAAAAAAAAAACACTCAAGTTGACTTTGGGAAGCCTTTCTGTGAGCACTCGAATTGACATCTCAGGGGTCAGCAGAGCTGCTGTTGGGACGAGAAAGCCTTTCACATAAGACGGGGAGTTCAAGCTGTGCTCACACAGGGAAGTCAGCGAATCTGCTCAAGACGGCTGAAAGGCCATTTCTTACACCACTGGCTCAGGAAGCTGCTGCCGAGATCACAGAGGACAATCACACTCCCTCTTATAATTGTTCTTTCATAGAATACTCAACAGACATACACACACCACCAGCACCACCATCACCATGGTCACCATCACCACCACTATCACCATCACCACCACCACCACCACAATCACCATCACTATCATCACCACCATCACCACCATCACCACTACCATCACTACCACCACCATCAGCATCACCATCACCACCAACCATCACCATCACCACCATCACATCACCATCACCACAATCACCATCAGCATCACCATGATCACCATCACCACCACCACCATTACCACCATCACCACCCTCACCATCACCACCACCATCACCATCACTACCACCACCATCACCATCACCATCACCATCACTACCACCACCATCACCATCACCACCACCACCACCACCATCACATCACCATCACCACCACCATCACCATCACTACCACCACCACCATCACCACCACCACCATCATCAACCATCACCACCATCACCACCACAATCACCATCACCATCACCACCACCACCACCATCACCATCACATCACCACCACCACCATCACCACCATCACCATCATCACCATCACCACCATCACCACTACCATCACTACCATCACCACCATCACCACTACCATCACTACCACCACCATCACCATCACCATCACCACCAATCATCACCACCATCACATCACCATCACCACAATCACCATCAGCATCACCATGATCACCATCACCACCACCACCATTACCACCATCACCACCCTCACCATCACCACCACCACCACCACAATCACCCTCACCATCACCACCACCATCACCATCACTACCACCACCATCACCATCACCATCACCATCACTACCACCACCATCACCATCACCACCACCACCACCACCATCACATCACCATCACCACCACCATCACCATCACTACCACCACCACCATCACCACC
The DNA here is from genome assembly GCA_949820135.1 of Sylvilagus floridanus. Lineage (NCBI taxonomy): Eukaryota > Metazoa > Chordata > Mammalia > Lagomorpha > Leporidae > Sylvilagus > Sylvilagus floridanus. The sequence goes on from OX463227.1 coordinate 1,164,584, forward strand.
ACCACCATCATCAACCATCACCACCATCACCACCACAATCACCATCACCATCACCACCACCACCATCACCACCATCACATCACCATCACCACCACCATCACCATCACTACCACCACCACCATCACCACCACCACCATCATCAACCATCACCACCATCACCACCACAATCACCATCACCATCACCACCACCACCACCATCACCACCATCACATCACCATCACCACCACCATCACCATCACTACCACCACCACCATCACCACCACCACCACCATCACCATCACAGTCACCATCACATCACCACCACCACCATCACCATCACCATCAACATCACATCACCACCATCACCATCACCATCACAATCACCATCACATCACCATCACCACCACCACCATCACCATCAACATCACATCACCACCACCACCACCTCCACCACCACCACATCACCACTAAAAATAACTATCTGGAGGAACCAGAGACCACTCCCAAACAGACTCTGGAGATGATTCAGCCTGTGAGGGACTAACATGGCGAGTGGTGTTGGGCAGTAGCGGACTGGCTAACTGCGCCCAACACCGAACAAGGAGAGATGCCTGACTTGAATCAGAACAGCACAAGGCTGACAACATCCAGGGAACAATGTGAAGCTCACAACTGCTGGGCCTTTTGCTGTTTTGAACGCTTTATCACTGTCTGATGGTCGTGTCGTGAAACAACATTTTTCTTGAAGCCTGTTCTTATCTGCCAGTCTACTGCACACGACGACCACTCCACTCTGGTTTTCTTTTGCACAGAATGTCTCTTCCCATTTGTTCACTCTGGGCTGTGTGTGTCCTTGCTGGTGAGGGGAGTCTCGGGAGCAGAACGCGGTGGGGTCTGTTTATTCACACGTTCTCCTACCTGCTGCCTGTTTCTGTTGGGGAGTTTAGTCCTTTTGCAGTCAAGGGGACTACTGATAGGTAGGGACCCATTGTTTCCATCTGGTTGCTGGTTTCCTGTTCTCTGTTACTTTACGCTTTTTGATTGCACTGCTTTGTGACTGTGGGATCCTTCTCTAGCGCTGTGATCAGCTTCGTTGCCTTCTAACTTCTTGTTTTGTGGTTCTAGTGAGGCTCACTAAAAATACAACTTATTTAAACTAATATCAATTCAGCGTGTGGTGGTTCACATCAATTTAACCCATTCCTCATCTGCACATTTTGAATTTTTGCCATCATAATTTGCACCTCTTTGTTGCCTGTCCACTGACCACCTCCCGTGCCTGCCATTTCCGCTTTGTTCTCCGATCTTATTTAAGATGCAAGCAGTGTGCTCCCAGAGATTACCTGGCAGTCTCTGAACGCTTCCATTTGCTGTGGACTGCACACCTCCCCATGGTTTGTGTAACACACCCGTCCTCCCCGCTCTCAGTCTGAACAACTCGTCTGCAGCTCTGTGGGGTGTTAATTCCTCCATGCTCTGTGCCGCTCCCCTGGGACGGCTTTGCCGAGCTGTGTGCCGCGATGCGGGAAGTCAGCTGCAGGTGGGTTGTTGGGGACTGGTTTGTGCGGGACGATTTCTCCTCTCTCGTTGCTCCCAGAACTTTTCTTGGACTTCAGGTTTGCTGATTCCGTCCTTCTGGGCCTCGACCTCTTCCCTGTGCATCTTGTCGGAGGTCTCTCCACCTCCCTAGCTTCCGGGGAAGCTTCTCGCCTCGAGTCCGCGAGACTTTGCTCTGCTATGCGCAGTATGTTTTCTAGCCCTGTTTCTGCTTGTCGTGCGGCGGTAGGGCTCTTGTTGATGTCGCGCAAGCCCCGCGGGTTATTATCGTCCCTGCTTGCTTTGTGCAGAGTAACCTCGAAGCTCTGTCCTGGCGCTCACCGATGCACTGGGCCAGCTGCTTGCTGGCTCCGCTGCAGTCCTCGAATTCCCTCTCTTCCGGGTGCCCCTGTGGCTTTGGAAACGATCTCTGTCTGTTACCTCCTCATTGGCTCCCGCAGTGTTCTCCAAACGCCGGTTCATTGGGTATCCACCCAGTGTGGCGCCCAGTCAGCTCTTTAAGGAGTGTAGCTGCAACTCCTCCTGCCTGGCGTTGATGGCACAGAGACCACCACCCCTCCCGTGGGGTCGCTGTCAGCTCTGGGGCCCTCGGGGGCACCGTGGTCTCCTGAGGCTCTGTAGCCCATGTGCTTTGGGTTGGGGTCTGCAGGTTTGCAGTGGCAGCTACCTTTGCCGGCTGCCGCAGGCATTCAGAAGTGGCGGAGCATCGCTGCTGGAGCAGCCTGGGGTTCCGACTGGGGGAGCCGATGACGTCCCTGGGACAGCCCTCAGGGTCTGCAGGAGCCCAGGCCACTCTCCGTGCTCTGAATCCAGACAAGACAGCTGATCCTCTCTGGCTGTCTAGCAAGACGCCGGCGGAGCTTCGCTGTTAGGCTAAGCTACGAGCCGGCCATACGGTGTGTTCCAGGGTCGGCGCTCTCTCTCTCTCAAGATTTATTTATTTATTTGAAAGGCAGAGTTACAGAGATACAGAGGCAGAGAGAGAGAGAGAGAGAGAGAGAGAGAGAGAGAGAGAGAGAGAGAGAGAAGTCTTCCATCCTCTGGTTCACTCTGCAAATGGTCACAACAGCCGGAGCTGTGCTGATCCAAAGCCAGGAGCCAGGAGCCTCTTCCGGGTCTCCCACGTGGGTGCAGGGGCCCAAGGACTTGGGCCATCTTCTGCTTTCCCAGGCCACAGCAGAGAGCTGGATTGGAAGTGGAGCAGCCGGAACTTGAACTGGTACCCACATGGGATGCCGGAACAGCAGGTGGCGGCTTTACCCACTACGCCACAGTGCCGTCCCATGTATAAATTTCTTCACATGGGTTCTTTCGCATGAGCAGATTCTAGACCCACTAGGTTTCAGATTCTCCACTGGGAGAGGCCCCGTCTGCAGGGCTGGGGGTGGCACTGTCAGTCCCGCATTCCGTGTGCAGCCACCCTGTGTCTGGTCCAGGAGTTCGCCAGCGAGCCGGGGAGCTCCCTGCCAGTGACTGGGAGGAGAGGTGTAACCAGAGCTTGTTCTGGAAGGTTCTCAGCTATGTGGAGGAGCAGGGGAGGGGACCACAGCAGGCAGCCAGGACAATGGTGTGGACAGGACCTGAGGGGAGGGCACAGCAGGAGATGGGAAGGAGATGGGGCAGCGTCCAGGCAAAGCACAGAGGACCCCCAGGGAAGTGTCCGGAGACCCCTGGGCCCCGGCTGCAGGAGAGCATGAGGGAAAATGGCTTCTTCCCCAGGGAACTGGAGGTGGCGCTGCCCTGCCTGGGGGCTCAACTGCAGTGCCCCGGCAGCCTCAGCACCTCCACTGTTGGGCAGATGGGGGAGGGCACGTGGCCTCTCCTGTTTCTGAACACACAGCCCACGCCCCCAGTGGAGCCCGAGGGCGCACGGGTGTGGATGTGTCTGGGACTCCAGGGGGAGGAAAGGGGGAGAGAGGAGGGAGAGTGGGGGAGGGGCCTGGGGAGAGGAGTGGGGGAGGGGCCTGGGGAGAGGAGCGGGGGAGGGGCTGGGGGAGAGGAGTGGGGGAGGGGCCGGGGGAGAGGAGTGGGGGAGGGACGGGGGAGAGGACTGGGGGAGAGGAGTGGGGGAGGGGCCTGGGGAGAGGAGTGGGGGAGGGGCCGGGGGAGAGGAGTGGGGGAGAGGCTGGGGGAGAGGAGTGGGGGAGGGGCCGGGGGAGAGGAGTGGGGGAGGGGCCGGGGGAGAGGAGTGGGGGAGGGACGGGGGAGAGGACTGGGGGAGAGGAGTGGGGGAGAGGCTGGGGGAGAGGAGTGGGGGAGGGGCCGGGGGAGAGGAGTGGGGGAGAGGCTGGGGGAGAGGAGTGGGGGAGAGGAGTGGGGGAGGGGCCTGGGGAGAGGAGTGGGGGAGGGGCCTGGGGAGAGGAGCGGGGGAGGGGCCGGGGGAGAGGAGTGGGGGAGGGGCTGGGGGAGAGGAGTGGGGGAGGGGCCGGGGGAGAGGAGTGGGGGAGGGGCCGGGGGAGAGGAGTGGGGGAGGGGCCGGGGGAGAGGAGTGGGGGAGGGACGGGGGAGAGGACTGGGGGAGAGGAGTGGGGGAGAGGCTGGGGGAGAGGAGTGGGGGAGGGGCCGGGGGAGAGGAGTGGGGGAGAGGCTGGGGGAGAGGAGTGGGGGAGAGGCTGGGGGAGAGGAGTGGGGGAGAGGACTGGGGGAGAGGAGTGGGGGAGGGGCCTGGGGAGAGGAGCGGGGGAGGGGCCTGGGGAGAGGAGTGGGGGAGGGGCTGGGGGAGAGGAGTGGGGGAGAGGGAGGGGTGGGGGAGGAGGGGGCTGCAGGGGGGGCCTGCGATTCCAGGGTTTGCAGGGCAGATGAGGGTGTCGGGTGGGCTTGGCCCCTGCCAAGCTCAGTCTTTGCTTGTCCTGGGCGTAGTCCAGAGGTCCCCTGAGGACACGTGGTAGACGGAAGGCGGTTTCAGTTCCACTGTTCAACAGCTGTGACGGAAAAGACAAAAATCTTAAGCAGCACTGGAGCCTGAGACCAGACGAGCAGGACTCACGTGGAGGGACCGGTGCCCTTCTCGCAGGCAGCTCACACAGATCACACACACACATGTACACACAGAGACGCACACACACACACAGACACACAGATACACACGTACAAATATAGACTCACACATGCACACATGCACACACAGAGACGCACACACAGAAATGCTCACACACAGTCACACAGATACACACGTACACGTACAGAGACACACACACATGCACACACAGAAGCACACACACAGAGATGCATACACACGCACACACAGAAATGCACACACACATACAGACACACAGATACACATGTACACACAGAGACTCACACATGCACACAGGTGCACATACACATACAGAAACACAGATACACACATACATGTACAGAGACTCACACACGCACACATGCACACACACAGAGACGCACACAGATACACACGAACACACACAGAGACACACATGCACACACAGAGGCATACACACAGACACACACAGATACACATGTACACGCACAGACACAAGCACATGCACACACAGACACACACACAGACACACACGCACACACAGAGATGCACACACTTACAGACACAGATACACAGGTACATGCACACAGACACGCACATGTGGACACCCACAGATACACAAACACATGCGCGCACACACACGGACACAAAGATACACACACACATGCACACACAGACCCAGACACACATGCACAGGCACACATGCACACACACATGCACACAGACACACACATGCACACACAGACACGCATGCGTGTACACCTGCATGTACACACGCACTCATGCATGCCCATGTTCCAGACACGCAGGCCGGAGGCTTCATCAAGTCCTTTTCGGGTTCGAGAGTCAGCTCAGCCCACGTGAAGGGGCTGCGGTGACATCTTCGGCCGGCGGAGGGTGCGTGTGCTTCACACGGCCCTAAGGCCAGGGCAGGGAGAGCCGGCTGCTGTGCACACAGCTCGCAGCGCAGTCTCGCGCGCCCTCCAGTGGCTGCTCAGGGCGCTGCGCGCAGAGCAGGCACTCACTTCTTGGACTGAGCTAGGGGTTTCCAAGCGTGGGGAATGAGCTAGAAGTCCGCATGGGTGGGGTTGAGCTAGGGGATTCCACGGGTGGGGACGGAGCTCTCTCCCTGGCCAGTGCCATGAGCGAGAGGGGAAGAGAAGTGAGGAGCCACCGCCCGGCCCCGACACACAGGTGCATGTGTCCAGGAGGCGGAATTCTGACCAGACGCACAGCTCTGGCTCCACACCTCCTACCAAGTCCACGCCGATCCAAGTGCAGCCATCAGGGCCAGACCCGGGGCTGAAGGCCCGGCGCCGGGGGCTTCTGCTCGGTGAAGGCACATGCAGGGGCCGGGGCTAAGACAGTGTTTTAAAATGAGTGGTCCAGGGCCGGCCCTGTGGCGTAGAGGTAAAGCCTCCATCTACAGTGCCAGCATCCCATATGGGCGCCAGTTCCTGTCCCAGCTGCTCCTCTTCCGATCCAGCTCTCTGCTGTGGCCTGGGAAAGCAGTGGAAGATGGCCCAAGTCCTTGGGTCTCTCTCTCTGCCTCTGCCTCTCTGTAGCTCTGCCTTTCAAATACATAAATAAATCTTTAAAAACATAAATGGATTGATGGAAGGGTATATCCTTATAAGTGAAGTCGGCCAGGTGCAGGAGGGCCGCTGCCCGAGTCCCCCCATGTGGAGCAGGGGTGTGGTTCCAGCCTGGGTGGAGGCTCTGGCAGCTGCACCGGGGGCCATGTGGAGAGGACTGGTCCACGTGGAGAGGACTGGTCCACGTGGAGAGGCAGAGTCCAGTCCCGGAACATCTCCCGACAGCCTGGCCTGGGGTCGGGTGCGGTCAGGTGCAGCAGAACCCAGTGAGAGGCAGAGGGGCTGAGGCAGGTGCAGTGGGGCGGAGTCAGGTGCAGCAGGATGGGGTCAGGTGCAGTGGGGCGGGGTCAGGTGCAGCAGGGCAGGGTCAGGTGCAGCAGGATGGGGTCAGGTGCAGTGGGGCGGAGTCAGAGGCAGCAGGATGGGGTCAGGTGCAGTGGGGCAGAGTCAGGTGCAGTGGGGCGGGGTCAGGTGCAGCAGGATGGGGTCAAGTGCAGTGGGGCGGAGTCAGAGGCAGCAGGGCGGGGTCAGTTCCACTCCTGGAAGGAGGCTCTGGGGCTTTTGGATGGGGGGCTCAGCTGTGTGAGCACCGTGATGCTGGCCCTTGCTGGGTCTACTGATGGCGCCCAGTGACCGATGCAACGTGGTGAGGACCAGCAGCCGGAACTGTGGGCAGAGCGCTTTGTGACCCCGCGACCTGACCGCTTAGAGCTGCTCTGATTGGCTGGCGCTGTTCCCAAGTCGGAGGGGGACCCTGCAGACCCCACCACGTGACTGGGCCGCTGTCACTCCAGGTTCCCGGGAGTAACTAAGGCACTAAACACTCGCTAGGGAAGCGCACGATTGTGAAAGGTGAGTGAGATGCAGACCTGCCTGAAGCTGAGAAGACACAAGCAGGACCAGCTCTCGCGTGTCCCAGAGCGTGAGACGGCGACGGCGGAAGTGCCCTGGGCGGGGCAGGGGAGCCAGGCTCAGGCCCAGGCTGGCTCTTAGACCCGCAGCCCTGCGGGTGGGGTCTGCGCTGAGTGGGCGGCAGGGCGCGGCTGGGACACTGGCGGCCCCTGCGGGAGCGCTCCCAGTGCTGCGCCTCCACTTCCCAGCTGGCTTCCCGCCGGCCCTGGGAGAGACTCGGGTGGAGCTCCAGGCTCAACTTCAGCCTGGCCCATCGCCGGCCATGAGATCTGGGAAGCCACCTGACGCCCGGCACCACGCAGAGAGCAGGTGGTCCTGCCCCGCTGTCCTGCCGGTGCTGATCCCCTGGCCTGGGGAAGCCTGGCGCTGACCGCTGTGTCCAGGCCACACGGCTGTCCCCAGGCCAGGCCTGCACCTGCGCCTGCGCCGGCCGGCGTGTGACCTCAGGCACGTAGAACGCAGAGGGGAAGCCGCATTGCCGTGTAACCGTGTTTCCAGGGGCGCCTGTCGCTGTGAGGTCCACGGTGGTGCCGTTGCTTTGCGTGTCGTTACGATCCAAGGTGACATCTGTGGTCTCGCAGTGTCTCTGTCGGGGTGCTGGTCCAGGAGCAGGACCCAGAACCGCGGCCCAGGAGCAGGACCCAGAACCGTGGCCCAGGGCCTCTGTTTTGACTGAGCCTCATCCAGTGGTCCCCAGACCACAGATGTCTGCTCAGGAAATGTGCACTGCGGGGACAGTGTCTGCCGGCCAGGCCACGTGGGGCTGCCCACGGCGCTTTCCCCTCACTCCCAAGGACTCCAGGAACCCCGCCCAGCCCCCGCCCCAGGAAAGCAGACCCCCCCCCCCCCCCGAGTGTCGCTTCCATGGCTGCCCATGAAGAAAGAGGAGCCCAAGACTCTGGTCAGCTTTGCCCAAGACTCTGGTCAGCTCTGTGGACTGGGCGGTCCCCTGGGGGGCTCAGGTTTAAGGGGACAGGCAGGGTTTCTGATCTGACACCACGGTCACTCCCCAGAGGACTCACCCACAGCCCCCTGGGAGGCCGCCACACAGGAGACCCAGACCAGAGCTCGGGCACCTGGCGCCCCTCCGTCTTCTCATACAGACACGGGTCAGGGGGTTGATTGGGGCCGACCACGCCCCGGCCTGAGGCACCACTGCCGCCAAGCGCCCTCGGGGCTCCTGTCACTGCTGTTGGCTGCGCGTCTCGGGGGTGCCGGGGCCGCTGTCCCCAGGAGAGCTTCTCACGCTACCTCCACAGCCGGCGCTGTGGGTTCTCACCGCGCACCCAGTGTTCTGGAACCAGCTGGCCGCGGCGTGGCCCCCGGGCCGGCCAGAGCAGCTGCTGACGACGCTGCCGCTAATCCTCGTCCGGAGCCAAACCTCGCTTGGCTTCCTCCAGTCAGCAAAGTGTGGGGCAAAGCCGCGAGCCTGGGGCGGAGAGTGGCCCTGGGGAGGGATGGCGAGGGCTGGGCCCGCATCCAGCCGGCTGCTGTGGGCTCTCCTCCCCTTTCCTAGAACAAAGGGGCCTCCCCCCGGCTGATTCCACCCAGCGTCAGCGGATTCTGCCTCCTGTGGCCACGGATGCCCCCAGAGTCAGCCAGGAGGGACGCCAGCTGCAGGGCCCGTGTACTGCCCCTCAGGGCTGCCCACGCCCTTGCAGCCCAGTGGGCCCCTGATTCCCTCCGGGTGGGGCAGGCACCTGCAGCTGACCGGTGCTGGGGGCACTCAGCCAGCAGGTGGCAGCGGCTGGCTCACGTCAGCTGCCCCGGACAGTGCCCTCTGGACAGAGAGCTGGTCGGTGGCCAGGCTGTGAGGATGCGCTGCCATCAGAGTGCCAGCCACTGAGCAAGTGTCCCTGCGACAGCTCTGCCCTGTGACGCTGGGGAGGCCGCCCCCGCGGGAGTACAGGGCCCTGTGTGAGCACAGCCCCGCGGGAGTACAGGAGCCCAGTGTGAGTACGGCCCCCGCGGGAGTACAGGGCCCTGTGTGAGCACGGCCCCCGCGGGAGTACAGGGCCCTGTGTGAGTACGGCCCCCGCGGGAGTACAGGAGCCCAGTGTGAGTACGGCCCCCGCGGGAGTACAGGGCCCTGTGTGAGTACGGCCCCCGCGGGAGTACAGGGGCCCTGTGTGAGCACGGCCCCGCGGGAGTACAGGGCCCTGTGTGAGTACGGCCCCCGCGGGAGTACAGGGGCCCTGTGTGAGCACGGCCCCGCGGGAGTACAGGGCCCTGTGTGAGCACGGCCCCCGCGGGAGTACAGGGCCCTGTGTGAGCACAGCCCCCGCGGGAGTACAGGGGCCCAGTGTGAGTACGGCCCCCGCGGGAGTACAGGGCCCTGTGTGAGCACGGCCCCGCGGGAGTACAGGGGCCCTGTGTGAGTACGGCCCCCGCGGGAGTACAGGAGCCCAGTGTGAGTACGGCCCCGCGGGAGTACAGGAGCCCAGTGTGAGTACGGCCCCGCGGGAGTACAGGGCCCTGTGTGAGCACGGCCCCGCGGGAGTACAGGGGCCCTGTGTGAGTACGGCCCCGCGGGAGTACAGGAGCCCTGTGTGAGTACGGCCCCCGCGGGAGTACAGGGGCCCTGTGTGAGTACGGCCCCGCGGGAGTACAGGAGCCCAGTGTGAGTACGGCCACCCCTGGTGAGTAGAGCCCCGTGTGCATATGGCCCCCGTGTGAGTACGGCCACCCCCCGTGAGTACAGCCCCCGTGTGAGTACGGCCCCCATGTAAGGTGGCCTCATGGGCATACAGCTGCCCCGTGTGAGTACGGCACCCCCGTGTGAGTATGGCCGCTCCCGTGTGATTACGCTCCTCCCCATGTGAGTATGGCCCCATGTGCATACGGCCCCCATGTGAGTACGGCCGCCCCCCGTGAGTACGGCCCCCATGTGAGTACGGCCCCCATGTAAGGTGGCCTCATGGGCATACAGCTGCCCGGTGTGAGTACGGCCGCCCTGTGATGAGTACAGCCCACCCCATGTGAGTACACCCCCCCCCCCGTTTGAGTACTGCCCAGTGTGCATACGGCCCCCGTGTGAATACGGCTGCCCCCCCGTGAGTACGGCCCCATGTAAGGTGGCCTCATGGGCGTACAGTTGCCCGGTGTGAGTATGGCCCCCCCGTGTGAGTACGGCCCCCGTGTGAGTATGGCCGCCCCCCGTGTGAGTACGGCCCCCGTGTGAGTACGGCCCCTATGTAAGGTGGCCTCATGGGCGTACAGTTGCCCGGTGTGAGTATGCCCCCCCCCCGTGTGAGTACGGCCCCCGTGTAAGTACAGCCCCGTGTGCATACGGCCCCCGTGTGAGTATGGCCGCCCCCCGTGTGAGTATGGCCCCCATGTGAGTTCAGCTCCCGTGTGAGTACGGCCGCTTGTGGGCATTTCCCGGACCTCGCCCTGCCCGCACGCTGCCCTGCCGCTCCCACAAGGGGACACAGCCGCCTGCCAGAGGCCGTCCAGCGACCCGAGTACGTCCTCCGTCCTGTCAACCCGGATTCCACCCTGATTTCTGGATTCCATGGGTAAGGAGGGACAACGTGCCGGCAGGACACCCCCACCCCGCGCTCCTGCCAGCGCTGACCACAGCAGCCACGAGAGGCGCTCAGGACACTACGAGGTGTCCCTGGATTCAGGAACGGACAGAGAAAATGTGGCATGTGCACAGGACGGAGTATCACTCAGCCACGAAGAAGGGTGAGTCCTGGGCAGGCCTCGCGGAGTCCTGGGTTCAGTTCCCCTCCCCAGCTCCTGACTCCGCCTCCCTCCCCAGGCTTCCAGGCAGCAGGGGGGGGGGGGGAGCAGACTGGGTCCAGCCTTCCAGCGTCAGCCCCTGTGCAGCCCAGCTGTGGCCGGCTTCGGGGGAGCAGACCAGTGCATGGGTGCTTGTATCTGCTCCTCAAATGAAAAATAAAATTAAAAACATGGGGTGAAATCCTGACATTTGCTTCAAAATGAGCGGAACTGGCGGCCGTCATCAGGTGAGATGAGCCAGGCACGGAAGAGGGAACGGCACCCATCCTGCCCTCTCTGCCCACTCTGCCCACTCTGCCCACTCTGCCCTCTCTGCCCACTCTGCCCACTCTGCCCTCTCTGCCCACTCTACCCTCTCTGCCCACTCTGCCCTCTCGGCCCACTCTGCCCTCTGCCCTCTCTGCCCACTCTGCCCACTCTGCCCACCCTGCCCACTCTACCCTCTCTGCCCACTCTGCCCTCTCTGACCACTCTACCCTCTCTGCCCGCCCTGCCCACTCTGCCCTCTCTGCCCACTCTGCCCACACTGCCCACTCTGCCCACTCTGCCCGCCCTGCCCACTCTGCCCTCTCTGCCCACTCTGCCCACACTGCCCACTCTGCCCACTCTGCCCGCCCTGCCCGCCCTGCCCACTCTGCCCTCTCTGCCCTCTCTGCCCACTCTGCCCTCTCTGCCCTCTCTGCCCTCTCTGCCCACTCTGCCCTCTCTGCCCACTCTGCCCACTCTGCCCTCTCTGCCCACTCTGCCCACTCTACCCTCTCTGCCCGCCCTGCCCACTCTGCCCTCTCTGCCCACTCTGCCCGCCCTGCCCACTCTGCCCTCTCTGCCCGCCCTGCCCACTCTGCCCACTCTGCCCTCTCTGCCCGCCCTGCCCACTCTGCCCACTCTGCCCTCTCTGCCCACTCTGCCCACTCTGCCCACTCTACCCTCTCTGCCCGCCCTGCCCACTCTACCCTCTCTGCCCACTCTGCCCACTCTGCCCACTCTGCCCTCTCGGCCCACCCTGCCTGTGCAGGCATCTGAAAGGCGGGTCTGGCTTTGAATAGCAGCCACGAAGGCCGGGCAGGGAGGTTAGAGAGCGGGCAGCAAGGCCCAGTGCATGGAGGGCCAAGGCCCAGTCCACGGCTCAGGGCTGCTGCTGGCCAGGGACCTGCGGGCCAGGAGCTCGGGAGCTCAGACAAGAGGAGTGACAAGGAAGTGGGAAGCCGAGATGTGTGCGCTGCACAAGCTCTGCAGAGTCTTCACAGATGTCGTGTTCCTAAGATACAAGTGTACAAACACGTAAAACACATAAACGCACACACGGAAACATGTGAACACTTAAACTGTTTATACAGATGTCTACTATGCATATGTGCGAATAGACACAATGCATACCTGTGCTCAGTGTGTGCTGCGTACACAGCATATCATTCAGCCCCCATGGGCAGTGATGACGCATACTGCAGTCTTCTCAACACACCTGCCTCCGCCTTCACGGAGCCGATTTCTGGGGTTTGGAGAGATGCAGAATCCTGGAAAGTAGAGTCCAGGTGTGGAAATTACTCCCAAGTCTTCTCAGAGGGTCCCCCGTGTTTCTGATACGAAGCAGGAGACCCGGGGATTGCGGGGTACAAGCAGAGAAGTCCCCGGGGCTGCAAAGCCCCCGTGGGTCAGGTGGGCCACGGTGACCGCAGGCCTTGGGGAGCCACGACGGTCAGCGCTCACTCCGCACAGCCGGGTGCCCTTGGAGCTTAGCTTTCGCTTTGTGAATCCTGCAGTATTCACAGCGAGGTCAGGGTTGGACACCTCGCACCCCACCTGGGGCAGCGCAGTGCCACCATCAAAACTCGCCCCCTGGTGTGGTTTGGGGGTCAAGGCTGCACAGAAAACAAATCAAGGAGCACCCCTGGGTGCCACGATGAGAGTACAGGCAGAGAAGCCGAGGCCCGGGCCCGGCTCCTGGGCCTAGCTGCTCCAGCTGGGGCAGGCTCTGGCGGCAGGGGCTTTCTGGCACCTGCAGGGGGAGGGGTCACACTGGGCAGAGGTGGGGCTCAGGCCCTGAGGGAGCGAGTTGTGTGCAGAAGCATTTCTGCCCCCTGCCCAAGGCAACGGGCATTTGGGGAAAACCAGAGCCCCGGGATCCCTGAGGGCAGAAGCCCCTGCGGGTGCTGACCAAGAGCCAGCCAACGGGCAGCTGCCGGGCCACAGAACAGGGAGCCCAGGCTGTGACGTGGAAGTGAGGCACGAACACAGCACCAGCCCTGCTGGAAGAAGCTAAACAAAAACTGAGCAGAGACTGAGACCCAGGTGGAGAGGGTCTTAGCGCATCAAGCAGAAGACGGGCCACGTCCTTGGGCCCCTGCACCCAGGTGGGAGACCTGGAAGGAGCTCCTGGCTCCTGGTTCCTGGCTTTGGATCGGCACAGCTCCAGCCATTGCAGCCATCTGGGGAGTGAACCAGCAGGTGGAGACCTCTCTCTTTCTCTCTCTCTCCCTCTCTCTGTAACTGATTTTCAAACAAACTCATAAAAATCTTCAAAAATATTTTGCATGGCATCTGTGAGCAGGGCACAGATGGCTGCTGGGTCCCTCCCGGGGGGCTGCGTGCCGGCCGCCTCTCCTGCGCCCACCCTCGCTGACGGCTGCAGCTGCATCTCGGCCATGTCAGAGCTGAGTTTGGACGTGAGTCACTTTCCCGGCATGAGCCAACTCTGCGGACTTCCACCACGAAGTCGCCCGCTCTGCCACACACGGGGACCTGCCTGTGCCGCGGAGGAGATTGTCTTTTATCAACAGAATAAAATCGCTCACGGGGAAGCAGAGCATCTGAACATCAGTTGTGTTACTGCTGCTGCCTTGCTGAGAGCCGGGAGTGCGACAAGACTTTGTGATCCTTTTATTGAAAAGCAGAAAGGGCTGGCGCTGTGGCTCACTAGGCTAATCCTCCACCTTGCAGTACTGGCATCCCGGGTTCTAGTCCCGGATGGGGTGCCGGATTCTGTTCCAGTTGCTCCTCTTCCAGGCCAGCTCTCTGCTGTGGCCCAGGAGTGCAGTGGAGGATGGCCCAAGTGCTTGGGCCCTGCACCCCATGGGAGACCAGGAGGAGCACCTGGCACCTGGCTCCTGCCTTCAGATCAGTGCAGTGCGCCGGCCACAGCGGCCATTGGAGGTGAACCAACGGCAAAGGAAGACCTTTCTCTCTGTCTCTCTCTCTCACTGTCCACTCTGCCTGTCCAAAAAAAAAAATAAATAATAAAAATTAAAAATGGAATGCAGAAAGGACAGGTGCGGAGAGCAGAAGCCAGCCCAGGGCCGGCAGACGCACCTGCCCCGGGCACTGGGTCAGCACAGGTGTGGCTGTGTGGGCGCCAGCGGCCTGGGCGGAGCAGTGTGGTGACACCAGTGATGAAGCCGCACCGGCCGTGCGCGCGCGCGCGAGTGTGTGAGCGCGCGTGAGCCCCGCCAGGCAGGGCCGGAGCCGCCGGCCTGTGCTCTTGGTGTGTGACCACAGGCTTGGGCGGCCACCGTCTGGGGAGGCCCGCTTGGGCACCACGTCGTTACTGGAAGCGGCATCTGGGGTCAGGCCCTGAACAGCCGTAAATAACCGTGCGCACAAGAGCGCTTTGCTGTCCACAGCTTCTTAGACGATAAATCTGGCAAGGAGGGAATGAATGCGGCAGTGTCCGCGGGCAGGCACGCCGCAGACCCGCGGCTGCTGGCCCAGGGCGGGCGCCGCGGAGCTCAGGGGGTCTTTGTTCCCCGGGTGTGCCGAGGTGGAGGGGTCACAAGTCACCTGGGGCCGGAGTGGGGGGGGGTCACCGCGTGTCCCAACATGGCCTTGGCCTTTGCCACGGATGACTCAAGCGTGCAAGTCTGGAGCAGGGAATCCAGAAATAGCGCACACACGCTCGCACTGCAGGGTAAATATTTCCCCCCCAGGAGCAGCAGGCAGCGCAGCACGGTGCCTGCGCAGCCTTCTCCCGCCTCCCCAGGACCAGAGATGCACCTGCCTCGGGGAGCAGAAGCAGAGCCGGGCCGGCCATGATGGCTGCGGGGCAGCTTCTCAGGCGTCCACACGAGCGCGGTCGCCCCCATGGTCACGCGGAACCCAGGGCGCAGGAGCTTAGAACTTGATTTTGAAAACTGAAAGTGAAGGATGCAGACGCAAAAAAAAATCCAGTTCTGTTTCAAAAGGAAGGAAACAGGAGCAGGACTCCCCGCTCCTGGGGCAGGCCAGCCCCCGCCCCCGCCCCGCCCCCGCCTGGACAAGCACCTGACAGCCCAGGACCCATGAGGAACTGGGGGTCCGTGGCCAGCAGGGTCTGCAGCTCCAGGTCTGCGATGGGCTTTACACAGAGCCCAGGGTGGGAGAGCAGCCGGCAGGGCCCCGCCTCACCTGGCCTCTCTTCCAGCCTGAATTATGGTTCCCAGCCCCTCGGCTGCAGAGCCCGGTCCCGGGCGACCCACCTGTCAACCGCACACCAAACCCACTGGGGCTCGGACAGGTCCCCAGAGAGCAGAGGGCAAGGGGTCTAAGAACTATGACCTAGCAGAGAAAGCCAACCAGCAGCCCACCTGTGACCGGCCTGCACCTGGGAGACGCTAGGCTGTGCAGCTGCAGCCACAGCAGGGGGCGCTGTCCCGTTGTGGAAGAGACAAGCACAGCCTGTGTTTCCTTCGCATCTCTGCCTGGCCCCTGCGCCTCATGGGAACGCCCCAGAGGGACTGTCGCTTCTGCTCACAGGCGCATCCACGCGTGCGAACGCCCCAGAGGGACTGCGGGGTCTGCTCACAGGCGCATCCTCGCGTGCGAACGCCCCAGAGGGACTGCGGGGTCTGCTCACAGGCGCATCCATGCGTGCGAACGCCCCAGAGGGACTGCGGGGTCTGCTCACAGGCCCATCCTCGCGTGCGAACGCCCCAGAGGGACTGTCGCGTCTGCTCACAGGCACATCCTCGCATGAGAACGCCCCAGAGGGACTGCTGCGTCTGCTCACAGGCGCATCCACGCGTGCGAACGCCCCAGAGGGACTGCGGGGTCTGCTCACAGGCACATCCTCGCGTGCGAACGCCCCAGAGGGACTGTCGCGTCTGCTCACAGGCACATCCTCGCATGAGAACGCCCCAGAGGGACTGCCGCGTCTGCTCACAGGCGCATCCACGCGTGCGAACGCCCCAGAGGGACTGTCGCGTCTGCTCACAGGCACAATCTCGCATGAGAACGCCCCAGAGGGACTGCCGCATCTGCTCACAGGTGCATCCTCGCGTGCGAACGCCCCAGAGGGACTGCGGGGTCTGCTCACAGGCGCATCCTCGCGTGCGAACGCCCCAGAGGGACTGCCGCGTCTGCTCACAGGCGCATCCTCGCGTGCGAACGCCCCAGAGGGACTGTGGGGTCTGCTCACAGGTGCATCCACGCGTGCGAACGCCCCAGAGGGACTGCGGGGTCTGCTCACAGGCGCATCCATGCGTGCGAACGCCCCAGAGGGACTGCGGGGTCTGCTCACAGGCGCATCCTGGCATGAGAACGCCCCAGAGGGACTGCGGGGTCTGCTCACAGGCGCATCCACGCGTGCGAACGCCCCAGAGGGACTGCCGCGTCTGCTCACAGGCGCATCCACGCGTGCGAACGCCCCAGAGGGACTGCGGGGTCTGCTCACAGGCGCATCCACGCGTGAGAACGCCCCAGAGGGACTGCGGGGTCTGCTCACAGGCGCATCCACGCGTGCGAACGCCCCAGAGGGACTGTGGGGTCTGCTCACAGGCGCATCCACGCGTGAGAACGCCCCAGAGGGACTGCGGGGTCTGCTCACAGGCGCATCCTCGCGTGCGAACGCCCCAGAGGGACTGCGGGGTCTGCTCACAGGCGCATCCACGCGTGCGAACGCCCCAGAGGGACTGCCGCGTCTGCTCACAGGCGCATCCTCGCGTGCGAACGCCCCAGAGGGACTGCCGCGTCTGCTCACAGGCGCATCCTCGCGTGCGAACGCCCCAGAGGGACTGCGGGGTCTGCTCACAGGCGCATCCTCGCGTGCGAACGCCCCAGAGGGACTGCGGGGTCTGCTCACAGGCGCATCCACGCGTGCGAACGCCCCAGAGGGACTGCGGGGTCTGCTCACAGGCGCATCCACGCGTGCGAACGCCCCAGAGGGACTGCGGGGTCTGCTCACAGGCGCATCCACGCGTGCGAACGCCCCAGAGGGACTGCGGGGTCTGCTCACAGGCGCATCCACGCGTGCGAACGCCCCAGAGGGACTGCGGGGTCTGCTCACAGGCGCATCCACGCGTGCGAACGCCCCAGAGGGACTGCGGGGTCTGCTCACAGGCGCATCCACGCGTGCGAACGCCCCAGAGGGACTGCGGGGTCTGCTCACAGGCGCATCCACGCGTGCGAACGCCCCAGAGGGACTGCGGGGTCTGCTCACAGGCGCATCCACGCGTGCGAACGCCCCAGAGGGACTGCCGCGTCTGCTCACAGGCGCATCCACGCGTGCGAACGCCCCAGAGGGACTGCGGGGTCTGCTCACAGGCGCATCCACGAGTCCCCTGCCCACGGATCTCCCCGGGGACTGCTTCACTGGTCACTTCAGCTTTGCTGACGCCAAAGCACAAATGGAAAGTTGGCGACCAAAGTAGCACCCACCTGGGACAGGAGAGGAAACCTCAATGTTTCCAAACAGGAGCAGCACATAAACGCGATGCAAATAGCGCCAGCCAGGCGGCACAGCGGCTGACGCCACCGCCTGCGACACCGCCCTCCCACGGAGCACTGGTTCCAGCTGCTCCATCTGCTATCAGCTCCGAAAAGCTTCCGGAGACGGCCCAGGCGCTTGGCCTGCACCCACACGAGAGACCGGAGGAAGCTCCTGGCTCCTGGCCCAGCGGTTGTCTCCATCTGGGGAGTGAGCCAGCGGATGGAAGACCTTTCTCTGTCTCTCTCCCTCCCTCTCTCCGTAACTCTGACTTTCAGATACATAATTAAATAATGTTAAACAGATCAAAACCCCTATTGTAAACCCGTCCAACATTCACCGGATTTCCCCCGATTCTTCTGCGTTTTCTTTAACCACATTCTCGCGCACCAAGGTCAGCCTCCATCTTAGAACCGTTTTCTGTAGAGAGAGCAGAGGGCTGCGTGGACTCCACCTCTATTGTCTGAGTCGGTGGACTCGGGCCTGCAGGCAGGGGAGAGCTGGCTGCTGGGAGTCCTGCCCGACTGCGAGGCGCTGGGCTGGACGCTGACCAGCTCTGCCTTCCATCGTAGCATTTTATACGCACACACACATATAGTGGCCATCTCTGTCATTGATGTGAACACACACGTGCATATGTGTGCATGCGTGCCCTGCTCTCCTATGAACACGCTGGACTTGGAGCACTGACTGCACCCCTGACACCTGCTGTCTCCGGCAGAGACCTCCGCTTCCTTCGCCCGAGCTGACATGGCTGCACCCTGTGGGCGGTGCCACTCTGGGCCCAGCCCCTTCCACCTCGGCCCCTCCCCGTGGCCAGCCTCCTGGGCCCCAGAGGGAACGTCACTCTGAACCAATCTCTGGCCCTACCCCTCGGTGTCACGGGGCAGGTGGTGGGGGCAGAGAGAGGGTGAAGGTCCTGGAAGCCGGGCTACGCTGGGAGATCAGTGGTGTGGCTGTCCACAGAAGCAAGTGGGCCACATGGGCAGACCCCGCTGCACCAAGACCAAACCCACCACCAAGTCACCTCTCTCTAAACTGCACGGCGCAACGTTCACGACGGGGGCGGTGGGCAGGCAGGGGCCTGGGTGCAATCAGCTGCAGCTATGGTCGCTTGCTTTTCAAAGCCTGGCCGCCTTCCCAGCATCCCCTGGGCCTGGATGAACGATGCCACCAGCACCTGGCATGGAACCAGCTCTGAGTGTGTCTGCCGTGACCTGGAGCAGAGAGCATGGCCACAGAGCTGTCTGGTGCAGAGGCGCAGGGAGTGTGCCCACAACGCCTGGCCCAACCCCGTGACAAAGCAGGAGACAGGGCGGGGACCCGGCTCCTCCTGCTCCACTGTGGGGGTCAGGAGCAGGTGTCCGTGAGCTGCGTGAGCCCCCATTAGTGTCCAGTGCCAACGCCAGCCCTCAGACACCACGAGGTGCACGCAGCAAGGAGGCACCGGCTCCCCGATGGCAAGCCCATCCAACTCTGCCGACCCCGGCAACCCCACTGATCTCCCAGGAGCCATTCAGGATGCCAGGGGGTGGAGAAGCAGAGCTGACCCCTGCCCAGCCCCATGCCCAGTGCTCTGTGACTCGGAACCCGGGGCAGAGCCGTGTGGCAGCATTCCCGGGACTGTGTCACCCGGTCACTATGGCCCTCCTCTTGGAGCTGGTGACCTGGTCAGGATTAAGAGCAGGTACCAGAGCACAGGAGAAGTGGCGTGGGCTGCACTGGAATCCCTGCCGTGCCCGGGCACCGTGCCACAGCAACACCAAGATTCCGAGGAGCAGAGTCATGCCCGGAGACACTGGACTTCTCTGGAAGGGCGCCATGTGCACAGGGCACGTGCACTTGAATGGAGCCCGGCTGCCTCCGTCAGCTGCTGCACAGCTCTGAGCTTCTGGGAGGTTTCTCACACACAGTGACAGGAACGACGGCGGCAGCACTGAGCCCGCTCACCTCCACAGCAGAGGGTGGGGACGCCGTGCGTGCCAGCATGCTCCCGCCCCTCCCCACAGCTCCCCCGACCCCCCAGGGCCTTTCCCACCGTCTGCCTGCACCGTGCCACCTGTGTGAAACGACTTCACACACTGTGGTCCACGTTCTGCGTCCTTGCCACGACAGGACACGGGAGCGGTGGGGCGGGATGGGATCCTACAGACGCAAAGCTTCCGTTCCTGACGGCTGCTGTGCGCACGGTCTGGTCCGGGGGATTCTCACGAATCCTGCGAGCTCGATCCCCTGCCTTACACTCCCAGGATCCCCTGGTCTCAGACACGGCTGTCTAAGGAGTCACCACTGGGGCCAGCTTGTTGCATAGTGGGTGAAGCCACCACCTGCCACACCAGCATCCCACATAGGTGCCGGTTCAAGTCCCGGCTGCTCCACTTCTGATCAGCTCCCTGCTGGTGCACCTGGGAAAGTGGTGGAAGATGGCCCAAGTCCTTGGGCCCTTGTACCCACATGGGAGACCCAGAAGAAGCTTCTGGCTCCTGGATTTGGCTTGGCCCAGCCCTGGCCATTGCAGCCATTTTGGGACGGAACCAATGGATAGAAGATGTTTGAGTGCTGGATGTCACACCCAGTTCTTCACCCACTCCTCACGTCCCCACGCAACGCCCAGCAAAACAGCAGCTTTGCCACGGAGGAGCTACTGCAGGGGAAAGAGGTGGGGGCCACGGCCATGCAGCTCTCCCAGGCAGAAGCGCGTCGGGTCCGACTGATGGACGCAGGACCTGCACACAGAGGGCGCCAGGGGAGGACAAGAGCGCGACCACAGCTCCACAGGCGAGGCAGAGGTCACGCCTCTGCCACAAGCATGCAGCACGGAGAGGCGGCCGGGAGCGCGGGCAGTGAACACCCCCCACGCCAGGGCATCCTCGGATGCCCACAAACACGCGTGAGCTAACTGCCGTGGGCACTCGGCTCTGGACCTCCAATTGCGGTCTCCGGGTGGGGAGAGGCAGAGCGTCCGCCCAGGTGGCTCCTGGGGTCCACAGGGTCACAGGGGACCATGCGTAAGTGATGGGTCCGGGCCCCAGCTCAGATTTGGCACGCTGCTACCCAGTCTGACTCTCATACTGGATATGAAACAGATGTGGAATAAAGCGTTTGCTTAAATTTAATTTCAGTATTGGATTCAGTGTGACTTTCTTTTGCTAATGTTCCAAAAGTTTACATCATGTCTCAATACATCCAACTCCTGAATATGCAAGTTACCGAAAACCTTGTTCCAATGCCGCGGTTTACCCCCGGCCATTAGTGATGGACAGAGACCAACACCAGGCAGCCACTTGGAACCTCTCCTGAAGTTTCTAGTTATCAGAAATTGAAGTTCATACTCATCAATATTGAAACTGACATTTGTAAACCTTAGCACTATGATTGACTATATTTAGACCGCTCTGATCAGCTTAGGGATTTCTGGAACATTTTGGAATCTTCATCGCATTGTGCACCAGTGCCCGCCCGCCCGCCGACAGCTGTCTCCCTGTGGGGGTCACGGCACTGCAGAAAGCTAAGTTGCGTGTTTTAAGGAAGACGTGTCAGGCCGGTGCTGTGGCGTTGCGGATGAAGCCGCCACCTGCAGTGCCGGCGTCCCATATGGGTGCTGGTTTGTGTCCCGGCTGCTCCACTTCTGATCAGCTCTCTGCTGTGGCCTGGGAAAGCAGTGGAAGATGGCCCAAGTCCTTGGGCCCCTGCACCTGCATTTGGGACCTGGAAGAGGCTCCTGGTTCCTGGCTCTGGATCAGCACAGCTCCGGCCATTGCAGCCAATTGGGGAATGAACCAGCAAATGGAAGACTCCCCCCCCCCCCATCTCTCTCTATCTTTCTGTCTGTGTATAACTCTGACTTTCAAGTAAATAAATAAATCTTAAAAAAGTAAAAATAAAAAAGGAAGATGTGTCTCTCACGGAGAGGCGAGAACTTGTCAGCTTGTTGCCAATGACGACCGTGCGTGCCCGTGCTGGGGCCGCGTGTTACCACGTGTCCCGCGTGGCCAGGCAAAGCGTCCCAGTGAGTCTCGGCTGTGCAGACATGTGGAAGCTCCAGGCCAGCATCTCGCCGAGGGAGGCACCTGCAGCCCGTCTGTCTCTCCTCCTCTCGTCTGCCGACCTCATTTCCTGTGAACTCTTCCCGGGTTATGCCACGCTCTGCACACAGCCGGGGACAGGCCTTACCTTGGGAAGCACTGACCACGAGACGCCGTTCCAGACAGCACCCAGGAGTCCCAGCATTTACAAAGAGCAGAGAACCAGCTCGCACCATCCCCTCCTTCTCCGCCGTAGTCCACGCCCGCATCCATGGATCCCAGCAAGCTGTGGCTAAGTGAGCCCTGAGCCGCCTTCCCACAGTGCACCAGGGACAGAATCTGCCCTGCAAGGGAAGCTGGCTCCCAGGCCATGTGCATCTTACTTCTTACGCAGGCACCGAAGCTCAGAGTCGCGACCCCGGCCGCACTCTCTGTGAGCAGCCTCCTCGCCCAGTGCACGGCCCTGCTCACCAGGCTCACCGCGCCAGCTCCCTTCTGGCCACGCCCCTCCTGGGCTGACCGTGCAGCTCACGGATGGTCTTGGCCCGTGGCAGAATCTTAACCATGAGAGCTTACCAGATCGGTGCCTTCCGCCGAACACAGCAAGCACCTTACAGCAACCTGAGGGCCCTCGACCAACCACCTGGGACCCCACACCTCCTAAAGTTTCTGTTTGCAGTTGGCACACACACGGCCGGGGCTCGGCCGGTCGGAAGCCAGGAGCTCTGGGTGTCTGCTGGGACACACGTCCCCTCCTGCGTTCTCCAACTCGCACTGCCAAGTGTATGGACGCCGTCAGAACCCGGCCGAGCCCCCGGACAGCCGGCTGCCTTCCTCTCCCTCCTGCCCCATGCACGGGGGTCTTCACGCCTGCCCTCGTGTGCTCCTGCCCTGGCCTGTCCTGCCACGCCTGCCCTGGCCTCCCACGCCTGGGCCAGCAGCAGCCCACGTGGCCACTCCGGCCGCCACCCAGCAGGCTGGGCCTCTGAGAACTGCATGGTGGTGATGCTCCTCCCACAGCGGCTCCAGTCCCCTCTCCGTGCCCCGCCGAGTAGACCCCGATCCTCCTGTGGCCTCCGCGGACGACCGTGTTCCCTGTCCTTGAAGAGCCACCGCTTCGTGGCAGGCAGCGCAGGACCCTCTGAGGGCACCGCCCACTGCGCATGTCCCTGGAGCTGACCCAGGGTGCCCGGACTCGCCAGGAGCAGGGTCTGATTTCTCGCCGGCTCAGGACTTTGTGCATTGGAAACCTGGGAGTCTCGGGCACAGAGGGCGTCGGCATGGACACTGCGCAGGCAGCGACACCCGGAGGCTGCGTCTCCCTGATGCCCGTCACAGCTCTAACATCCCTCAGGAACCGTCGACCGTCCAGAGTGCCCGCCAGCTTCACTGGGGAAACTGAGGCACGAGATCAGAGGCCTGCCACCTGCTCAGGACCCGGCCCTCCCCTTCCGCAGGGGCGTGGGAGCCACCTGCCCAGGACCCGGCCCTCTCCTTCTGCAGGGGCGTAGGAGCCAGAGCTGCTCTGGAGGACCTCCTCTGCAGGCCCCAGGGACGCACAGGCGGCATGCAGAGCTCCTGGCCTGCAAGGACCCCAGAGGGCGAGCCGTGGGCGGCCCAGAGCGGCTGTGCCAGGCAGCCGAGCACACAGGAAGACTTGCAGGGAAGCGAAATCCGAGGACAGCAGGCAGGCTGGCGGCCCAGTGGCTAAGGCGGTGCTTGGGACGCCTGCGCTCCTGGCCCCACGCCCACTTCCAGCTTCCTGTGCATGCTCACCAGGGAGGCAGCAGGTGATGGGGTAAGAGCTTGGGTCCCCAGGGCGGGTGCTGTGGCGCAGTGGGTAGAGCTGCCACCTGTAGCGCCGGCGTCCCTTCTGGGTGCCACTTCGAGTCCTGGCTGCTCCACTTCCGATCCAGCTCTCTGCTATGGCCTGGGAAAGCAGTAGAGGATGGCCCAAGTGCTTGGGCCCCTGCACCTGTGTGGGAGACCTGGAAGAAGCTCCTGGCCCCTGGCTCACCTCTGGTAGGTCATTGCAGCCATTTAGGGAGTGAACCAGTGGATGGAAGACTCTCTCTCTCTCTCTCTCTCTCTCTCTCTTCCTTTCTGTAGCTCTGACTTTCAAGTAAATAAAATCTTAAAAAGAGAGAGAGAGAGAGCGAGTGAGCGAGCAAGCACGCGCTTGGGTCCCTGCCTCCCACCGAGGAGACCTGGATGGAGCTCCTGGCCCAGCCCTCACTGCTGTGGGCATTTGGGGGGTGAAACAGTGGGTGGGAGATCTCTCTGTCTCTAATAAATACTTGTATTTAATTTCCATTTTCAACAGTTTGACAAAAGACAATAAAAATTAAGTCTGAAAAAGTTGAGGCTAACACAGATGGAGACGCTGGCCTGGATGAACCCATTTTCCAAGTTGCATTCGTCGCTCACGGTGGCCGAGTCCACACTTGTGCAGTGGCGTGGAGCTCCAGGCGCCCCCTCCGGAGCCCTGGGCACCCTGCCCGGCACGGAGCAGCCGCACCGGCACAGGCCTTGCGAGGCCCGGCCGGGGTCGGGAAACGGAGCAAAGAGCCGCGCTTTCGGTCGGGTCCTGTCTGCACTGCTGCAGGGGGCCGGCGGAGGCGCCGACTCCAGAAGCTTTGCACGCAAATCAGCTTCTTTTAATTCCACTTCCCACGAACGGTGTTAACATGTGTGTGTGTGCGTGTGCGCGTCTGCGTTTACATATTTCCCTTTCTCTGTCACACCTACCTTGTGGAAATGAGAAAGGCACGGATCAGGTCTGGTCCCTGTTTCAAGTGTCGAGAACAAACACTCTCACTTCACCCTGGCCTTCAGCAAGCCGAGACCCCCCGTGGGTCCTCGGCCAGCGCAAGCCCACGGATTTGTCCCCTGCACACTGCTCACCAACGCAGGGTTGTTTCTTAAGATTTATTTCGTTTATTTGAAAGACAAAGTTTTACACACACACCTGTGCATGTGTCCTGTGTTCACACTGTGTGTGCCTGTGTGTCCTGTGTTCACACTGTGCGAGCCTGTGTGTCCTGTGTTTACACTGTGTGCGCCTGTGTGTCCCATGTTCACACTGTCTGTACTCGTGTGTGCCCCTTGTTCACACTGTGTGTGCCTGTGTGTCCTGTGTTCAAACTGTGCGTGTCTCTGTGTGTCCCATGTTCATACTGTGTGTTCACCTGTGTGTCCTGTGTACACACTGTGTGTTCACCTATGTGTGCCCCATGTTCACACTGTGTGCACCCATGTGTATCCCATGTTCACACTGTGTGCCTGTGTGTCCCATTATCACTGTGTATGCACCAGTGTACGTGTCCTATGTCCACACTGTGTATACCTGCACATGTGTCCCCATGTTTGTGTGTGCACCTGTGTGTGTGTCTCGTGTCCACACTGTGTATACCTGTGCACGTGTCCCATGTTTGTGTGTGCACCAGTGTGTGTGTCCTGTGTCCACATTGTGTATACCTGTGCACGTGTCCCATGTTTGTGTGTGCACCATTGTGTGTGTCCCGTGTCCACACTGTGTATACCTACACATGTGTCCCCATGTTTGTGTGTGCTCCTGTGTTCATACTGTGTATACCTGCTCATGTGTCCCATGTTTGTGTGTGCACCAATGCGTGTGCCCTGTGTCCACACGCTGTGACCCCCCTGTGTCCGTGTTGCATACATAGCTGCATGTGAACGTCCTCCTTCTGACTTTGTTTGTTGAAAAACTTGACCACCTTCTTCTCCTCTCCATGTCCCAGGTGCGGAGCAGCCGGACCCCAGCCCCGTGGCTCTGTTGAGGCTGCATGGGGACTGAGAGGGAGCAGCCTGGGACCCCGCCCATGAGGACTGAGCGAGAGGAGCCCGGGACCCTGCCATAAGCAAGTGGCCCTCGACGATGGAACGCCAGCAGCCAAGCCGGCGACGCTGCCTTTTCCTCGCATGCACAGAGCTGCTGCTCGCTGTTCAGCCGTCTCCATTTCTGAGTGTGGCCAGAAGATGCTGCCTGTCAACTCCACGAGCTGCAGCTGGGGGTGGGGGGCGGGGATCCCAGGCCCAGCTCTGAAATCTGCAGCCTGTGACGTCAGCCGCTCCCCAAGGGTCAGCCCCTCTCCTGGCCAGCGCTGGTCGTCTGTGCTGGAGGTGAGGGCATGTCCAGGGCAGGCTGACCTGTGACCACTGCTCCATCACCAGGCTGTCGCTGTGGCTCCACGAGGACCCCGAGCTGGCTCGCCTCACTGCACTGTGGTCATGGCGGCTCTGGCCTGGGGCCCCTGGGCCCGGTGGCATCTGGCATCCCCACACAGGCCAAGCAGCTGGGGCCAATCTGCTCCCTGTTCGCACTGGAGCTCCAGCATGTGCAGGGCTGAGGGAGCCAGCAGGGAGAAGCACGGTGCTCTTTGGCAGGGCCATGTCCACCAGGAGAGGAGCCAGGGGCTGCCCAAAGCCAGTGGGTGCGTCTGCCTTCTCCCAGGCCGGCGCCGAAGGCCACACTGTCCTTGCTGCCTGTGCGTTCTGTCCTCCTCACTCATCCAGGGGCTGGGGGGAGGGACACGGCGTCCATGAGGGGCAGGGACCATGGTGTCAGGAGATCGTGGTGTTAGAGGACCTGTCCTCCTGGGGGATCACGAGGCGTGGCCACCCGGAGCAGGACACCCCTGCTTCCTGACTGCGAGAGCCAGTGGCCACCCCGGCGGGGAGTGGGGAGGACACCCTGTTACAGACCCCGGAGCCGTCCCAGCCCCTGCCACGCGCAGCCGCCCTGTGCCGGCCTCCGGGTGCCGCAGCCCTGGGCACCCGGACCCGCGGCCGCCCAGCTCAGTCCGTGACACATCGGTGTCGAAGCCCCAGGTCCTGTGAGTGTGGCGGTGAGGATTCAGGGAGAGATTCCAGACACTCCCGCTGGCATCCACGAGGTGTTGCTCCTCAGCCGGCCCTGCCACCCGCGCCGCCCCAGGCCTCGTGCCCTTCTAAGTCCATGCTGTGCACTGGTGTGCGAATGGGGATTCCAGGTGTCCGCTTGGCCCAGCTGTGGGTTCCACATTTGTCTGATCGCCAGTCTAGAGGGGGCTGTGATGGTGCCCACAGACCTGGAGTTCACGGAGACCCCTGCATGGGGAACCCCTGAGGAAGACTGGAGACCCCACTGCCTCTACATGGCACCCCGTCTTTGGAGAAAGTGCAGTGGAGGCTCCTGGGCCATAGAGGTGTTCTCAAAGTGTGTGAGACGTCTGTCATTGTCAACACAGCATTCTCCCAGAGAGGGCTCTAAGGCGAGGTGCAAACCCTGGCAGCGGGCTCTGCCCTCCAGGAGGGGCCCCCCATGCTCCCCGAGCACACAGATGCGGGGTGCAGGCACCCGGGGCCCCTGGAGAGCGGCAGTGCGCGCTGAACTCACGTAGGCACACAGGGTTGTTTCTGAAGTTTAAAAACTGCGTGCCCTGCAGGGGGTCCCAGCAGCCCTGGCCGGGCTTTTCCATCTGGACGACAGAGCTGCTCACCTCCTGACAGATCCTCATCAACAGATGTGTGTGCTGCCATGCTGAGGGGGGGGAGGGGAGGGAGAGAGGGAGAGGGAGAGAGATGGGGAGGAGGAGGGGGGGAGGGAGGGGATAGGAAGGGAGAGGGGGAGGGGGAGGGGGCGAGGAAGAGAGATGGGAGGAGGAGGGAAGAAGGGGAAGGAGGGGATGGGGAGGGAGAAGGGGAGGTGGAGGGGGGAGGGAGAGGATTGGGAGGGGGAACGACAGGGGAGGGGGAGGGAGGGGAGAGCCAGGTTTCCTCCCCTTCCTCCTCATTGCAGGCTCCTGAGCCCTGGCGTGGAGAAGCTGTGGGGGTGTCTCAGCCACGTGGAGAGCTGTGGGGGTGTCTTGGCCACGTGCAGAGCTGTGGGGTGTCTCGCCACGTGGAGAAGCTGTGGGAGTGTCTCGGCCATGTGGAGAAGCTGTGGGGGTGTCTTGGCCACGTGGAGAGCTGTGGGGGTGTCTCGGCCACGTGCAGAGCTGTGGGAGTGTCTCGGCCACGTGGAGAAGCTGTGGGGGTGTCTCGGCCACATGGAGAAGCTGTGGGGGTGTCTCAGCCACATGGAGAGCTGTGGGGTGTCTCGGCCACGTGGAGAGCTGTGGGAGTGTCTCGGCCACATGGAGAAGCTGTGGGGGTGTCTCGGCCACGTGGAGAGCTGTGGGAGTCTCGGCCACGTCACTCTTCAGCTACAGAATCCCTCGCCGGTGATAGTGAAATCTTGAACTAATATCACACAAGTGTTTCCATTCTGCACTAATGGGATTTGCAAAAATTAACATCCTTTTCCACTAAGTTAAATTCGAATGTAATGCAATTTGTGATCACCAAGGAACAAAGCGAGACAAGGGTCATTAATTATATTATGCATGTGGAGAAAAGCTTGAGTGGAAGTATTTACGATGATTTCAGGGCGTATTGAAATATAAAAAATGGAAGCCGGCTGTTTGGACGGACAGCTGGTTCACGTTAAAGTGAGCCTGTTCCGAAGATTAATTTTTCAATGCTGTGCAAAGGAGAACGGGCTGCACACCCTGCATTGTTCACAAGGCACTGGGAGACGCTGCCGTCTGAGCCGTGCGCCGAGCCCCAGCTCCGTGGTGTGCGTGTGCACAGCCCCTCCAGCGGCCGTGCAAGGGGCCTCGGCACTGGCGAAGGCACAGGAGCTTCAGAAAACGCGTCCAGTGCCGCTAAGTCTGCGGCTCCTTCCCTGGTGCCCTGCGGGAGATCCGGGGAGGACCCGGCCGCAGATACGACTGTGCAGGCAGGATGCCGGAGAGGCCTCAGCCGGCTGGGTGTCCCGGGCACTGCCACTGGCAGGGGAGCAGCTGGGGTGAGGGCGGGCTGCCCCAATTCCAGATAGGCCTCGGGTATCCGCTTCGTTCAGCCCAAGACACCCGGCAGCTTGGGCATCGTGGGGCGGAGTTTTTGAATCAGGTACTCTGCAGGGGTCCTTCAGTGTCACTGGACCAGGGCTCAGCTGCTGGCCGGTGGGCTGATGGACATCCCCGCCCCCAATCTGTTAAAGGCTCAGGCTGCTTTGTTCGCTCCTAGATGAAGGTCACAGCACCAAGGCCAAGGTCACGGAGGTGTCTGTCAAAGCCGCCCAGAGAATCACGGGGGATCAAAAGTTCTGGAAGTCATCCAGGGGGACAGACGAGCCCACCCGATCCCAGGCCACCAACTCGCCAAGGGGTCTGAAGTCGCCACTGATGCTCCACCCACAGCTCGTGTTTTATTTTCATCTCTGAGACACTCAGCATGCAGGACAGGCGCAGGGAGGGGCACCCCAGTCCCTGCTCCCTGGCCTGGCGGTCACGGCAGGGGATGGCGCCCAGGGGGACCACAGCTTGGCGGGACTACGCTTCCCCGGGCTGGACTTCCCCAAGGGCTCTGCCCGATTCACTGCACACGTCACCCCCGCAATGCAGCCGTCGCCACTGCTCTGAGTTCGGTCACAGAGAACAAAGTTCTGCAGAAGTCAGGCAAGGCCGGCCCAGCTGGGGACCCACGCAGCCCTGTAGAGCCAGGGCACGATCCTCATCTGGGTGAAGAAATGCCGGTGTGTTCTCAGGGGCGGAGGATCGGGGAGGGGGGCTGACTGGGGGCAAAGGAAGAGGCGGGGCAGAATGAGACGGACCTAGGGTTGGGCTGGTTAGGAGCCAAATGGCAGCGACCAGTGACAGGGTGGAGGCCTCCCCATAGGGGCAGTGAGCAGGGGCAAGATGAGGGCCCCCTCCCCTCCCCGTGAGTGGGGGCTCCCTGGGAGGGCAGTGAGCAGGGACATTGCGCCAACACTGACCCCCAGAGAGGACGAGCGCTGAGGCGGGGCTGTGTGTCCAGGGTGCTCACTGATCAGCCTCAGTGGACGGCGCCCACAGCCGAGGCCGTGTCCTGGGTGGGGGCTGGGGACAGTGGAGAGCGAGTGCTCTCTAGAGAGGCAGGTCCAGGCTCTCTGTAGTGAGGGTGAGGGAGGTGTCCGGGAGGGAGACAAGGGCTCTTGTGTGCTCCCAGTGCCAGTCCAGACCGGTTTCTCACAGCTCACCCTGTCCATGGTGGCTCGGGCCTGGCCACTGACGTGCAAGCCTCTCCCAGACGCCCCCCAAGACCAAGGAGCTGCTTGTCGTCCGCCCGCTCCTGCGCCCGCTGTCACCTGGGTCCCTGCTGTGGACGGCAGCTGACCACAGAGGCAGGCCAGTGACGGGGGCTCACTAGGCAGGCGGCTGGCTGCCCAGGCCTTCAACCCGCCAGCCAAAGACCCAGTCTCAGAGTTACTAGAGGAGTGATGGCTGATAGCAAGGCTGGAACGTAATGGGTGTTTGTCCTGTAGGTCTGAGTGGGGGTGAGGGTGTCGGGGGCCCTCCTGGGGCGCCGGGGGCCTGGGGGCGGAACCACCATCCTGGCACTGTGCCTGAGTTCACTAGGTGAGGTCGCTGCGGGGGACCCTGAGCCTGCAGAACCAGGAGGGCCGCGTTCCGCCGTCCCGAGCTCCCAGCCTGAGGTGTTTTGCACCAGAGGCAGATGAGGAAGGCGCACATGACAGCCCCCCACTGCGCTCCGGGGTCCCCGAGATCAAAGCCGCTTGTGCAGCAGCAAGACCCGTGATGGGCTGAACGGTGACCCCGGAAGCTTCTGTCCCGGCATCCTGACCCCAGGCCCTCAGACTGACCTCATCTGGGTGTGAGGAGGGGGCGTGGGAACTACTCTGGCCGGGCACTCAGAGGAGGACCCCAGACTCGGGAGTGCAGCAGAAGGGAGGCTTGGTTAAGGGTCTTGCAGGTGGGTGCCGGGCAGGCGCCAGGCAGGCGGGCTCACGGGGCCGGATACCGCGAGCCCGGGTCCTCACTGCGGAGCACTGCAAGTTACAATCTTCCCAGACCTGCCTGCGTCCTCCACCTCCCTCTGTTCGAGTTTTGCTAAGTCAGCCACCCCAGGTGCACGCCCCTTGCGGAGTGCAACCTGGCCGTTACGGTGGCCAGCCACCCGTGACTCTGCACACATCTGCGAGCGGTTACGCCAGCTGGTTCTTAGCCATTTTCCACTCACAGCTGAACACCTGGCTTTGAGAATGACCCAAATGTCTCTGTTCCTGGCGGGTGCAGGTGGACTCACCAGGATGGGCCCCATCCCAACGTGGCCAGGTCCACGCCGAGGGGAGTGTGGGCCTGGCTGTGGTGCCCAGGGAAAGGTGTGGTGAGTGCAAAGGCTGGGAGGGGTGCTGGATGCTCTGGCCAGAGAGCACCCAGGGGCTCAGGAGGCACCAGAGAGCCACGAGGGACCTGGACCCCAGCACCCTCAGTCCCGGCCTCCAGGGCCGTGCGTGTCCTGTGGCCAGCAGGCTGTGACCTGCACAGAGAGCCCCACGGGGAGCACCTGCCTTCCCCCCCTGCCCACGGAGCAACACCACTCTGAGAGCAAGGTGATGTGTGGGTGTGCACGCCTGAACTTTCTAGAAGGCCCTGGGTGCACAGCCAAGCTCACATGACCTCAGATTGAGTCCACGTGCTCCCCTCTGCGACAGAAGTGGGGGGCTCAACACCCCAGCGCGGCAGAGGAAAACCCCTTCTTCACAAACGTGCTGCTCGGGTGTCAAGGCGCTGGTGCTGCTGTGCGCCTGCCGGCTGATCCCGGAACAACCAGGACGCCTGCCTGGTGGAGGGAGGTCTGCAGCACCCGCGAGGGAGGGTGGGCAGCCCCGACTGCTCAGCAAGGCTCTGTGTCACCCCTGCCGGCCCCACGTGACTCGTGGTGTTTGCTAAGCCGGTGTGACCCCTGTCGCACCCAATCCCACCTCGTGCACGCGCGTGTCCTGGCAGAGGGCACAGGCCCTGGCTGCGGAGTGGCACAGCATGTTGTGAGGCCCTGTGTTGGGCAGGTGTTGATGTTACCAGGGGAGCCGGTGCTGCCTTCTCCGGGGGGTGCTGGGTGACCCCAGAGCACTGTCCATACCCAGGCCCCGAGCGGTGACCAGGACAGACGTCTGTTCAGGAACAAGGAAGGGGTGGAAGTCCCCCAGGCCGACGGCTGACACTGCCTGTGAGCGAGTCGGAGCCCCGGTGTGAACATCACGGCTCTGACGCTGCTGCCTCGGCCCCGAAGCTGGCTGCTCCAGGCCTGAAGGGCTCCTGACGAGGAGCAGATACACACTGACCCTGCGCAATGCCAAGTTCCAACACACGGCAACTCTGCGGGACTCGGAGCGCCAGGGACTTCCAGGCGACCGAGGTAGAGCAGGTTGAGTCCCGTGGATGCCTGTGCTGCCCTGGGAGAGGGCTCTGGGAGCCCAGATCCCTGCTCATGTGCCCCCGGAGGCGCAGATGCTGGCTCCGATACCGTCCCTGCCACACACGGGGGACACGGACAGAGCGCCTGGCTCCTGGCTTCGGCTTACCCTGCCTGGCTGCGGCAGACATCTGTGGAGAGAAACAGCACACGGAAGACTTCTGGCTGTCTCTGTCTCTCTCTGTCATTCTGCCTTTCAAATAAACAAAAAAATGCTGACAAAAACATGATTTACCAGTGAGTGATGTTATGAAGCGAAGCAGAGGCCGTAGGCCCTGGCGCAGGTGCGATGGAGCAGTGGGCGCTCATGGGGAGAAGGCGCCCAGGCCCCGGGGACATTGCCCCTGCAGAGCCGGGCCAGTCATCTGACAACAGGCGCCACACTGGACTCACTCCCGCATTTTACACCATCTCTCTTCTGCCTGCATTTGTAAGAGACGCCGGACGTTCTGGCTACATCTCAACCAAGACGTCCCATCAGCACAGGTATCGGCAGGGGACCAGAACGCAGCGCCATCTGCAGGGATGCGAGGCAGCGCCACCCCCGCCTCGAAGGCCGCCTGGGCTGAGGACAGCGCTTCTTCTCCATCACACGGCGCAGTCGGCACGTAACGAGTTTGTCATCATGTTATTCATGAACTATTAAAATATCTCATCTTAATTTCTATTTATTTAAAGATTTATTTATTTGAAAGTCAAAGCTACACAGAGAGATGAGCAGAGGAAGAGAGAGAGAGAGAGAGAGAGAGGTCTTTCATCCGCTGGTTCATTCTCCCCAATTGGCCACACCGACCAGAGCTACGGCAATTCAGTCAGGAACTTCCTCCAGGTCTCCCATGGGGTGCAGGGCCCAAGGCCTTGGCCATCCTCCACTGCCTTCCTGGGCCATAGCAGAGAGCTGGATCGGAAGAGGAGCAGCCAGGACTTGAACCAGAGCCCATATGGGATGCCGGCATGGCAGGTGGCTCTACCTGTTACACCACAGCACTGACTCCCCTCATCTTAATTTCTTTTTTTTTTTTTTTGTTTTTTCACAGGCAGAGTGGACAGTGAGAGAGAGAGAGAGACAGACAGAAAGGTCTTCCTTTTGCCGTTGGTTCACCCTCCAATGGCCGCCACGGCCTGTGTACTGCGGCTGGCGCACCGCGCTGATCCAATGGAAGGAGCCAGGTGCTTCCTCCTGGTCTCCCATGGGGTGCAGGGCCCAAGCACTTGGGCCATCCTCCACTGCCTTCCTGAGCCACAGCAGAGAGCTGGCCTGGAAGAGGGGCAACTGGGACAGAATCTCGTGTGCCGGTGCTGCAAGGCGGAGGATTAGCCTGTTGAGCCACAGCGCCGGCTCCCTCATCTTAATTTCTAATAGGTAAATTTTAATAAACACAGCTCACTGCATCAACTCACTAAGTTTTTCTGTTGCAGTAATTCATTCCTTGGTTCATTTACTTACTTTTAAAATGGAGGCCTTGAAAAGTCCAAATTCATACAGCAATGTAGATGTTTCACTGGAGTTTGTCCTTTCAACACTGGGATACAGTTTATTTTGTATTTAAATTACTTGCTCAAACTTCATATAAGCCAACGCATTCTGACCCACACCCACACCCAGGAAGCTTGCCGGCTGCGCACTGGGGCTCGGTGTGGAGCTGGGCGGCCTCCCACGGCCCCTCTGCTGCTCTGGACGGGCTGCACCGTCCCCAGCGTGCGTCGTCCCATCTGTGCTGCGTCTGCTCGTCAGCCGTGTTTTCCACGGTGCATTTCACCTACTGGAAGCTTTTCTGTTGCGATAGTTCACCTACCTCAGGGCTAGATGTCCCTTCCCGAAGGAGTCCTTCATATCCGTGCTCCTTTTCAATTTTTAATAAGCTAAACAAATTGACCACGGGGACGGCAGAACCCACAGCTGAGATTAATGGAGGCTCTCCCGATCCCAGGACCCACAATCAACCCCTGGCCCTAAAAACAGACAAACAGAAAGGGTGTTTTGGGTTTTGGTTTTATGCTTGTTTCCAATTTTTCTTTTGATGTTAGGTCATTGAATGATTATAAAATTGCGGGTTTGGACTCTAAAGGAATTTTGTTTGTTTTGCAAAATATATGAAAGCAAATTCTATTTTCCTGGCACAGAAATGCCTCTAAGTATCTATTTGATTCTGTTTTCTCTAAACTGGCTAAGAAAATGTTAATGATCAAAACTAGCCTTTATATTCCCAGCAATTCTCTTCCAGGCAACACGATTTCAGGATCCACCAGCCCCGGCCTACGTGGAGTAACAGGCCCATTGGTGCAGCGTGTTCTGGGGCATTCTTTTTATTAAAAAAGTTTTTTTTAAAAAAAAAAAACAAAGAGATCGATTTATGTATTTGAAAGGCAGAGTAACAAAAGAGGAAGGGAGGGCAGGGGAGGGGAGAGAGACAGACAGAGACTGGAGCATCTGCTGGTTCACCACCGACAGCCTCAATGGCCAGCACTGAGCCAGGCTGAAGCCAAGTCCCAGGAGCTTCCTCCAGGTCTCTCGTGCGGGTGCAGGGCCCAAGCACTGGGCCACCTGCTGCTGCTTTCCCAGGCCATTAGCAGGGAGCTGGATCAGAAGTGGAGCGGCCAGGATAGGAACCAGCACCCATGTGGGATGCTGGCATCATAGCAGGCAGCTTCACCTGTTACACCACAGATCTGGCCATGTCCTGGGGCCACCTGACATCAGTCTGTCCCCTCACAGAGCCCCAGGTGCAGCACGGCTGCTGGACATCGCACATGTCCTGGGGCCACCTGACATCAGTCTGTCCCCTCACAGAGCCCCAGGTACAGCACAGCTGCTGGACATCGCACGTGTCCTGGGGCCACCTGACATCAATCTGTCCCTCACAGAGCCCCAGGTGCAGCGTGGCTGCTGGACATCACATGTGTCCTAGGGCCACCTGACATCAGTCTGTCCCTCACAGAGCCCCAGGTGCAGCGTGGCTGCTGGACATCACACGTGTCCTGGGGCCACCTGACATCAGTCTGTCCCCTCACAGAGCCCCAGGTGCAGCACAGCTGCTGGACATCGCACGTGTCCTGGGGCCACCTGACATCAGTCTGTCCCCTCACAGAGCCCCAGGTATAGCACAGCTGCTGGACATCGCACGTGTCCTGGGGCCATCCTGACATCAGTCTGTCCCCTCACAGAGCCCCAGGTGCAGCACGGCTGCTGGACATCGCACGTGTCCTGGGGCCATCCTGACATCAGTCTGTCCCCTCACAGAGCCCCAGGTGCAGCACAGCTGCTGGACATCGCACGTGTCCTGGGGCCACCTGACATCAGTCTGTCCCCTCACAGAGCCCCAGGTGCAGCACAGCTGCTGGACATCGCACGTGTCCTGGGGCCACCTGACATCAGTCTGTCCCCTCACAGAGCCCCAGATGCAGCACAGCTGCTGGACATCGCACGTGTCCTGGGGCCACCTGACATCAGTCTGTCCCCTCACAGAGCCCCAGGTGCAGTGTGGCTGCTGGACATCGCACGTGTCCTGGGGCCACCTGACATCAGTCTGTCCCCTCACAGAGCCCCAGATGCAGCACGGCTGCTGGACATCGCACGTGTCCTGGGGCCACCTGACATCAGTCTGTCCCCTCACAGAGCCCCAGGTGCAGCACGGCTGCTGGACATCGCACGTGTCCTGGGGCCATCCTGACATCAGTCTGTCCCCCCACACAGAGCCCCAGGTGCAGTGTGGCTGCTGGACATCGCACGTGTCCTGGGGCCATCCTGACATCAGTCTGTCCCCTCACAGAGCCCCAGGTGCAGCGTGGCTGCTGGACATCGCACGTGTCCTGGGGCCATCCTGACATCAGTCTGTCCCCTCACAGAGCCCCAGATGCAGCACGGCTGCTGGACATCGCACATGTCCTGGGGCCACCTGACATCAGTCTGTCCCCTCACAGAGCCCCAGGTACAGCACAGCTGCTGGACATCGCACGTGTCCTGGGGCCACCTGACATCAATCTGTCCCTCACAGAGCCCCAGGTGCAGCGTGGCTGCTGGACATCACATGTGTCCTAGGGCCACCTGACATCAGTCTGTCCCTCACAGAGCCCCAGGTGCAGCACAGCTGCTGGACATCACACGTGTCCTGGGGCCACCTGACATCAGTCTGTCCCCTCACAGAGCCCCAGGTGCAGCACAGCTGCTGGACATCGCACGTGTCCTGGGGCCATCCTGACATCAGTCTGTCCCCCCACACAGAGCCCCAGGTGCAGTGTGGCTGCTGGACATCGCACGTGTCCTGGGGCCATCCTGACATCAGTCTGTCCCTCACAGAGCCCCAGGTGCAGTGTGGCTGCTGGACATCACACGTGTCCTGGGGCCACCTGACATCAGTCTGTCCCCTCACAGAGCCCCAGGTGCAGCGTGGCTGCTGGACATCGCACGTGTCCTGGGGCCACCTGACATCAGTCTGTCCCCTCACAGAGCCCCAGGTGCAGCACGGCTGCTGGACATCGCACGTGTCCTGGGGCCACCTGACATCAGTCTGTCCCCTCACAGAGCCCCAGGTGCAGTGTGGCTGCTGGACATCGCACGTGTCCTGGGGCCACCTGACATCAGTCTGTCCCCTCACAGAGCCCCAGGTGCATCATGGCTATTGTCCTTTGCACGTGTCTGGGGCCATCCTGATGTCCATCTTCACCTCACAGAGCTCTCGGCGCTGGCTCCTGTGAGTGGGCACCATGAGGTGGGCGTTCCTAGCTTGGCCTTTCCTGCTGGTCTCTCATTGACTTGTGCCTGAGCGTGCTTCTGGAAGCTTCTCTCCTCCCCACCCCTAAGTCACATCAGACGTTGAAACCCTGGCATTTCCCTCTTCAGACCCTGGCGATGGCACACTGGGGCGAGCGCGGGCAGCTCCAAGTGGGTCAGAATTCTCCAAACAATGCTGAACACCGTAGCACCAAGCACCGGTGTCCTGGCCGATCCACATCCTTGAACTTTACAGCCCCAAATGAACAAGAACCCCACAGATCCACTCTAGAACAAAATGAAGAAATATATACAGAAGTCATATTTACATTGGTAAAAGTCAGTTGATTTGCCGGCGCTGTGGCTCAATAGGCTAATCCTCCACCTGCGGCGCCAGCACCCCAGGTTCTAGTCCCGGTCGGGGCACCAGATTCTGTCCCGGTTGCCCCTCTTCCAGTCCAGCTCTCTGCTGTGGCCCAGGAGTGCAGTGGAGGATGGCCCAAGTGCTTGGGCCCTGCACCCCATGGGAGACCAGGAGGAAGCATCTGGCTCCTGGCTTCAGATCGGCGCGGTGCGCCGGCTGCAGCGGCCATTGGAGGGTGAACCAACGGTAAAGGAAGACCTCTCTCTCTCTCTCACTGTCCACTCTGCCTGTCAAAAAATAAAAATAAAAAAAGTGAGTTGATTTGAGAAACATATGGGAAGGCACAGAACGTGAGAGAGAGGCCACTTAGAGAACAGACGGGAACGCTGACGTGACCACTGCCTGCAGGCATAACCACACAGCTGTGGGGATGGCAGCAGCGTGGGCACAGCAGCCACATGCACAAAGACACAGGTCAAGAAGCCAGAGGTCTAAGTCGGCGTCGGCAAGGCCGGCGGCCGAGGGCACTCCACTGTCAGTGTGGTCCCGGGGGCACGGTGTTGGAGAATCCGCGTCCTGCGGAGACCGGCAAAGCCTGCAGGGGCCCCGGACTGCGGCCTGGAGAAATCTCTCACACATCCCAGATCTGTGCATCCCCTCGACGCCCAGCGTCTCCACCCACGCTCGCAAAGCCAGCTGCAGTCCCACTCCCGCCAGCGTGGATCGGAGCTCCAGCAGTCCACGAGACTCAGGCCTCCAGGATGGGAAATGACACGCATGTCAAATCTCCTACAGGAAATGGCAAACGATGACGCTGCTGAGCAGAGAAGAGGCAAGAACCTAACAATGGAAAACACCAAGAAGACGATGCGACACGAAGACCGGGTTTCAGGAATGAGCGAGGGCCGGCACGGGGGCTGGCACGGGCTCGGCTGGCTGGGGTCCCGCCAGGCCCTTCGGCCTCCTGAGGCTGGACGGCCGCCGCCCGGGCGCCGCTTGCAGGCTGTGCTTGGACACGGAAGCCCCTCCACCTGCACCCTCGGCAGGCCAGCAGTGCGGGCAGCGCGGGGCGGCACCTTCTGACCACGGCTCGGAGGAACCGCCCGCCACGGCCCTGGGCCTGCCCCTCTTCCCCAGGACCGGGCTCCCCGTGCTTTTCTGGTAAGTTTTTTAATGAGAACTGAGGCCTTGGGGAGTCTGGGTGTCAGCGTTTCACGCGGGGGGTTCTAACCCTACAGCTGATGACTTCCAGGTGTCAGACTGCGGGTTCTGGCTCTCCGGATCTCAACATCGGGAACGCGGCGCCCCGGCCTCTGTCGTGGGGTCACGGTGAGGGGGCCCAGGACGGCCCACGGCTGCCATCCGCCCCCGTGCCCCTCGGTGTCAGCTGACCACACCGAGTCCAGGGCTGGGGCTGTCCCCAAACAAGGCGCCCTGTCCCGCCCAGAGCTGGGGAAGGCCTCCGGGCAGACGTGGGCGGATCTCCTTCCCCGTGGGTGCAGCCCGGCCCACCCGGAGCGAGACACAGGAGGCGCTGCTGAGACGTGGGCATGCCGCAAAGAGCCGAGGCCCACACGTGAAGTGTCACAAAGAGCCGGGGCCCACACGTGAAGTGTCGGAAAGAGACGGGCCCACACGTGAAGTGTCGCAATGAGACAGGGCCCACATGTGAAGTGTCACAAAGAGACGGGCCGACACATGAAGTGTCGGAAAGAGACGGGCCCACACGTGAAGTGTCGCAATGAGACGGGCCCACACGTGAAGTGTCGCAATGAGCCGGGGTCCACACGTGAAGTGTCGGAAAGAGACGGGCCCACACGTGAAGTGTCGCAATGAGACAGGGCCCACACGTGAAGTGTCGCAAAGAGACGGAAACCCACACGTGAAGTGTCGCAAAGAGGCGGGGCCCACACGTGGAAGTGTGGGCCCCATCCCGCCAGAACGCAGCTCCGAGGCAGCCCGGGGTCTGAGGAGCACCCATGCCCGGGGTGCCGCCCAGCTGCGGGTCGCGGGCACCGGGAGCGCGAGGTGGCGCTCTGGTTCCCGTGCTCCGCAGGGTCCGCCCCGCGCCCCAGTCGGGGCAGGCTGGTTCACTGCAGGGCTCCCGGGACTGTGCCCGGCTGCACCCCTGGGGCTCAGAGCCCTGTCCCCGGCGTCCCGCGAGCCGTCGCCAGTGCTGGGCGTTCCCATCCCAGGTCCCCATCGGCTGCGTCTTTATCCTGATCCTGGAGAGGTGGAAGAAGGCGTCCCGCACCCAGGTGAGGCCGCGGATCTGTGTGTCTGGGCCTCCCCCTGCTGCCCTGCAGGTCAGGCAGTCTTCCCGCCCGGGGGGGGACAGGGAGAGGCCAGCGGGCGCGGCCCCGGGTCCCGTCGGTGTCTAACACCCACGCCGTGGCCTCGGGTGGGCTCCGTGCGATGGAGTCCACAGGCGGTTCTCGGCGCTTGGGGGGCCGCGTGATCAGCCCGCGAGGGGCCTCTGTCCATTCCTGCGGGTTGGCGCGCAGGGGAGCTGCACTCATAGATTCTGTGCGGTGAGCAGGCTGGTCCCGGGGCTGCCTTTGGAAACCGCAGCCTCCTCGCTGTCCCCCAACCCACAGACCGGCCTGCAGTGTGGACAGCCCCTCCTCCCGCGGCCGGTGCCAAGAGCAGTCAGATAAATTATGGCTCCTTTAATGAACCAGTTTCCCCAAATGAGTGCCAGATGTTCCACAGGTGACCTGCAAGGTTGCCACAGCCCGACTCCCAGCAGAGGTGGGGGAGCACAGAGGATCATTCTGGGCAGCTGTCAGCGGCCGCCGCCTTAACTCTTTGTCCACCAAAGGCAACCTCTGATTCCTGTCTCCGAACCTGTGGGGTCGCTGCTGTGTGAGGCTCACGGTCTCGCCGAGTGACCGTGGGGTCCCCTCGGGCCCTGGCGCCCTCACCAAGTGACCATGGGGTCCCCTCGGGCCCTGGCACCCTCGCCAAGTGACCATGGGGTCCCCTCGGGCCCTGGCGCCCTCGCCAAGTGACCGTGGGGTCCTCTCGGGCCCTGGTGCCCTCGCCAAGTGACCATGGGGTCCCCTCGGGCCCTGGCGCGCTCTCCGAGTGACCGTGGGTCCCCTCGGGCCCTGGTGCTCTCACCGAGTGACCATGGGGTCCCCTCGGGCCCTGGCGTTCTCACTGAGTGACCGTGGGATCCTCTTGGGCCCTGGCCGCGGCCGCCCTGTGCGTAGCACCCGCCTCCCGCCTCTCGTCCGCGGGGCCCCGTCGGACACCGCGCGTCCCCATGGCGGGCCGGCTGGGCCTCCTTGCTCCCTTGCTCCCCTGCCGTGCTGAGGCCCAGAGAGGGATCCTGACACTCGCCCGGCGCTGGCAGTCTGTCTCGTGATGGGTTTCCAGCCAATGCCATCAGTGTGCACTGGTGTGTGAGACTTTGAGGAAAGCCAGGAGTAAACGTGATGACATTTAACACGCACAGGGCAAGCCCTGAGGCGGCTGACTGCCTTCTGCTTTCTCTCTTGCTATTAGCTTGTGTCTTCCTGAGCTATAACTCATATACAATCAACTAAACACACTTAACGTGAGCAAGTTAATAGCTTCCTTTAAACGTCGTGTGTGTTTCTTGTGGCGTGGTCACCATCCAATGAAGTACGGTGTTTAAAGTGCACGGTCGTAGGTCCGCCTGGGCTGTCCTTGGCCTCTTCCCTCCGTCCCCAGGCGAGCCTCAAGGGCAGCCTGAATCTTCTCGAATTTCATGTTCAGGGGCCCCAGAGGAAGGACTCCACTCCAGCCGGTGTGCACACGGCTCCTGGGGAGGCACAGACTCACTCTGCGCTCTGCCTTTCCTCCGATCCTCGTCGCTTCCTTTTGTGCAATTTCGGATCCTGTGCGTCTTTCGGAACTCAGCTTCTTCCTCTGTTCTTGCTCGTGACCTCTGCCCCCACTGCACTGTCCTGTGGCTGCCCGAGGTGCCCACAGGCGGTTGCTGGCCTCGGCTCCTCCATGGGGAGCGCGAGACGTGGTCACATCCCCCAGCTGCTGCACCTCTGCACCTGCTGGAGCGCGAGGTGCACGTTCATGGAATCAGTCGGGTTCTAAGGAAAAGGCTGGTGTTGCCACACGGGCGGGGCGGTGCTCTGCCCCGGGCCCCGGGAAGCAGACGGCTCTCTGTGCGAAGTTGCCCAGCTCTTCCCAAGGGCTGATTCCGGCGCCATATGATGCGGTTTCTTTGCCAGTGCTTGGCGGAGTCAGACTTTGGATCATAGCCAGGGCAGTGGGCTGTGTGCATGTGTGTACCTGTATCTGTGTGGGGGTGTGTGCAGCTGTGTGCAGGTTGTGTGTGTGTGTGTCTGTGGGGGTGTGTGCAGCTGTGTGCAGGTTGTGTGTGTGTGCGTGTGCAGCTGTGTGCAGGTTGTGTGCATGTGTGTACCTGTATCTGTGGGGGTGTGTGCAGGTTGTGTGGGGGGGGCGTGTCTGTGTCTGGGCACTGTGGGTGTTTTCCTACTTGTGGTTTGGGAGCCTCCTGTCGCTTGGAGGTGGAGCTTTCTGTGCAGATCAGGAGGGGCCCGGCTGCTCTGCCGTGTCCTTCCCACCTGCGCCCCACTCCCGCGGCTCCCGTGAGGGTCAGCTCCCCTGGCCGACAGTTTCTCCCACTCATCATGTTCTGTGTGCATTACTTGGATTGATTTCCTTGGTATTTCTTTAAACGCAGGAATATGCTTTAAGAAAAACCCACGGTCAGACTCGCTGCTCAGCGTTGTGAGAGTGAGCAGGATTTTGACACTGAAGTCGGGTCAGGGAAAAGCCATTTATTTTATTCAGCCCAAGAAGATCGGGCAAAGCTGATTTGTAGGCTGTCTGTTTAGTTTCCTTTTTAAATAAAGTTTTACTGGAGCACCAACAAGCTCCTTCATTCAAGTGCTGTCTCTGGCTTCCCATGAGCAGTGATGGGCAGACTGAGCACGGAGGCGAATTATGGGGAGCCGCCCTGAGCCCACCCTGAGCCCACGCTGAGCTGCCCTGAGCTGTCCTGAGCTGCCCTGAGCCGGCCTAAGCCCACCCTAAGCCTGCCCCGAGCCATGGAGGCAGCTGCATGGGGCAGGCCCAGCTCCACTGTGCGCTCCTAAGTGCTAAGCACACCTTTCAGAAAAGCACCCTCTGTGCAGTGCGGTGTAGACCTGAGCGGCTTTGTTTCTGTCCCTGAGCTCCTGCCTCTGACTGGTCTGTGGCTCCAGTATGGACAGCGATGCTCAGACCCTCTCGTGACTCAGGCCTGTGAGTGTCCACCCCATGCCCCACGTGAGAACATTGCGGGTGGGCAACCACTGCCGGGGCCTCCCGGGCCAAGCCAGACCTGCGTGCAGCTCCACGGCAGCCGGGCTGGGGCAGGGAGCGTCCATGAGGCGGCACTCGCCTCCTTCGGGCCACGGCCACCGTGGGCATCGTCCTAGCGTCGATGTGCAATTCATCAAGAGGTCCCGGCTCCGGGGCTGCGCTCAGCTCTCTGAACACCTCCTGACCAAGCATTTGCATAAAAGGGACTGTGTGTGTTCTGAGCCTCCGGGGAGAGGACCGGGCACGTGCACACACACGTGCGCACCACTCTCCCCTGGAGTGCCCTGACCCGGTGTCGAGGCCCCTTGTGCAGGTCTT
Source organism: Sylvilagus floridanus (assembly GCA_949820135.1). Classification (NCBI taxonomy): domain Eukaryota; kingdom Metazoa; phylum Chordata; class Mammalia; order Lagomorpha; family Leporidae; genus Sylvilagus; species Sylvilagus floridanus. The sequence continues at coordinate 1,207,075 of OX463227.1, forward strand.
GTAATCAGGACCCCGTGAAGTTCTGCCAGTGACAGCGCCAGGCGGCCGGCTCGTGCCCCGCGGTCTTCACCACTGTTCTGTGCTGGGGGAGCTGGCCCCGTTGTTGCTACGGCTACGGAACCCGGCGCTCAGAAAGGTGGCAGTTCTTGAGTGTGTGTGGTTCAGAGCGTGCGGCACCCAGCGTGAGTGCGCAAGGTCAGCGAGTGGGGTCGCGGCGCTGATCGGTTACACCAAGTGGGCGTCTGAGCCGCTCTTGCCCCGCTGTATCTCACTTCTCTCCCAACGTCAGCTTGAAAGGCAGGTCGCCGTCACAGGGGTGTCGCCTGGCTCTGGCCACCGTGCGTTCCAGCACACGCATTTGCTCTTTAAACCCTGGGGACGAGTGTGGGGCACAGGAGCAGGAGGCCCGGGGGACACCCACAACCCACGCGGCTGTGACCCCGGTTCCTGCTAACGCCCACCCGGGGAGGCAGCGGTGACGGCCCAAATGCTTGCGGCCCTGCCACACTGGTGGGAGACCCAGCCGGTCCAGCGCTGGGAAGTGAACCAGTGATGGGAAATGTCTGCTGTGTCTCTCCCCCTCTCTGCCTTGTGAAAAGTAAGGAAAGGAGTAGATGCTTCCAATATTAAAAAAAAAAAACCTGCAAAGCAGTCGAGGTCCTGTCAGGGACAGGTGTGAGGTGCGGCTGGAGGCCCCAGCGTGCTCCCTCCTGGGGAGGCGACAGCGTCCCTACTGCCCCACGAGAAGACGAGCCTTCTGCATGTGTTCTGCACCCTGAGCAGGACAGACGGAGAGGTGGCCAGTCTCCAGGGCCTGGGAGAGCCCACGCCCGCTTGCTCAGCGCGGCACGGCCTCAGGAGTAAGCACGAGGGGGAGTGGGGAGCAGGTGGTCTCCGGCTGCCCCACGAGGCCCCGGGACCCAGCACACTTCCGAGAAAACCGTGCGCGCTCCTCAGGTACGTGCGGGAGCAGTTCATGCATGACAGCTCAGCAAAGCGCAGTTAATATATTCCGTTCTGCAAATTGGAACCAGACACCTGGCTCCAGTGACATTTCCAGAGGAGTTTCTACCCCCTCCGAACCGCCGACGTTTGCTCAGTGTTAACCCAAACCATTCCCTCGCCCACCTGGGAAAGGCGTGTCTGGGGGTTTTATGTGCTGGGGTTGAACATCAAAGGGCTGCCTTTATGACAAGCTCATGCGAGCCAAGTGGGAATGCAGAGCAGACCCCCCTGCGCAGCCACCGAGCCGCGAGCGGCCGGGCACGGGGCAACAGGTGACCTGGACGCTGGACGCCAAGCTGGCCTCCCCGCGGGCACTGTTCCTCTGGCCTCCTGGGGGCTGCGTCGCTCTCATTCTCTTGCTCAGCAATGACGCCTCCCGACCACGCCGGCCTCGGGACGCTGCCGACTGCACGCTCGCGGTCTGCGGGTGCCACGGTGCCATCTCCCAGGTCCCCACTCACAGGCCCTGAGCTCTGGAAGACTTGGGCTTCACATCTGAAGCCAGTCCCCTGAGGTCAAAGAGCAGACGGGGGCAGAGCGCCAAAGGGCCCTTGACCTGGGAAGAAGAACGCCTCCCTCTGCCCCTGTGGGGTGACCGTCGGTGCTGGAGCCCCAGGCACAGGGCCGCAGGCCTTGTCCTCACCCCTGCATGAGCAATGGGTTGCAAACCACACCCTCAACCTGGAGGAGGAGGAGGAGGAGGAGGCACCGTCGGTCTCCTTCGGCCCCTGAGGTGACCCCCCAACCACCGGCCAACATTAGGGAGCTGCTCCTGCCCTGACCCCTCTGTGTGCAAGGAGCAGCCTGCATTTTCCTCTGGGATCGATGGACATCGACGCTGGGGCTTCCCCGCTGTGTCCCTGAAGACCCCAGCCCAGCACCTGCACAGCAGGAGAGCGAGATACTGGCCCACCCCACACACGTGCTCTGTCCTCCGTGACCCCGGCCGGCCGGCCTCGGCGTTCTCTCCCCAGTGACGGCTGCTCCCTCTGCCAAGCACTGCTTCTGCCCGGCCGTGACGCTCCCAGGAGCCACAGGGAATCAGTGGGAACCCGTGCGTGCAGTGGGGCACGAGGAGGAAGACGGAGCCAGGGCGGGAGGTGGCTGCCCCGCTGTCTTGCTGTCTGTCGCTGGTGAGGAGGTGTTGAGAAGTGATGGTCTCTACCCGCAGAAGGACAAATCGGCCAACATCAAAACAAAGCCAGCAGGAGTGTCCGTTCCACACCAGGCGTCACCTGGCCGGAAGCAGGAACAGCAAGCGGCCCTGCAGGGCCTCTTCGCACCGTGCGGCCCTGCAGCTGCGCCCGGAGCCTGCTCTGTGGAGCCCAGGCGGCTGCGCCGAGGCAGGGCCAGGCGGAAGCTCAGGGGCAGCCCTGGCACTGCGGCGGCCGGCGCCCACAGCCACAGCCGCTCTGCAGTGAAGCCGCGTGAGGCAGCTCCCCCGGGGCCGGGAGGCGCGTGTGATGGGGCTGCTCAGAATCGCAGGTCAGCTCTGGGACCAAGGCTTCCTCCTTGCTGGGTGCAGTGGGTCCCTTCCCGTGGACCATTCCCCACGTGGCCAGTGCAGCTCTGGGGGGGCCTCTGGACTCTGGCGTGGCTGGGGTCTGGCCGGGGGGCTGCCGGGCTTCCAACCAGCTGGTGGGGAGTAGATGGGGAGGCGGGAGGTGAGACTGGCAGTTAGAGTTGACCCTCCAGAGTGGACGTGAGCGCCCAGACACCTGCTCTGAGCACCATGGGCGCTGCAGGCCGTCTCATGGCGTCCCCATGCTGGCCACTTCTTATCTGTTGCTTCCCAGACATCAGAAAATCTCTCAAACCGAGAGGAGCTGTGACACTATCACCATGATGAGTGGTGTGGACTGCTGATGTCTGTGGGGCTGACTCCAGGGCGGAGAGGCCCCGAGGCTGCCAGGCCAGAGGCAGGCCCAGCGCGCAGTGCCCCAACACCCCGAGAAGCATGAGAGCCCCCAGCGTCTGTCTGTCTGTCTGTTGTCACTGGGTTGCTGTTGTCCTGAGGACCCGTGGTTTCTGCTCAGCCTGCTTCCGCCGTGCCTGTGCCCCGCCCCCCAGCTCCGCTGCAGCTGCTGCGGCGACCCCGAGCACACCTGTGTTCCAGGGACAGTGCGCTAACCACTCTCCCGCCCAGCCGGAGCCAGCGTTCTCACCCCAGCATGGCCAGGCTGGGCTAGTCCTGAGTGTGAAGAAGTCTCGCCATGGCGTTGTAATCTCCACGACTGTAAACCGCAAGCGTCTTACACCTGCCGGACCCTCCGTCCGCATCTCCTCTGCAGTCGTGTTGAGATTTTACGCTCACTTTGTAGATGGTCATCTTTTGCAAACGTTTCGCAGGAAAAATTGGTGTGAATTCCAGCCCATGTCGGCTACATGTACGGCCAGTTGGATTCCACTCTGTGCCTCACTCCTGTCACGGTCCTCATAGGATCTCCTAGTGAGCGCATTATTAATTTCATCGTATTTGGGTATATCGCTCCTTCCTTGTGTCCCGTTTAATAAACTGTTCTCTTTCTTGAGGTTTACATATGGATTCCAGACTGTCTTCTGGTAGGGAGCCTTGTGGCTGTGTTGTCACGGTTGTGCGTGGAGCAGGCGTGGCTGAGCTGTGCTGCCCTGTCCCCCAGGACAACACATTGCCGAAGTCTGGTCTCGAGTCACTCCCGTGATTCCCCGAGTCTATTGTCTTGTCTTCCATGAGTTGACATTTCTCTTTTTAAAAATATTTATTTTATTTACTCAGAAGCAGAGTTGGGGAGTGGGATCATCTGCTGTTTTATTCCCCAAATGGCCACAGCAGCCGGGGTTGGGCCCGGCTGGAGTCAGGAGCCAGGCAGGAACTCCATCTGGGTCTCCCACATGGGTGCAGGTGCCACCACTCAAGCCATCTTTTCTGCCCAGGTGCATTAGCAGGCACTGCATTGTGATTGGAGTAGCGGGGACTCCAGCTGGAGTTCCTATGGGATGCCGGTGTCACTTTTCTTACGTCACATGGGTACAGGGCATCTTGGGGCTGCCTTGGGGCATCTCCCACTGTTTCCCAAGCCGTCACCAGGGAACTGGATGGAAGTAGACCATCCGGGCACAAACCAGCGCCCACATGGGAGGCCGGCACTGCAGCCACAGCTCTCCCGGCCGCGCCACAGCGCCAGCCCCTCATACGAATATTTGCATTTACTGAAATATGCAATCTTGCAAATGTGGCAATGACAGCATTAACTTAGAGGCCCCCATGCGTTTTCTCCTTTGTCCTGTTTCCATGGTGAACTGTATTTATTTTCCCATCTTCTTGCAATCCTGTTGTGAGTTATGTGTGATGATGACATAATTAATTTTATAAAGCACATTGTTTTGTTGGTATATTAGATGCCTGGGATTTTAGCGTCTAAGTTGATGAGCAAGGTGGACTTTCATTTTCAAGACATTCATGAGTTTTCTGTATCATTGCTTGCTAGCTTTGCTGAGGAAGATAGTTTATCTTTCTTCCACATCACAGTGGGTTTAAGGTTAAATAATTTCTTATTGGAATATTTCCTTTAATTTAATATCATATTTAATTTTTCAAAGATTTATTTATTTATTTATTGGAAATGCTAGTAGTATCTTCATCTGGGTCTCCCACTTGGATGCAGGGGCCCAAGCACTTGGCCCATCTTCTGCTGATTTCCCAGGCCACAGCAGGGAGCTGGGTTGGAAGTGGAGCAGCTGGGATGGGAACCGGTTTCCATATGGGATGCTGGAGATGCTTCATCTGCTCCATGACAGTGCTGGCCCCTAGTGCATTTGTTTTTAAGTGGAATTCTTATTGTTGAAAAATCATTAACCCACTGGTTAGAATATATTCATATAGAACTAAGTTTTTGTTTTTGAAAGTTTCTACAAGTTACATTTGCTGCTTACCATGTTAATCTCTTTTTGAATTTAATGCAATGAAGCTCCTCTTAATACCAATCTCTTATGATGCCACTATAACACCACTAAGTATAGTGTCGTTTCTTCCTAAAACCTTGGCTTGTCTGTGTCTTGTCTGTATTTTCCACCATCCATTTTACTAACTTTGTAAAAGTAATTTTATACACTTTTACAAAGAATGGCATTTGGCTCTTACATCCACTGCTATGGTGCTTCTCTTACTACTTTCTGGTTTGTAGTTTCTTCTATTTGACTTCTTCAGGGTAACTCCAAATGCATTGCGTTGGCCTTTCTTGTTTTTTTCCCTTCATGTTTTTAAGCCTTTGATGCTTGATCTCCCGTTTTGTTGTGTGCGTTTTAGTGAATTTTACTGTGAATGCCTGTTGTGTTCATCTGGTTGTCTGTTATCTTACTTCTCTTCCACGTCACTAGATGGTGCTGCCCTGTGCTACCCCACTTCAGCTGGAGGACTAAGGCGCACTCCCCACCCCCACCTTGCTGAGACTTGGCCAAGCCTGTCCCGGGAGAGCTCCTCTAGCGGAGATCTGCCTGCTGACGGTTGCCCGTTTTCCAGGGAGAAGTCCACATCCAGAAACTAGTGGTGCAGCACAGCAAGTCCAGCTTCCTCCCTCAACTTGGGGTGATGCAGAGGAGACAGCCCAGGACCAGGAGGGCAGGAGGACGGGCTTGGGACTCTGCTGCACCCTCTCCCTTCGCCCAGTCTTGCGCTCCTCGTCCTCTTACAGGGGCTGCTCATGCAAGCTCTGTCTGTACACTTCCTCCTGGTGTTTCTCTCTCAGCCAATTTATCATGAAAATTTGCCTGAGGCACCTTATATTTTAGGTCTATCTCATACAGATTTTTCAAATATCCAGTGTTACAACCTTTGTCTTCTAAATGAATAATTTATTACGTTAATATTTATTGTATTTACCAATATATTTGGATTGGTTCTCTTATTTTTTGTGTTTTCTATTTGTTTCTCCTTTTCTGTATGTTATTCTTTCTCTTTCTTTGCCTTCTTCCACATTTTAAAATTTACTTTTCCCCTCTTGTAGTTTAGAAGCAAATATTGCTATGTATTATTTCAGTGATTCAATATTATTTTAATGCTATAATCAGAGTTATTTACAGAAACAGAACTGATAGGGAAGAGAGGGAGAAGAGAAGGGACCCATCAGAATCATTGGCTCACCCGATTGTGGAGGCAGATGTGTCTCACAATAGACTGTTGGCAAACTAGAGACTCAGGGATGTTGTTGGCCTGGCATAATTCATGTCTAAGAGCCACAGAACGATGGATGCTGATGGTTTCACTCTCAGTCTGAGCCTGGTGGCTCAGAGGCCTGAGAGGTCACTGGTGTGGCCAGAGAACCTGGAGTGCTGATGACCAAAGGCAGGGGAAAAGGTGAGTCCTGACTCCTGATGAGACAGTGAGAATTCACCCCCTCCTCTTCCTTTTTTGTCCTGTCCAGGCCCCCAGCCAATTGAATGACACCTGCCAGCACTGTGGGAGGGACTTCTCCATCCACTCATGGAGGCACCTGCCAATCTGTGATGATGGCCTCACAGGCACGTCTGGGGGCTATTTTACTAACCAAATGCCAAGCCACCTGGGTTTCCCTTCAGAGAAGGGAGATGGGCTTAGCGACAAAACAGCATTGAAAATATCAGACGCTTTTCCAGATCCCTGTGTAACCCTCAGTCCAGCAGACACCCAAATCAGAAACCACAATATCTAATACAACAAATTTACAAAAGATTTATTTTATTTATTTGAAAGTCAGAGTTATAGAGAGAGAGGAGAGACAGAGAGAAGTCTTCCATGTGCTGGTTCACTCCCCCAAATGGCCACGGTGGCCGGGGCTGGGCCGCCAAAGCCAGGAGCCAGGAGCTTCTTCCTGGTCTCCCACATGGGAGCAGGGGCCCAAGCACTTGCACCATCTTCTGCTGCTCTTTCAAGGCCATTCGTTGGGAGCTGGACCGGAAGTGGAAGGGATGGGACTTGGGCTGGCTCCCATATTGGGTGCCAGCACTGCAGGTGGTGGCTTAACCCTCTACACCACAGTGCTGCCCCTAATGCACCAGTGTTTGAGGTTATACAGCACAACTAGGAAGGTGCAAACTGAAACCCCTCACCCACTCACTGTATCCCCTGTCCTACCTGAAATGCTGAATTTGGGTACATACTTGTCCTCAGCCCTCTGAAACTTCATGTTGTTTGACCAAATTCACTGATTTTTAGACTTTTTTCTTTAGTAGGGTGAACTGATTCCATGTATTTCATGTACACAGACTTAAGAGCATAGTGATACCTCCCACACTACTCTCCTTCCCACCCATGCTCCACCTCCCTCCTCCTTCTGTTCTTATTTTTTCTTTTAATATTTACAATGGCATACTTTAGTTTATTTTATAATCACAAGTTTAACCCTCCACTAAATAAATAATTCAAGAAGTAATAAGTAGAAAAACCACTGTTCCTCAACAGTATGGACAAGGACTGTAAACAATAATCAAATCTCAAAATGTCAGTTTCATTCATATACATTACCTTTTTGAGCTCTGTATATTAATTACCATAAATCAGGGAAAACATATGATATTTGTCTTTTGGGGACTGGCTTACTTCACTAAGCATAATGATTTCCAGTTGAATCCATTTGGTTCCAAATGACAGGATTTCATTTTTCTTATGGATGAGTACTGCTCCACAGTCTATACCACATTTTCTTCATCCAGTCATCAGCTGATGGACATCTGGGTTGCTTCCATATCTTAGCTGTTTTGATTGAGCTGCAGTGAACACGGGGGTGCAGATCCCTCTTTCATATTATTTTCATATTCCCAGGAGTGGGATGGCTGGGTCATATGGTAGGTCTATATTCAGATTTCTGAAGAATCTCCACACCATCTTCCACAATAGCTTTACCAGTTTACATTCCCACCAACAGCGGATTAGGGCATCTTTTTCCCCACATCCTCACCAATATTTATTGTTTGTTGGTTTCTGTATGAAAGCCATTCTAACTGGGGTGAGGTGAAACCCCTTCATGGTTTTGATTTGCATTTCCCTGACGGCTGGTGATCCTGAGCATTTTGCAAGTGTCTGTTGGCCATTTGGATTCCCTCTCTTGAAAAATGCTTGCTGACGCCCTTTGCCCATCTCTTAACTGGGTTGTTTTAGTGTTGTTGAGTTTCTTGAACTCTTTATATATTCTGGATATTAAACCTTCATCAGTTGCAAATTTTGCAAATAATTTCTCCCATGCTGTCAGCTGACTCTCATCTTGCTGGCTGTTTCCTTCACAGTGCAGGAGCTTCCCAGATTGATGTCATCCCATTTGTCAATCCTGGCTCTGACTGCCTGTACTCCTGGAGTCTTTTCCAAGAACTCTTTGCCTATACCGGTGTCTTGCAGAGTTTCCCCAATGTTGTCCTCTAGTAATTTGATGGTATCAGGTGATAGATTTAGATTTTTGAGATCTAGATTTCGAGCTGACCTTGGTATAAGGTGTAAGGTGGGGGTTTTGTTTCATACTTCTGCACATGGAGATACAGTTTTCTCAGTGCTGTTGTTGAAGACACTGTCCTTTCTCTGGGGATTGATTTTAGCTCCTTTGTCAAGGATTAGTTGGATGTAGATGAGTGGATTCATTCCTGAGGTTTTTATTCTGTTCCATTGGTCTACATGTCTATTTTTGTGCCAGTACCAGACTGTTTTGATTATAACTGCCCTGTAGTGTGTCTTGAGATCTGGTATTGTGATGCCTCCAGTTTTGCTTTTGTTGTTTAAGATTGTTTCTAGTTAGTGCTGTGGCTCACTAGGCTAATCCTCCACCTGCGGCGCCAGCACCCCAAGTTCTAGTCCCAGTCAGGGCGCGGGATTCTGTCCCGGTTGCTCCTCTTCCAGTCCAACTCTCTGCTGTGGCCCAGGAAGGCAGTGGAGGATGGCCCAGGTGCTTGGGCCCTGCACCTGCATGGGAGACCAGGAGGAAGCACCTGGCTCCTGGCTTTGGGTCAGCACAACACACTGGCTGTAGCGGCCATTTAGGGGGGTGAACCAATGGAAGGAAAACCTTTTTCTTTGTCTCTCTCTGACTTCTAAATCTGCCTGAAAAAAAAAGATTGTTTTTAGCTATTCAGCATCTCGTGTGTTTCCATATGAATTTTAGCATCATTTTTTCTTAGATCTGAGAAGAATGTCCTTAGTTTTCTGATTGAGACCACAATGAATCTGTAAATTACTTTGAGTAGTATGGGCATTTTGATAGTATTAATTCCTTCAATCCACAAATGTGGAAGATTTTTTCATTTTTTTGTGTCTTTGTCTCTTTCTTTAATGTTTTGAAATTTTCATTGTAGAGATCTTTCACATCCTTGTTTAAATTCCTTCCAAGGTATTTAATTTTTGTAGCTATTGTGATTGGTGCTGATATTACAAGCTCTTTCTCAGCCATGGCATTGTCTGTGTAGACAAAGGCTATTGATTTTCATGTGTGAATTTTATTTCCTGCAACTTTGCCAAACCCTCTTTTGTGTTTCGTTAGTCTCTTAGTAGAGTCTCTAGGATCATGTTATCTGCAAATGAGGATAATTTGACTTCCTCTTTTCCAATTTGTGTCCCTTTTATTTACTTTCTTCCCTAATGGCTTTGGCTAAAGCTCCCAGAGCTATGTTGAATTGCAGTGGTGAGAATGGGCATACTTGTCGGATTCCAGATCTTAGTGGAGATGCTTCCCGCTGTTCTCCATGCAGTATGTGCTGGCCGTGCTTTCTCTATGGCCTTGATTAGGCTGAGGAAGTTTCCCTCTATACCCAGTTCACCCAAGTCTTTGTTTTTTATCCTGAAAGGATGCTGTATTTTATCAAATGCTTTCTCTGCATCTGTTGAGATAATCATGTGGTTTCTATTCTTTAGATAATTCGTGTGATGTATCACATTTACTGATTTTTTATGTTGAAACGATCCTGGTATGCTGCATACCAGGTCCGGATGAATGATTACTCTGATGTGTTGCTGGATTTAATTAGCTAGTATTTTGTTGTGTGTTTTTGCATCAATGTTCATCAGGGATATTGGTCTATAGTTCTCTCTGTTGTTATCTTTTTCTGGTTTTGGAATTAAGGTGATGCTGGTCCCATAGAAGGAGTTTGGGAGAATTCCCTCCCTTATTGCTTTGAATAGCTTGAGAAAAATTGGAATTAGTTTTCCTTTAAAAGTGTTTTAGAATCTAGCAGTGAAGCCAGCCAGTCTCAGGCTTTTCTTTGTTGTGAGGGTCTTCATTATTGATTTGATCTCCATCTTGGTTATTGGTATGCTTAGGTTTTCTATGTCTTTATGACTCAATTGTACTGGATTTTATGTGGAATCTATCCATTTCTTCTAGACTTTCCAGATTATAGGCATGTAACCAGTGATTCCTGGTGACTCTTTTTATTTCTAAGTTATTCATTGTATTATCTCATTTTTCATCTCTGATTTTATTAATTTGGATCTTTTTCCCCTTTTTTTTGGTTAGTTGGGTTAATGACTTCTCTGTTTATTTTTTGTCAAAAAGAGTTCTTCACTTCATTAATTCTTTATATCTTTTTTATTTTGGTTTTATTTCTTCTCTCTAATTTTAATTATTTCTTTCCTTCTACTAATTTGGGGTTTGGTTTGTTCTTGTTTCTCTGAGTCTTTGAGATGTGCTGTTAGATTATTTTTGATGCCTCTCCTATTTCTTGATGTAGGCACCAGTTGCTGTAAACTTCCCTCTTAACACAGTTTTTGCTGTATCCCATAAGATTTGACCTGTTGTATTGTCATCTTCATTCATTTCCAAGTTTTTTTTTTTTTATTTTCCTTTTGATTTCTTCCATGACCCGCAGTTCATACAGGAACATGTTGTCCTATCTCTCTGTTTCATACCTTCTGGATTTTTGTTTTTTTTTTTTTTAAAGATTCATTTATTTATTTGAAAGGCAGATTTACAGAGAAAGTTGGGGGGGTCTTCCAACCACTGGTTTACTCCCCAGATGGCTGCAATGACCAGGGCTGGACCAGGCTGAAGCCAGGAACCAGGAGCTTCTTCTGGGTCTCCCGCGTGGGTTCTGGGGCCCAAGCACTTGGACCATCCTCTGCTGCTTTCCCAGGTGCATTAGCAGGGAGCTGGATCAGAAGTGGAGCAGTGGGACTCAAGCTAGTGTCATATGGGCTGCCAGTGCTGCAGGCTGGAGCTTCAACCCACTGCAGCACAGTGCAGCCCTGAGACTTGCTTTCTGGCTAAGTACGTGGGCTGTCTGAGAGAGAGGCCTGTGCACTGATGAAAAGAATGTGCATTCTGAGTCTGGGGTGAGAGGTTCTGTGGTATCACTCAGTTCCATTTGGCTCACAGTATAGGTTAGCTCTGTTGTTTCTTTGTTGATGTTCTGTCTAGTTGATCTGTCCATTGATGAAAGTGGGGTGTTGAAGTCCCCCAATATAACTGTAGTCTGTATTTCCATTTAGATCCATTAACATTTGTTTTCAATAGCCAGGCACCCTACAATTGACATTGATAAATTATAATTAAACTAAAATATGATTTAATTTATAATTATAAAATATAAACCAAAACTGCTCTGTTTCGGTTTCCATTAGCATGGATTATCATTTCCCTTCCTTTCCTTTCAGTCTGCATGCATCTTTGTTGGTGAGGTGTGTTTCCTTGTAGGCAGCAAATAGATGGGTCTTGTGTGGTTTTTTTTTTTTTTTTTGACAGGCAGAGTGGCAGAGTGCTGCCGGCGCACCGTGCTAATCTGAAGGCAGGAGCCAGGTGCTTCTCCTGGTCTCCCATGGGGTGCAGGAACCCAAGCACTTGGGCCATCCTCCACTGCACTCCCGGGCCACAGCAGAGAGCTGGCCTGGAAGAGGGGCAACCGGGACAGAATCCGGCACCCCGACTGGGACTGGCGTACACCCCGGTGTACTGGCGCCGCAAGGCATAGGATTAGCCTGTTGAGCTGGGATGCTGGCCTGGGTCTTATGTTTTGATCCATTCAGCCAATCTGTGTCTTTTACCTGGAAAACATAGGCCATTCACATCCAACGTGACTACTGATGGTGATGACTTGGCCCTGTCGTCTTCCCATAGGTGTGACTACTGATGGTGATGACTTGGCCCTGTCGTTTTCCTGTAGGTGTGACTACTGCTGGTGATGACTTGGCCCTGTCGTTTTCCCGTAGGGTGACTACTGACGGTGATGACTTGGCCCTGTCGTTTTCCTGTAGGTGTGACTACTGCTGGTGATGACTTGGCCCTGTCGTTTTCCCGTAGGTGTGACTACTGATGGTGATGACTTGGCCCTGTCGTTTTCCTGTAGGTGTGACTACTGATGGTGATGACTTGGCCCTGTCGTTTTCCCGTAGGTGTGACTACTGCTGGTGATGACTTGGCCCTGTCGTTTTCCTGTAGGTGTGACTACTGCTGGTGATGACTTGGCCCTGTCGTTTTCCCGTAGGTGTGACTACTGATGGTGATGACTTGGCCCTGTCGTTTTCCCGTAGGTGTGACTACTGATGGTGATGACTTGGCCCTGTCGTTTTCCTGTAGGTGTGACTACTGATGGTGATGACTTGGCCCTGTCGTCTTCCTGTAGGTGTGACTACTGATGGTGATGACTTGGCCCTGTCATCTTCCCATAGGTGTGACTACTGATGGTGATGACTTGGCCCTGTTGTTTTTCTGTAGGTGTGACTACTGCTGGTGATGACTTGGCCCTGTTGTTTTCCCGTAGGTGTGACTACTGATGGTGATGACTTGGCCCTGTCGTTTTCCCGTAGGTGTGACTACTGATGGTGATGACTTGGCCCTGTCGTTTTCCCGTAGGTGTGACTACTGCTGGTGATGACTTGGCCCTGTCGTTTTCCCGTAGGTGTGACTACTGATGGTGATGACTTGGCCCTGTCGTTTTCCTGTAGGTGTGACTACTGATGGTGATGACTTGGCCCTGTCGTCTTCCTGTAGGTGTGACTACTGATGGTGATGACTTGGCCCTGTCATTTTCCTGTAGGTGTGACTACTGCTGGTGATGACTTGGCCCTGTCGTTTTCCCGTAGGTGTGACTACTGATGGTGATGACTTGGCCCTGTTGTTTTCCCGTAGGTGTGACTACTGATGGTGATGACTTGGCCCTGTCGTTTTCCTGTAGGTGTGACTACTGCTGGTGATGACTTGGCCCTGTCGTTTTCCCGTAGGGTGACTACTGACGGTGATGACTTGGCCCTGTCGTTTTCCTGTAGGTGTGACTACTGCTGGTGATGACTTGGCCCTGTCGTTTTCCCGTAGGTGTGACTACTGATGGTGATGACTTGGCCCTGTCGTTTTCCTGTAGGTGTGACTACTGATGGTGATGACTTGGCCCTGTCGTTTTCCCGTAGGTGTGACTACTGATGGTGATGACTTGGCCCTGTCGTTTTCCTGTAGGTGTGACTACTGCTGGTGATGACTTGGCCCTGTCGTTTTCCCGTAGGTGTGACTACTGATGGTGATGACTTGGCCCTGTCGTTTTCCCGTAGGTGTGACTACTGATGGTGATGACTTGGCCCTGTCGTTTTCCTGTAGGTGTGACTACTGATGGTGATGACTTGGCCCTGTCGTCTTCCTGTAGGTGTGACTACTGATGGTGATGACTTGGCCCTGTCATCTTCCCATAGGTGTGACTACTGATGGTGATGACTTGGCCCTGTTGTTTTTCTGTAGGTGTGACTACTGCTGGTGATGACTTGGCCCTGTCGTTTTCCCGTAGGTGTGACTACTGATGGTGATGACTTGGCCCTGTCGTTTTCCCGTAGGTGTGACTACTGATGGTGATGACTTGGCCCTGTCGTTTTCCCGTAGGTGTGACTACTGCTGGTGATGACTTGGCCCTGTCGTTTTCCCGTAGGTGTGACTACTGATGGTGATGACTTGGCCCTGTCGTTTTCCTGTAGGTGTGACTACTGATGGTGATGACTTGGCCCTGTCGTCTTCCTGTAGGTGTGACTACTGATGGTGATGACTTGGCCCTGTCATTTTCCTGTAGGTGTGACTACTGCTGGTGATGACTTGGCCCTGTCGTTTTCCCGTAGGTGTGACTACTGATGGTGATGACTTGGCCCTGTTGTTTTCCCGTAGGTGTGACTACTGATGGTGATGACTTGGCCCTGTCGTTTTCCTGTAGGTGTGACTACTGCTGGTGATGACTTGGCCCTGTCGTTTTCCCGTAGGTGTGACTACTGATGGTGATGACTTGGCCCTGTTGTTTTTCTGTAGTTGTGACTACTGATGGTGATGACTTGGCCCTGTCGTTTTCCTGTAGGTGTGACTACTGATGGTGATGACTTGGCCCTGTTGTTTTTCTGTAGGTGTGACTACTGCTGGTGATGACTTGGCCCTGTCGTTTTCCCGTAGGTGTGACTACTGATGGTGATGACTTGGCCCTGTCGTTTTCCCGTAGGGTGACTACTGATGGTGATGACTTGGCCCTGTTGTTTTCCCGTAGGTGTGACTACTGATGGTGATGACTTGGCCCTGTTGTTTTTCTGTAGGTGTGACTACTGATGGTGATGACTTGGCCCTGTCGTCTTCCCATAGGTGTGACTACTGATGGTGATGACTTGGCCCTGTTGTTTTTCTGTAGGTGTGAGTACTGATGGTGATGACTTGGCCCTGTCATTTTCCTGTAGGTGTGACTACTGATGGTGATGACTTGGCCCTGTCGTTTTCCCGTAGGTGTTACTACTGCTGGTGATGACTTGGCCCTGTCGTTTTCCCGAAGGTGTGACTACTGATGGTGATGACTTGGCCCTGTCGTTTTCCTGTAGGTGTGACTACTGATGGTGATGACTTGGCCCTGTCGTTTTCCTGTAGGTGTGCCTGTTGTTCTGGATTTGCTTTGCACTTCTACTAGCAGGGTCCTTCCCTTCCATTCTTTCACTATGACGGCTGTATTTCTGTGTGCAGCGCATCCTTGAGCATCTTTTGTAAGGCTTGACGAGAGGTGACAAGTTCTTTCAGTTTCTGTTTGTTATGGAAGATGTTTGTTTCACCTTCATTCATAAATGAGAGCTTTGCAGGGTACAGTGTTCTGGGTTGGCAGTTTTTGTTTTTCTCTTAAGACTTGAGCTGTGCCTCTCCGTCCTCTCCCAGCTTGTGGGGTTTCTGATGAGAAGTCCGCAGAGTCTGTTGGAGCTGCTCTTACAGTGATCTGGCGTTGCTCTCCTGCCAGCTTTGAGTCCTTTC
The DNA here is from genome assembly GCA_949820135.1 of Sylvilagus floridanus. Lineage (NCBI taxonomy): Eukaryota > Metazoa > Chordata > Mammalia > Lagomorpha > Leporidae > Sylvilagus > Sylvilagus floridanus. The sequence continues at coordinate 1,222,251 of OX463227.1, forward strand.
TCTGCTTCCCTGTGCAGATCTGACTCAAGACCCTTTCTTGTCCCGTCTGTTAGGGCTCTCCAGGCTTCCTTCCTGGACGTCCCTTTGTTTCTCCAAACTAGGGCAGGTTCCTGCTGTTATGTCACTGAATAGTTCTGGTCCGGTCTCTCTGTGAGCACCTTCAGGAACGCCCAGGACCCATGTGTCAGATCGTGTGCTGGTCCCAGAAGTCCCATGTGTCAGATCATGTGATTATTGTCCCAGAAGACCCGTGTGTCAGATCATGTGCTGGTGTCCCAGAAGTCCCATGTGTCAGATCATGTGATTATTGTCCCAGAAGTCCCGTGTGTCAGATCGTGTGCTGGTGTCCCAGAAGTCCCGTGTGTCAGATCGTGTGATTATTGTCCCAGAAGACCCGTGTGTCAGATCGTGTGCTGGTCCCAGAAGTCCCATGTGTCAGATCGTGTGCTGGTGTCCCAGAAGTCCCATGTGTCAGATCGTGTGCTGGTGTCCCAGAAGAACCGTGTGTCAGGTCATCTGATGGTGTCCCAGAAGACCCATGTGTCAGATTGTGTGATTATTTTCCCAGAAGACCCATGTGTCAGATCGTGTGATTATTGTCCCAGAAGTCCCATTTGTCAGAGCATGTGCTGGTGACCCAAAGACCCATGTGTCAGATCGTGTGATGGTGTCCCAGAAGTCCCATGTGTCAGATCGTGTGCTGCTGTCCCAGGACCCGTATGTCAGATCGTGTGCTGGTGTCCCAGGACCCGTGTGTCAGATCGTGTGCTGGTGTCCCAGAAGACTGTATGTCAGAGCGTGTTCTGGTGTCCCAGAAGACCCGTGTGTCAGATCATGTGCTGGTGTCCCAGAAGACCCGTGTGTCAGATCGTGTGATTATTTTCCCAGAAGACCCATGTGTCAGATCGTGTGATTATTGTCCTAGAAGACCCATGTGTCAGAGCGTGTGCTGGTGTCTCAGAAGACCCGTGTGTCAGATCATGTGCTGGTGTCCCAGAAGTCCCGTGTGTCAGAGCGTGTGCTGGTGTCCCAGAAGTCCCATGTGTCAGATCGTGTGATGGTGTCCCAGAAATCCTATGTGTCATATCGTGTGCTGGTGTCCCAGAAGACCCATGTGTTAGATCGTGTGCTGGCGTCCCAGAAGACTTGTGTGTCAGATCATGTGATGGTATGTTAGAATACCCGTGTGTCAGAGCGTGTGCTGGTGTCCCAGAAGACCCGTGTGTCAGATCATGTGATGGTGTCCCAGAAGACCCGTGTGTCAGAGCGTGTGCTGGTGTCCCAGAAGTCCCATGTGTCAGATCGTGTGATTATTGTCCCAGAATTCCCATGTTTCAGATCGTGTGCTGGTGTCCCAGAGGTCTCCACCACTGTTTCCAGCTTTTCTCATTTCCTCCTCGTCCTCCTCTTTGTCTGACTGAGATATTCCCAAAGGTCACCTTCTAGCGTGGACGTTCTTCCTTCTGCTCACTGAGTCATCTAAGGTTCCCCACTGCAGTTTAATGTGACATATTGAATTCCTCATTTCCAATGTTGCAGAGTGATTTCTTTTCAAATGTACTTACACATCACACTGTTGTGCTCAGTTCTTTTTTCTTAAAGATTTATTTATTTACTTGAAAGGCGGAGTTACACAGAGAGAGGTCTTCCATTCACTGGTTCACTCTCCAGTTGGCTGCAACGGCTGGAACTGTGCCAATCCGAAGCCAGGAGCCAGGATTTTCTTCCAGGTCTCCCACATGGGTGCAGGGGCCCAAGGACTTGGACCATCTTCTGCTTCTTTCCCAGGCCACAGCAGAGAGTTAGATCGGAAGTGGAGCAGCTGGGACTCAAACCGGTGCCCATACGGGTTGCCGGCACTGCAGGCGGTGGCCCCAGTTCAGGTCTTTTGTCTGGCGCATTCTTTCTTTCTGTGCAGGATCTTTTAAAAGCTCCCATTTTGATTTGTTATGATCATTGATGATTCACATACATGCATGTATGTGTGCTCTTACGCATTCCAGTAACTTCAGATGTTTTTAGTGGTAAAATCAATCAAGTATCTAATTTACCATGTAGCCTAAGAAACTAAATATTTCTGTCTTAACACACACATGTTTTCTCTCATATGCAATCATTTCTTTGTGTAATCTGAAATACAGCTATAATATGATATACCCCCAACCTATTTTCCATTGCTTATAGATTTCACCTTTTTTAAGGGTGAATCACTATGTAATCTTGCCCCTGGTTAATGTGTATTTTTACATTCTATTAAAACGGAAGATTCAGAGGGAAGTTACAGTGGCAATGAAGGTCTGTGGGGAGGAGACTCCAGAACACAGCAGGAAGCTCCAGACAGCAGGGAGATGTTCAACACAGGATAGATGGTCGGGTCTTACTAAACAAACTGTGAGGATCACAGCTGTATACAACTTAAACACACACAATAAAATTCAGACTTGTGAAATAAACGAGCACGTTGGAGTTAGAAAACTTTATAGAAGGTAGTGACCTGCCTATCACATTACCGTATCCTTTACTTGTATTCTAGTTATTTAATTAAAAATGGAGGAAGAACAATTTAGAACACTTTAGTCATTTGATGATCTATGGGCAATTAAGCTAAATTAATAAAAATGAGAATAAACCACACAAACTATAATGTAAGCCAATATAAGATTCAATATTTCGGGGCTGGTGTTGTGGCATAGCAGATTAAGCTGCCACCTGCAGTACCGGCATCCATATGGGCACCAATTTGAGTCCTGGCAGCTCCACTTCCTATCCAGCTCCCTGCTAATGCTCCTGGGAAAGAACAGAAGATAGCTCACATCTCCCACCCATGTGGGAGACCCAGAAGCTCCGGGCCCCTGGCTTCAGCCTGGCCGAGCTCCAGCCATTGCAGCTATTCGAAGAGTGAACCAGAGAGTGGAAGATTTCTTTCTCTGTCCCTCTCTATCTCTCCGTCTCTCCCCCTCTCCCTCTCTCTGCAATTCTACCTTCCAAATAAACAAAATGAATTTCTTTTTTTTCCTTTTTCTTTATTTGACAGGCAGAGTTAGTGAGAGAGACAGAGAGAAAGGTCTTCCTTTGATTGGTTCACTCCTAAATGGCTGCTACAGTTGGCGCGCTATGCCGATCCGAAGCCAGGAGCCAGGTGCTTTCTCCTGGTCTCCCATGCAGATGCAGGGGCCCACGCGTCTGGGCCATCCTCCACTGCCCTCCTGGGCCACAGCAGAGAGCTGGACTGGAAGAGGAGCAACCAGGACTAGAACCTGGTGCCCATATGGGATGCCAGCACCGCAGGTGGAGGATTAACCAAGTGAACCATGGTGCCAGCCCCCAAAATAAATTTCTTAAAAATAGATTCAACATTTCATGTCCAACATTAAAGCAAATGCTAGTCTCACAAAACCCACCATGGAGCTGGGGAAGGAATGAGTGGAAGAAATGTGGGCAGGTGGCTTCCTGAAACCCTGGCACCCCTCTCGTCTCTTTCCAGAACATTCTATGCTTTCAGGGCAGGCACAACTGTAAATGATGAGTGACAGCTCTGCATCCTTGCAAAGACCCCATCTCTCAGGGCATGGTCCACGGCGGGTCCACGCGAGACTCGTGGTTGGAGGCCCCGGGCAGAGTTAGCACGTGCTGAGCTCCAGGGGCAGACAGCAGCTAGGTAGCAGTGTGGGGGCGAAGCTTTGAGAGGTCGCCCCACCCTACACTGAGAGCCAGGGTGATGCAAGGGGAGACTCTGACAATTAAAGCCAATGAGGAAAGAATGTGGGACACCACGGCCCAGGTACGGACAAGGTCCTCTCCAGCCAGGGGTCACGTGCCTTAGATTCCCATGGCATAATGGGACCCGCGAGGCATTTTGTGCTGGCAGGAGAGCACGTGTTAAGTGCCCGAGGGGCCTGGTGGGGGAAGCGTCGTGTTCTCGAGGGCTCCATCTGCAATTTAATGTGAACATAACACTTGAAACCTACTAGGAGTGCCGAAGACGTGAGCCCGCAGCTCGCTTGGAAGCTCGCCGTGACCTGAATGTGCTGCTCTCTTCAGCTGTCTGCGTGTGGAGTCCCTGTTCCAGCGCCTGAGGCGGGTGTCGTCACTCTCTGAAAAAACGGGCACATCCTGCCTCCTGGCGTTCACCAGGGACAGCGGGTGAGACGGCAGCCGTGTGTGTGCGCAGTGCACGTGGCTCAGGCTTGTGGCCGGATGCGCACAGACGATGCTCCGAAACAGAACGAGCAGACTTCCGAAGGAGGCCAGGGTTCTCTTCTCATTTTTTTCATTTTTTTAAAAAATGTATTTATTTATTTGAAAAGCAGAGTTACATAGAGAGAGAGAGGGTAAGACAGAGAGGTCTGCCACCTGCTGGTCCACTCCCCCAAATGGCCACAATGGTGGGGGCGGGGCCGGGCCAACGCCAGGAGCCAGAAGCCTCTGTGTCTCAAGTGGACGCAGGGGCCCAAGCCCTTGGACCGTCCTCTGCTGCTTCCCCAGGCGCATTAGCAGGGAGCTTCACTGGAAGTGGGACAACAGGGACTCAAACCAGCACCCACATGGCATGCTGGCATCGCAGGCATGGCTTTACCCACAATGCCACCATGCCGGCCCCTGTTCCCACTTTTTTCTGAATTCAGTGTGAAACATGATGACAGAAAACAGACACACGTTAAAATCTCGGGACTGAGGCACAGTTTGCCTGTACTTACTGCATTGCTGTTAATTCACAGCAAACATGAAAAAGACTGTTGAAAGAATGTGAATTCCCCGTTCTCAGAGAGACAAATACGTAGGAGAAAGAAACGTCTGCTCCAAGTTGGCAATAGAATAATTGTGTCAAGACATAATGTTTGTCTCTTAAGAAACTTGAAAATATTCTGCAAATAAAATGTGCATCCAGACATAGGAAAGAAGGCGAATTCACGGCTGCACAATTCATCCTGACGAATCCTCTTCAACTCTGTTAAAGCTCCCACTGCCAGTACAGTGTCTGAAACAAGGTATTTCAAAAGTGGCTTCCCCTCAATTTGGGTCTTAGGAAGAGACAGCACAGGCCCATCTGATTATCCCGTATTTTGAAACATCTCATGGCATTCGTAGGCTCTGTCCCCAGCAAGAGGGCGTGGACCAGCAAAGCACGTGGGCGCGGGCCAGAGAGACAAGGCCAGGCACCCACGTGTGGCGGGACTGGCGCACGGTCCCTCGTGTCCCGTACGAGCAAGGGACGTCTCACGCAAGGTTGTCGCCAGCTGGGATGAAACAGACCCAAAATCGGAGGGGAGAGGGAGGAAAGAGCCGGAGCCGCAGCTCTGCGGTGGCTGAAGGGTGGCAAGGATCTCACAGCTGCCACCCACTCAGATCCTCAGCGCCACGGCCAGGCCCTGCTGGCCCCGCCTCCCTCGCGTCTGGTTTCCAGACCTGCAGTGGCGAGGTGGAGAGCGTGCCTTTGTTCTGACAGTCTGCTGTGCTTGGACTGAGGTGTGCGTCCGCGCCCTGTCAGTCACACCCCACTGCTCGGGCCTGGTCCCAGAGACCCCCAAGCTGCCCTCCACCACCGCAGGCTGGAACCGACCTTCCCCAAGTCTCGTGCAGATCAAGGTTGGGTCCTGCTTTGGGTTGCTTTAAACCCCACTCATTCTGGTCCTGGTTCTGACGTAGGAGTTCGTCCAGGCTGCTTTCCGCATTCTGTGCATTCGATCTTTCTCTGGAATCCTGCCCCCCACAGATGCACCGCAGCTTGTTCACCCACTGTTGATTCCTGGGTTCTCTCACATCTCAGATCCTACGAATGAAGCTGGCGTGGACGTCGATGTACCAGTCCATGTGTGGGCCCTGCGTCTGCTGAACAAGGATCGAGGGGTGAGGTTGCTGGACCACACTGTAGGTGCTCAGATGCGCCTCAGCTCAACCGACGGGGCTACAAAGTGACAAGCCCGTGGCGATCTGAAAACGCACCTGCCACGCACCACCAGCATCCGGCTCGGCTCCCACTGCTGAGCTGGAACACGCACCCAGCTGGGGTGGGGAAAAAGGAGCTGACACAGAGCTTATTTCACAGCAAAGCGCCGAGTGTTTTGTGCCATCTGCCGAGCTCTTGTAGCCACAAACAGCAGCAAAGAGCACGTGGCAGAGCACTCGGTGTCCCCTGCGGCCAGGCTGCCGGGAGCTGCGGCCACCGCCTCCGGCCACACGTCACACCCAGAAAGCCTTTGGACGCACAGTCTCCGCGCTCATCCCCGCTCCCAGGGAGCCTCGAGGCCACGTGCTCTCCACCGTGGACAGACAGTTCCACACTGCAACATGACACGGGGGGTGACGAGCGGCACTTGTCCCTGAAGCAGAAGACGCCTGCCCCACCCCCGCCACGACAAAGCGTCTCAGCACCAGTCTGTGGGCCAGCGGCTGCGCCTTCATTCCGTGCCGTGAGCTACTGGTGCTTTAGTTTAGTTTACTCTTCTTCAGCCTGGCGGGCCCGCAGGTCTACGCCAGGACAGCACTGCGCGGAAAGCCGTCTGACCTACGCGGTCACCCTGGCAGGGCCAGAGCGCAGGGGCGCTTTCTCCCCAGGTCGTCCCCGTGTGGGCGGCAGCACCGGTGAAGGTCAGCCCAGCGCGGCCAGGACATGCAGGATCCGTGACTGCGGGAGCGGGCAGCTCTGCCTGCCGGAGCCCGGACACTGGGCAGCAGCGGGGCGCGGAGCAGGCCCGGGAAGCCTCTGGTCACCGCCAGTCAGCAGCGGCCGGCACCGTCCCATCGGAGTTCCTGTGTCACAGGCAAGGCAGAGCGAACGCTGCATTCGGGACGGGAGAATCCGAGAAGCGCGAGATGCGCTCTGGGCAGTCCACGCTGGAGTCGGAGCTCTGTGGAGTCAGTGTTGGACACGGACGATGCCCAGCCTTCCACTCACTGTGGGCACCTCGTGGGGATGCTGCCTTCCCGTGCCTGCCCCACCCCTGGCTGGGCTTACGCTTGATGGGCAGGGGCTGTGCTGCCCACCCACAGGTCCCCTCGTCAGGGCTGTGCCCTGTCACACTGCCCCACCCCGACCATGCTGTCAGTACCTGCCACACGCACCCCTAACTTAAGACCACATACGCCGCCCACGTCCAGACCCTACCCACCCTGCTCCTGCAGCTGAGACTGTGGGAATTTGCATCAGCAGTGTCACGTGCTTAGCACTATGCGTTTACATAAGCACACACCACCTAGTTCACAACACCACACTCTTCAAAGAGCATTGCCGAGCTGGGGTTGTGGCACAGCAGGTTAGGCCCCTCCCTGCGACACCGGCATCCCGGAATAGAGCGCCGGTTCAAGTCCCAGCCGTTCCACTGCCGATCCAGCTCCCTGCTCGTGAGCCTGGGAAGGCAGCAGAAGATGGCCCAAGTGCGTGGGCTCCTGCACCCACGTGGGAGACTTGGATGGAATTCCTGGCTCCTGGCTCTGGGGGGGTCGGCAACCCAGGGAGGGAAGACATGCGACCTCTGAGTCCCTGCAGCTCCCACCCTCCTGACCTGGGATTGGCCTGGGGGGCCAGTGTGGGGGCCAGCTTCCCAGCTCTGCTCGCTACAGCTCCACTCTCCGAGGCTCTGCTGGGGGAGAAGGACCCTTGAGGGAGCTGTGCAGTCCTCTGGGAAGAGGCGATACTTTGAGCACGAGCAGACCTGAGTGGGAACCTGCCTCGTGCCCGGAGTGGAGGAGGCGTTCCCCACGGCCCGTGTGCAGCCCTGGATCCCACAGGACGTGTTACGAGCCGGCCCCGCGGCAGCGCACAGCCAATGCCTCTCCCTCCCTCTCCGGGGCGATTGTGCTGTTCTGGAAAACCACGAACGTTCTGGCATCACAGCCACTCAGTCCTGCAAGTGGGGCTCCCCCAGGAGGACAGTCCTCGGCCAGGACACAGGGAGGCTCTCGGTCTCAGCTGCACTGTGCCCCTGGGGTGTCAGGACCCTCGGCCCAGCCCGGCTTTCCCATGGATTGGCTGCAATGACCGGGGCTTCCCGTGTGCAGCACACCAAGCCTCGAGGCATCTGTTATGCCCAAGGCTGCGGGGCAGACCCCAGTGAGCTGCCGCCCGCACAGCGCACAGCCCCCAGCGAGGCATCACCGCAGGGCGACCCCCGCCCAGAGGCGCGGGCGCACAAGGTGCCTGGGAGAGGTTCACAGCAAGGCCGGGGTTAAGCACATGAAATTCACAGGTTCGAAGGAGGCGTCTGAGCCTGAATATTCATATTTCAGCCAGGCTCCCAGGAGCTGGACACCAGAAGAGGAGGAAAACATCCCAAGTCACGTCCAGCACTGGCCACAAAGCCATCCCTTGTGTGGACAGCTGGCTGCGGCCGGGCAGCCACGGGCCGACGGGCAGGTCCTGGCAGAGCGTGGACTGCTGTGGTTCCAGCACGGCGTACTCACGCCACAGCGCACGTGGGCACCCTGTCCAGCAGTGTCACGCGTGTGCTCGAGAGACGCGCGTGCAGGGCGATCGGCATGATGTTGCCGTGTGGCACACGACTGCTGCGGGAGGAGAGCAGTGCTGCTCCACTTTGAGCAACGTCGGCAGGAAATGCCGGCTTGTCCCCAAGGTGCAATACACGAATCAGTGTCACCAGGAGTTGGCACCGTGGGGAAAAAAGGTCCACTTTTCCCCTCTTCTGCAAGGAGAATTGGCATCCAAACTGAAAACCTATCTTAAACATTATCTACAAATGAAGCTCAAGTGGAAAATTGGGTCATTTGGTCGATTATATATTCCAAAACACTTGCAGCTGAGGCATCGCAGAATCGGCGAGGTGCGCTCTGTTTGTGTGATTGGCTCCATTTGTCACGGTCCAAGCCCGTTCCCACCTCCCGGCTGCTCCGTCTCCTGGCTGAATGGGCTGCATTCTGCTCTGTAAGCCTCGCCTGGCCGGCCTCCCTCCTCATCTGGGCTTCTCACCTCAGCCATGGCCTCACGATGCTACCCGCGTCCTCACAAGCTTTACCCACACTCACCCTGGACGCAACCTGCAGACACAGTGAGGGCTGTGCTGGCTGGGTGAGGGCCATGCAGGTGGGTCAGTGCCGTGTGCACACAGGTTAGAGCCATGTTGGTGGGGTCAGTGCGGTGTGCACACACGAGTGAGACCATACAGGTGGGGTCAGTGCCATGTGCACAGGGGTGAGGGCCATGTTGGTGGGGTCAGTGCCGTGTGCACACACAGGTGAGACCACACAGGTGGGGTCAGTGCCATGCTCTCTTCTGTATGAAGAGCTGTGTTCTCTGCTCTAACCTTGGAACACTCAAGGCCATTTCTTGAAGCAACTGTTACTAAATCAGAATAAAGAAGAAATTGCTCAACATATCGACACTTTAATTTCAAAAGAAAGACATCAGACCAACTGTCCACATTGACTTGGCACAGGTTCCCCGAGAATGCGCCAAATGGAGAAAACTTAAAAATAAATGAAGGCATGAGAGGCTGACACAAGTCCCTTGGATGGGCTGTGTCCCTTGGGCCTGGCTGGATTCTCCTGGGTCCCACAACCCGGAGGCAGGGTCTCCACGTTCCCCACCCTCTCCTGGCGGAGGCAGGGCCCCAGGAAGGGGGCGCCCCAGGGCCGTCGTCACCACACTGAGGGCGCAGGTGGAGATAGCACCCTGGGTCAGCGTCACACTGAGCTGTCTCCCAGATCAGCTGCAGCCAGGGCCCATGGCCTCCACGTCCCCTCCCAGTGAGCACCGGGGCCTCCTGGGAGCAGGTGCCTGGACTCCACCAGGTGCCCACAGCCCAGGTGCCCCTTGTGACCTGAGCCCTCCTGTTCAGGGCTCTGTGCAGACAAGTCCGGGTCACGGTGTGCCATTCACCCAAAGAGGCCTGAGGTTTGCCGAGCCAATGCCCGCCTGCCCCCAGGCCTGGGGGTCACAGTGGAGCTCACCCCCAGCACAGCTGGCCATCTGCAGGCAGCCGCGTCTTCTGTCCAGGTCACCAGAGAGCCTGCGAGGCAACATTCCTCCACCCCACCACCCCAGAGCTTCGAGCCGCGGTCAGTCAGACCCTACCACCTCGCCGGGGGCACACGCACTGCCCCTCTTGGATTCCAAGAACAGACCTGGGCAGGGCGCTACTTCCGGCACTGGGGCAGCCCCCACGTGGCTGAGTCCCTGCTTCTGCCCCCGGTGCCCACCTGGGCTCGGCGCAGGCCCTGGCCACCAGTGCACCCCACCTCTGCCTCCTCTGCCGTGTGCGTGTCGGGCCGCGGGCAGCTGCCTGGGTTTCTCGGGAGAGATTTTTGTAGAAAGAGGTCCAGCCTGTCATTATTGACATACTTAAGACTGTTTGATTCCTCAACCACAGCCCAAATATTTTCTTTTCAAATCTCTGTAAGTATCAAGACGTGTTCCACAAAGCGTTCGGTGTGTTCTCAGTGAGAGCAGCTGCGCCGAAAAATGCCTGCCTTGTGTTCTAGGAAAACACTTCAATCACCTCTCGGGGCGCAGCCAGGGGTGCATCTCGGGCGAAAGAAGCGGCCCTTGTTCCCCCGCCGAACAGGACGCTGCCTTGCGCAGTCTGGACATTCTCCCGCGGCGGAGCTCGGAGCCCTTCCAGAAACCAGCCCGGGCAAAATGATTAATTACCCTAATGGGCTCTTTGAGAGCTGTGTTTATCCTGCCATGTGCAACACAGCGGGGGCTCAGAGATGGCTTCCAAACGCCGCAGCTCCGTCCAAGAACACGGAAGGAAAACAGCCGCGGCAGCCCAGGCTGCTCCCGGGCAGCCGCAGGGGCGGCCCCGTGTGCACGCAGCGTCCACCCAGGTCTGCGTCCCAGAGAGCGAGACGGCACCCGTCCTGCCGGGGAGCCTGGGTCAGAGGCCACGGGCGAGCAGCCGCAGGCTCTGTGGCAGGTGTCCCGCGCCGGGCCTGGTGGTGGGGACCCCGCTGGGCTGCCCGCTGCTTTGCTCAGACTTTGCCTTGGCAGCTCCGGTGCCTGTTGCTGAATCCTCGGCTCAACCCGGCCTCGGGGGTTCCGCTCTGCTCGGATGCAGCCGGCCTTCCCCGGTGACCTCAGACGTGGTGTTTTTCTCACTCGCTCACCACATTCAGTTTTCTGGGAAAGGCTCATAAACTAAGGTTACAGCAAATCCACAGACTGCGATTCTTCGGCGTCACTTTCTGGACACGCTGCCGAGCAGCGGGCTCTGGCCTCGGACCGGACGCCTGGGCAGCTGGGATCTGTTGAGGGCGACCTTTCCCAGTGCAAACCGGGCTTGTTGAACGGAGACGACCATCGTAGCTGCTGCTGGTTTCATCATAAACATCTTAGCAAATGCCTGTGATTCGTGGTTCCCGATTCTACTCTCCACTCGTGTAGTTGTTCCACCTGAATCGGCCAGTTCTCCATCCAGCGGGCAAAGACCCGGGGCTGAGTCCTGCAGATGGCAGGCGTTTGTTGAGGGGCTCGGGGGGAGTCCCTCCCGCAGCCCCCGGCTGGCCTGGGAGTGCCAGCCACAGTCCTCTCTGAGCAGACCCCCACCTGGGGCTGTGGGGCCAGCTGGGCGCCCCCTGCTGGGTGGGGAGCTCCTCTCTGCTCTCCCCACACTTCACATTCCTCATGCAAACACTGAGCCCAGTGCCCATATCCAGAGGACGGACATGGAAGTCACTCTGAGTGACCCTGTGAGAGCAGGTGCTGTGACACTGCTGGGGTGGAGGACATTTCGGGGTGAGCCCAGCAGGAGGCACAGCCCCCAGGAAGTGTGGGAGTTGGGATCAATGCCTCTCTGCTTCCTGCTCGCTACATGACCGCCACAGGCTGCCCACAATGGACGCCTAACCAGTGGTCTCCGTCTTGAGGCTCCAAAACGTGAGACTCACAGGCTTTTTCTCCCTGCAGCTAGCTGCCTGTGCCTAACAGCACCTCGAGGCAAGGGGAGGCAGTGGTGCTCTGTACGGAGTCTCCCAGGGGATTCTAGGTGGCACCGGCCGGGGGGAGGGGCAAGGGTGGGAGTGGACAGTGCGCAGAGGGCTTGGAGTCAGAGGTGCCCAGATTCGGGTCCCACCTGCCTGGTGCCAAGCGGCTCCTCAGACATCCCGGATAGAAGTGTCTAGAACACGGCTGACCGGTTAGGGCTGGGAGCTCGGAGCCCACCTGTGGAGCCAGGGCTCCCTCTCACTGTGGCCACCGCTCCTCTGCTACTCCAGGAATGAACAGTGGACCCAGGATCTGTCTCTGCTCCTCTCTCCACAACTGTGCCTTTCAAAAAAAATCTATTAAAAAATACAGAATTCAAAATTCATCAGTGGCTTCCCCAGCAGCGCCTCCAACGCCAGTCCCTCTGAGTTTTGCATTCTTCCCGTCCCGTCTGTATCTCACACATGGACTGGTCATTGCACGGGTCCTGCTTGGAACACGGAATCACCAGTTTCTGACGGAAATGTCAGAGTCCCTGGGGAGAGTTTCATCTTTTGCTGGGCTGCTCCTGGTTGGGAGGTTCGATGCCTGCGTCAGCCAGGAGGCAGAGTGAGTGGCAGGCCCCACACCTGTAGCTGGGTCTGCACCACGGTCTGTTTGCAGGGACAAAGGTCCAGCCCACACTCTTGTCAGAGACGGCCAGGGGCATGAGGGCCCAGGCCTGGCCCACGGGGAGCCCTCTACATTGGCCCACCCCACGGGGGAGGCGTGGCAGCCCCCAGAGTGCTCAGGCAGGGGCCGCCCACGGGCTGGGGGGGCCTGTGGCTGGGAGCCCACGGCCAGGGTGAGGGACCCTCTGAGGCCAGGCCCCGCGCAGGAGCCTGCTCCCCACCGAAGCTCTGCAGAGCTGGGTGACAGCTGTGCCCCACGGACCGTGGCTGGCCTTACTCAGCACTTTGCAAGTTCTCCGCCAGCTCCTGAGAACCTCGCCTTTCCAGAGCTGTGTTTATTTGCAACCCCCCGTGCGCGGTGGGGACCATAACCGGCTACAGAGCACAGGGCTCACCTTGTGAGGGCTGTGAGCCGCCTGCTGCAACCTGCCCGGGGCCCCCTGTTGGGATGGACGCACACATGGAGACTGGATGAGCCCATCCGCAGCAATGACTTCCAGGGCACGTTGGCTGCTCCAACATGATTCACTGAGGCCGGAATTGTGGACAGGAGAATTTTCAGGGCTTATGAGGTGACTGAGGACCGCTAAGGTGACGCAGGCTCGCTGGTTCTCACCAGGTTCTGTCTCCACGGAAGAGAAGGTCCTTCTGGCTTTGGTCACGAGGGGGCATCAGGCACCGCTCTGAGCGAGAGGCCTGGCCCCCACTGACGAGCAGCCCCACCGGGGCCGTGTGTGTGCTCCCAGGAGGGAGACGCTGGTGACGCCATCCCACCAAATCCTCCTGTTCAGTCTGACACAGTGCGTGCTCCCGGGATCCCAGTCCTGAAGCTGGGGCCCGCCGGTGTGGCTCTGTGGGCCTGGACGAGTCTCCTCTGGGAGTCGGGTGTGACTGAGTATGTGGCAGAGACCACCGGGAACACACACGGCACTTCACCACCGGGGCAGGAGCGAAGGCCTGTTGGAGGTCTGTCGGGGCCCCCAGTCCCTGCCGGCCCTGTTCCTCCTCCCTTCTCACTTCCCTCCAGCCACCATGGCCACGTCTGTGCTGTCTGATGAGCTCCTGTCTCACGGCTCTCTGCCCAGGCAGCGTCGTCCACGGACTCCTGCACCAGCTGCTGCCCGTGTGCTCTGGCCTGTGCCCAGCATCACACGCGTGGGGAGAAGTCCCGGACACTCATAGTCCCTGGCTGAGATCTCAGGCCATGCCCCTGTGTGCGTGTGCAGGCAGGGCCATGAGGGTGCAGCATCTGAGCACCAGAGCCCTCCACAAGGCTCTGCCTTTTGCCTGGCCTTCGAGGGCCTGCCTGTCCCTTCTGCCAGCTGTGTGGGCATTTGTGTCCACCAGGTCCTGACCAGTGGGCACACGGTTTGTGGGAACCTTATCCCTGCCCTCATCTCAAGGTCAGGTCCACCCGGGCAAGGAGTGGGGCCTGGGGGAAGCATCCATCCAGGCGGCGCCATGGCTGGGGCCAGGTGCCTGTGCCAGGGAAGTGGCAGGGAAGGCTGTGCAGGGGAAGACATCACCAGTCTGGAGCCCAGCCCAGCTCTGCGTGCCCACGTCAGCCAGCATCCTAGGAGGAAGCCTTAGCTCTCCTTTGTGTCTGGCAGGGGCATTTCATGTGGGAAAACCACATTCTAACAGCTGCCCCTCCAGCTTCTTGGAGCCGTTCGGGTGGTCGTGATAAACCCGTGGTGTTCACCACGTAAGGGGCAGGAATGATCGCCCCTAGGATGGGGAGCAGCTCTGTGCCGGCCCCTCTGCTCCACAGGGTCCTGCAGCTGCAGCCAGGGCCACTGCCCAGGTGTGGTGGTCTCTTATGGCTGGGCAGACGGAGGGGCAGGGAGGCAGACACCTGGCTGTGGGGATGAGATGTTCTAGAATTGACTGTGGTGGTGCTTACACAGTTCTGGTGTCATCCTACAATCCACTGAATGGGGGCCCTGAATTGGATCCACTGTATGATAAGTACCTCTGGTGTATGAGCTGCACCCCAATACGCCTGTTACAACATTTTACCAGTGGCAGGTGCTACGGCACAGGATAGCACAGGACGTCAAGGTGCTGCTTGGGACACCACATCCCATGCCAGAGTGCTGGTTTGCTTCTAACCGGGCTCCCTGCGAATGCACCTGAGAAACAGCTGGTGAGGACTCAAGTCCCAGGGACCCTGGAAACAGAAACCAGGTAATCCAGGAAGTCAGGAATTGTGAGGGTGTTTTCTAAGACTGTCTTACGGAGAAAAACATGCCTCTGCATGTAGCCAAATTTATTCAGTACGTGGGCCTTGCTCCTACAGCTCGCCAGGCATCCAGAACATTCCAGATCATCCAGCCATTCGGGAGCTAAGGCCCATAGAAAACATGCTGACATGCTCGTGAGACATGTGGCTCAGTATCCTGCACCACCCATGCTGAAGGTGCTGTGACTTCCCGCGGGAGAAGGAACCCTCAGACCAGAACTCCTGAGGACAGGGTGGCATCTCGCCGAGCAAATGTGCGGCAAAAGGAGTCGCTGGGAAAAGACAAGCCAAGAGCAGGCGTCCGCCTGTGCTCCGCTCTTCTGCAGTCTCATGCACCCTGTCTGCCTCCCTGCAGCCTTCCAGGGTGGGGGTGCTAGCGTGTGGTGAATCCCAGGATCGACACAGATTCCTTCCCTTGCGACGTAAGACTCGTGGGCCTTGGATAGCTAACGCTCCACAGGGACCTCCTCTGGCTAGAACTGGCTGCCCAGGTGGCCCGGCGGTACCAGATGTCCTCAGATGCTGTGTTAGCCTCCTGTTCACTGGACAATGCTGTCAGCCATGGACTTGTCTTGAGGAAAAGCAGAGCTGGCCACATGGCCACACAGCGCAAATACTCTTAAGAACAGCATGATCTGTCTGCGCCTCAAGTCTGGAGTACACAGTTCTCAGGATAAACTGGCTGTTCCCACCGCCAGTTGACAATCTTGTCCCTTTCATGAAGGCAGGAGGGATCCTTAGCCTAGGGCAGAACCTGTTCAGTTTCTGGAGGTCTCATCTTGTTTTCTGCTGAGGGCCAGACAGTATCGTGGAGGGCAGAACATGCAGGCTGCCTGGGCTTTCGCCACACACGCCAGAATAATCGTGATTATGGAAACGTGGTTGATGGCACCTGTTTAAGTGGGACAGGTAGGATTCTGGCTCCACTGTGTTCTGTAAGCAGCTTTCCTGACACAGCTGCCTGAGCGGCCAGTGACACAAACCCACAGAAAACTGCACACCTGCCGATCTGGGTGTTTCCGTAATTACCAAATGCACTCAGTCACACACATTGCAACTCTGTCTCACCGGCACTCTGACGTTAAAGAGCAGGGCACCTTGGCGAAGGCACCGACAGCACACAGCCGCCAGCCGGCCCCTCTCCGTGGCGCTGGTTCTCTCGGATGTTTTCGCGTGGATGCTCTCGCGTTCCTCCTTCAACTGTCACCTTCCACGTGTCCCACAAGGACCTGCAGAGGGATCAGCCTCTGAGCTGGGTTGACACGGGCTCGGTTGGCTAGCCACTACTCGCTGCTTCAGCTCCACTATTAGGCTGTGCCCAGCCTCTTCCCCTCGCAGAGAGCCCCTGTGTGCTCCAAGAAAATGCAGTCCACATGTTTCCAATGCGTCTGTTTGGCTCATCGAGCTGTTTCATGAGGACTATCTGACATCCAAGAAGTCATTTCAGCCCTTTTTCCTAGCCCCTTCCCCCAATAGCAGCAGTGAAAAAAAAAAGGTCTGAGTTTGATTTTCCTTTTAGAAACCACATGGTCTTAAGTAGATTCAAATCCAGAAGAGGGGGAAGAAAGCCTTCCTCTTAATATTGGAAATTTGTGCATTGCGTTTTAGGAAAGGGTGCAGAAAGCCCGTGTAAAAACGCTGCAAACTGGAGAGTTTTGTTTGATCCTGGCTCCTCCACCTTGGAGAGTTTATTCAAACTAAATACCAAACAGTATTAAATAGTTTTAAAGTGTAAACACACAAAATATCAAACGTTTTCAGAGACCGGACGAGCATGAGAAATATTTTGCTGGTTATTAAGGGAGACGAGATGGCAAAAACATCCCCAAGAAAGCACCCACACGGAGCCCAGGAGGTCAGCAGGAGGGCCCTGTCTCTGTGCCTCCACGCTGGCTTCGCCAGTGAACAGAAGCGGTGGCGACAATGTGCAAGGAAAGCATTCTCTCCTGGAGGCCGTGTGTGCGACCCACCCAGCCCGAGATGCTCCTGGCTGCACAGGGAGCCCGGGCAGCTGGCTGTCCAGTCCAGTGCTGTATGGGCTCAGCACAGCATCTTCAGTTCTGTTCTGGAAAAGGAACAGAGCTCGGAGCACTGAGCCCAGAGCCCAGCGCCGCCGAGGGGAGAGGATGCCTGGGTTTCTGCCACCACTTGCTCTCCCTTTTGCAAATGAGCCATTGCTTGCGGGCCGTGGTTTGGTTGCCTGCAGCCCTGCTGGGAGCCCGGCACCTCCTGGAGAAATGCTCACCGCAGTGCCCTTCCAGTGAATGACACATCTCCCCAGCAGCGGCCTTTCCAAGTGAGTTTCCCGGATGAGGCAGCAGACCACTGACCTGGCAGTGCAATCTCTTGACGGGCTGCCAGGCCCAGACGTGGCCCCACATCCACACGGACTGGCGTGGTGCCCCAGGACGGGGGAGGCTCAGTCCACAGTCCCCTTAAGTGCCCTAGAAAATGCATCCTGGGCTAACCAACCCCAGAGCCCTGCTCTCCTGATGGCAGTCTCTTCTTGGGCCAGCTGTGGACGCCCTGAACAGACGTAAGCTTAGGGCACCGCAGGGCCCTGCACCACAAGGACGGGAAGGTGAGGAGGGGGCAGGTTCTTCTCCACCTCGGGGGATGCCGATACAGCGCTACTCGGGCTGCAGCAATTCCGGATCTGGCTGACCAAGAGACGGACCTTCGTCTGGAAAACTCCATCTCAGCCCTCTCATCTCCCTAAATCATGAGCCATCCTTGCAAACATGTTCAGGAGGGGGACGAGAGCTCTGATGTTCATCATCTGAGCAACAGGGCAGCTCTGGGGGCAGCACTGGGTCCTCCACATGCACACGGTCGATGTCTCCTCAGCAGTGGATGTGGTGCGCTCCAAACCCGGCACACGTGCAAGTTACTTTTCTTTCTTTCTTTTTTTTCTGACAGGCAGTTAGTGAGAGAGACAGAGAGAAAGGATTTCCTTCTGTTGGTTCACCCCCAAATGGCTTCCATGGCCAGCGCTGCGCCAATCCGAAGCCAGGAGCCAGGTGCTTCCTCCTGGTCTCCCATGGGGTGCAGGGCCCAAGCACCTGGGCCATCCTCCACTGCCTTCCCGGGCCACAGCAGAGAGCTGGCCTGGAAGAGGAGCAACCGGAACAGAATCCAGCACCCCAACCGGGACTAGAACCCAGGGTACCGGTGCCACAGGCGGAGGATTAGCATAGTGAGCCACAGGGCTGGCCGTGCAAGTTAGCTTTCCACTGGAGTTGGAGTCACTCATGTTGAGGGCCACGACTGCAAGGTTAAAATGCTCTCCCTGCCTTCATGGTGGGGGCAATCCCTCGACAGATGTTCACGCAGGAATGCAGTAGGACAGTCCCCAGACATTAACCCAGGCCCAGGGACCACAGCTCTTCCTGGCCAGCAGGCCAAGGCCATCTCTCCTCCATTCAGATCCCCATGCATCTCATGTCCCCTGCTAAGACCACGGCCCCTCAGATGGGCCCATTCCTCGCACGTTCCTACCCAGACCTGCGTGGTTCATTCTGCAGTGGCCTGGAGAGAGCCCATTGTCCAGAAGCTCAGTGTACCTCTGAGCACTTACATCTAAAGATAAGATGGCTAACTTCATTTTACTTTATTTTCTTTTTAAGATTTATTTATTTGAAAGTCAGAAAGAGAGAAATCTTCCATCAGCTGGCTCAATCCCCAAATGGACACAACAGCCAGAGCTGGGTCAGACCAAAGCAAGGAGCTTCATCTGGGTCTCCCACATGGGTGGCAGGGGCCCAAATGCTTGGGCCATCTCCCACCGCTTTCCCCAGGGAGCTGGATCAGAAGTGGAGCAGGTGGGACAGAAACCAGCACTCCTGTTCCCATGGCTCCACTCCTTCTTCGGAAACTGAGTCTGTCTGCGCTAACACAACCATCCCAGGCTTTCTTTAGGGTTAGCTTGGTCTCACCTCTTTCTTTTTCTTTTTCCCTTTTTGCGTCTTTGTATCCATAACGTGCTCCTTGCAGACAGCATGTCATTGGGCTGCTTCAGCCAATTTAACAGTGTCCGTCCCTGTGCTGAGAAGCTGAGACCACTTACGTTCAATGAGAACACTGACGTGCCCCTGTGGTTTCTGTCCCTGGTGCCCTCCCTCTGGGGTCACACAGACACAGTTCCTGCTGCCCCAAGGATGGAGCTTCTCTCACAGTACAGACACCCTTCTCCCACCAACCTGCTTGCCGGGGGCACTGTAAGGTCGCGGCTTTGCTTCTGGCTGGAGGAGCTATCACTTGAGGCAGATTTCTGGCTGATTAATCATTCTCAGCTTTTAAATGGCTGCTACTCTGAGCTCTCACTAGCAATGTTTAATCTTTAAAATGACATATAATTCATATCCCACAAAACTCACCGTTTAGAAGTGTATAATTCAGTGGTTTTTAACAAATTCGCAGAGCTTAGCAAGGATCCCCAGTACCAATTCCAGAACAGTTCCCTCACTCCTGGAAGCCATGCCCCCGTTAGCACATTCGCCCTGCACACAGCACTTTCTCAAACCCTGGTTTGCCTGTCTTGGATGTCTCAGGTTATGGTATGTGGTGCCTGCCTGGTTTCACTGCACATCATTCTTTCAAGGCTTATCCACACTGTGGCATGTGTCTACATCATTAATTCACTTGCTGGATAATTCGTGTATCTGTTCATTGGTTCACGAGCCTAAGGGTTTCCATCCCTGGCTGTTTTGGATAATGGTTCTGTGGACACTGGAGCAGGAGTTTCTGTGTGAAAATGCCCTCTAGTCCCGTGAGTACACACCTCCCGTGGCCTTGCTGCCTCACACGCTAACCATGCCCTGCTCTTTGAGGCCTGTTTAAAACTCGGGCTGCGCCATCCCACATTCCTACCAGCACTTACTTTCTAAATGACAGCCAACCTAGCGAGGCTGGGAAGCAGCTCATGGTGGTTTTGATTTGCACTTTCCTGATTTCCAACAATGCTGTGCATCTTTGTATATTTGTTGATTTTTATATCTTTTTAAATATTTATTTGAAAGGCAGAGTTAGAGAGAGAGAAGGGGAAAGAGAGGTCTTCCATCTGCTGGTTCACTCCCCAAATGGTCACAATGGCTGGGGCTGGGCCAGGCTGAAGCCAGGAGCTGGGAGCTTCCTCTGGATCTCCCATGTGGTGCAGGGGCCCAAGCACTTGGGCCATCCTCTGCTGCTTTCCCAGGCTATTACCAGGGAGCTGAATCAGAAGTGGAGCAGCCAGGAATCGAACCAGCAGCCACAAGGGATGCTGGCACCACAGGCAGTGGCTCTACTGGCTACACCCCAGTATGGGCCCAAATGTGTATACCTTCTTTAAAGAACTATCTGCCTGGGCCAGTGTGATGGAACAGCAGGTGAAGCTGTCACCCGGGACCCCAGAATCCCATACTGGAGCTCTGATTCCTGCTAATGCTTCTGGGAAAGCAGAAGATAGGCCAAGTTCTTGTGCCCCTGTCACCTACACGGGAGACTGCAATGGAGTCCCAGGTTCCTGGCTTCAGCCTGGCCCAGCACTGGCCACTGTGACCATTGTGACCATTGAAGGAATGAAATAGCACACGGTAACATGTGCTCTCTACCTTTCAAATAAATAAAATAACTTTTTAAAAAGAAACACATGCCTTTGTCCTATTTTCATTTGCTATTTATATTTTCATTGTTGAGTTGAATGAGTTTCTAAGATAAATTTTGGGTACAAGATCCATCTGATAGGTGAGTTGCAAATATTGTTCCTCATTCTGTGTCTTGTCTTGTCTTACAGGCTGCTTGCAGCACAAAAGCTTTTCATTTTGATGGAGGCCAATTTATTTATTTTCTCTCTTTGACTGCATATGCTTTAGGTGTCGCATCTATACCATACCTAATCCCAGGACAGGAAGATAAACTACCAACCTTCTTTTTCTAAAAACATTTAAGAGCTTAAACTTTCACATTTAGGTTTTGGATCACTTTGAGTTCTCCTCCAACATGTCGTAAGGAGGAGTCCGACCTCAGTATTCCACATGTGGGTTTCCAATTGTCCCTGGACAGTTTGTTGAAAAGACTGTTTCCCCGTTTAATGGCCCTGGCACTGCTGTTACAACCAGATGGGTACAGACTAAGGGTTTACTGCGGGACTGCTGGCCCACTTCCGCCAATTCGTGCTTAAATTAGTACCATAATGTCTTCATTATTGTAGCTTTGCAGTCAAGTCTTGAAACTGGAAAGTGTGAGCACTCCCACTTCATTCTTTAAGATGGCTTGGCTATTCTCAGACTCTTTAATATCCAAAAACTTAGAATCAACTTGATTTCCATAGAAAGAAAAAAAGGAAGTTGGAATTGTGATAGGTGTTTCATTGACTTTATGGAACAATTTGGGGAATATCATTATCTTGACATTAAGTTACTGAGCCCATAAATACGTCTTTCAATTTGTTGTCTTAATTTCTTCCAAAAATATTTTATAAGATACAATGTACAAGTTGTACACTGCTTTGATTATACTTATTCTTAGTATTTTATTCTTTTTTTAAGATTTATTTATTTACTTGAAAGTCAGAGTGACACAGAGAGAGAAGGAGGCAGAGAGAGAGAGAGAGAGAGAGAGAGAGAGAGAGAAAGGTCTTCCATCCGCTGGTTCATGCCACAACGGCCAGAGCTGTGCTGATCCAAAGCCAGTAGCTTATTCCGGTCTCCCATGTGGGTGCAGGGGCCCAAGGATCCGGGCCATCTTCTACTGCTTTCCCAGGCCATAGCAGAGCTGGATAGGAAAAGGAGCAGCCAGGACTCCAACTATGGGAGGACGGCAGCCCCACCTGCTACGCCACAGCATTGGCCCCAGCATTTACCCTTTTTAATTCAATTTTAAATGAAATTGTTTTAATTGTATACTGTTTTTTTCCTTTCTAATGTATAGAAGTAAATGGTTACTGTATGTCATCTCACGTCCTGTATCCTTGCTTAACTTAGTTATTACCTCTTATACCATACGTGCATTCCTTAGGTTTCTAAACATACAAGCTCATGGCATATACAAACATAACATTATTTCTAATTTTCCAATTTGAATGTCCTTAACTTTTTTCCCACTTAACTTCCCTGCCTACAATATCTAATTTAATGTCATATGGAAGTTTAAAGAGGGAACATTCCTTTCTTATTCCTAATCTTGGGAAAAAGTATCCAGTCCTTCACCCAGAATGTAAGCTATGGGTTTTCCTAAATGTCTTTATCTGGCTGAGGAAGTTTTCTCCAGCCCTAGTTTGCCAAATGTTTTCATCAAGAAAAGGTATAACACTTTTGCCGATACTTCTCTGCATGTGTTGGAAATATTTCTGTAATGTCATCCCTTTAGTCTATTGGTATGGTTATAATCATTAATTTTCAGATGTTGAGACCATTTTATACTCTTTTAATAAATTACACTTGGCCATGGTGTTTAATTCCTGCTTTTTTAATTCTGGATTTAGCCTGCCAGTATTTTGTGGAGGATTTCATAATTGGAAAGTTATTGGTCTGTAATTTTCTTTTCTTTTTTTTTTTTTTTTTTTGACAGGCAGAGTGGACAGTGAGAGAGAGAGACAGAGAGGAAGGTCTTCCTTTGCCGTTGGTTCACCCTCCAATGGCTGCCGCGGTCGGCGCGCTGCGGCCGGCACACCGCGCTGATCTGATGGCAGGAGCCAGGTGCTAGGTGCTTTTTCCTCGTCTTCCATGGGGTGCAGGGCCCAAGCACTTGGGCCATCCTCCACTGCACTCCCGGGCCACAGCAGAGGGCTGGCCTGGAAGAGGGGCAACCGGGACAGAATCCGGCGCCCCGACCGGGACTAGAACCCGGTGTGCCGGCGCCGCAAGGCGGAGGATTAGCCTGTTGAGCCACGGCGCCGGCTGTAATTTTATTTTCTTGTGACATCCTTGTCTCCTTCGGGATCTGGGTAATACTAGTCTCATGGGGTGACTGATCTATGACTTGAGGAAGGGTTTATAAAGGACTGAGTCAGTTCTTACAATGTATGTTGCAGGTGTCACCGCTGGAGAAATTCAGTCATGGTTTTTCTTGGTGGGAGGTCTCTTGATTTCTAACTCAATTTGTCTCTCCTGGACCTGCTCGTCTGTCCTCCTTGGTCAGTTTTGGTCATCTGTGTCTGCTCGACCTTCACTGTTGCCGTAGCATTGCCCGATTTCAGTTTGGTTTGCTCGGTTTCCTGGTTTTCTAAAGTGGAATGTTGCGTCATTAACTTCGTATCATTCTTCTTTCTAAAGGAGTTTATTTGTCTTCCTGTTGTGTAGACTAACATTTTCCATCAAGTTGAAAGGTTTTCAGCTACTGTTTCTCCAAGATTTTTCTTTCTATTCCACTCCCTCTTCCTCTTGCAATCCCATCATGCATCCACTGACATGCAGGGAGTCGTCTCACGGGACTCGGAGGCTTCCTTGCTTTTCTCCATTCTTTTTCTTTCTGATCTCCGGGCTGAAAAACCTCTCATTTGAATTCTCAACACCATGGGCTCCTCTTCCAGACTGCTCATATCTGCTGCCGTTTCCACTTTTATTGTTCTCAACTCCAGAATTTCCATCTACGTTCTTCAAATCGTGTAGCTCTTCTCTGACACTCTCTATTTCGTGAAACTGTTCTTTTCTTTAGTTCTGAACTTGAGTGTTTAGCTGTCTAGCCAAGTTAAAGATGTGGCGTTGTGTGTCCAGTGTCTTGAGGTCTGTTTTGGGTTGCAGTGAACTCTCCTGCAAGTAGCTGGCTCTTTCTGTTCTTGCTTTTACAATTCATTAAATGAGCCGACAACAATGTTTTTTCTAGGAATAATTATTTCCTGTGATTGAAGCAAGGCCTCTCTGATGGCTCTAACCAACGTTCCATGAATTATGAGTTTTCCATTGCGGCTGGTGGGAGTGGACACATCCTGTCGCTCATGTGAGGGTGGCAGGCCACATCCCCTCATCTTTCTGCAGGACTCTTGCCCCATCTGTGCCCCAGTGGATACTCTGCAGCAGACTGTGGGCCTCTCAGAGATGCTTGGTTCTTTCTAGGTGCAGTGTTTCCCTCTCCAGAATGTGGTCTTGTGAACTTCAGGTCTCACCAAACTGTCAAGCCTGTGTCTCTACTCTGGGATCGCCACGTTCCGCCTGGCTCTTCCTCCCTGTGCCCCAGCTGGAAAACTCTCAGGCCTGGAAGGAGAGGCAACCACTGGGCCCTCTCATTAGCTCCCCGTTCCCATCAATCCCCATCTTGCATCTTTGGAGTCCACTGTCTTGAAAATCACTCTTGTGCTTTTTTTCTGAGTTGATGGCTACTCTGTGCGAGAAGGGAATCCTGACACTGCTCCTCCGCCTTGGCTGCCTGGTCTGTCCACACCAGACTTCAAAGGCTGTTTTGGGGAACAGAGTAGACAGCTTTTCCTGCTTGATAAATGAGCTTAGCATTATGCTAAAATAAAATTAGACGATATTATTTCTTAAAAAGAATTACGGACAAGATTTTACTCAGCACCATACATGTCAAAAATTTTCACAATCTTTCAATTAATTCTAACAATTTTTAAATGAGTAATATATCACGACCAAATAGAGTTCATTTTATGCACACAAGATTTGATTAACATTTTTTATTTAATTAATGCAAGATACTACAATGACCAATTAAAGGAGTAAAAATGATATGCTCATGTGCCCAAAAACACTTAACAAATTTCAACATCAAATGTCACCAATCGTGGCGGTAATGAGTAGTAGTTATGAACAGTAATGAATAATAGTTCAGAGAGAAGAAAGTGAGGACAGCAAAGCACACGTTAATTGGAATCCCTAAACCACAAAGTGGGCAGTCTCAGGGGATCCTTGGATTCACTCCTGAAGAGGGCTTCTCGTGGCCCTTCCCAGACACCCACGTATAATTACCTAGCTGACGCACACTTGATTTAAAAAACCCTCAGCAAATGCAAACTTGAGACACCAAACAGCATTTCCAGTCTGGTGTGAAGAATCAAGAGAAAGCCACAGACCCCATCATGCAGACCCCAGACTCCATCGCAATTGATGACAAAATGCTGGGAGCTTCTCTAAGATGTGGGGACGAGGGCGTCTCTTTCATCATTTTTATTCAAAACTGTTCCAAAAAATCTCCCTATTGAGGTAAGCCAATGAAGACAGATAAAAGCACAGAGATTATTAAGGAACAAAAATATTTATTTAAAGAACACGAAACTACTTTTGTAGAAAATACTATGAAATCTTCCCATCAGCTACTAGGATAAAACAACTGAAGAGGTGGCAAGACACAATTATGTTTCTATAAGCTAGCAGGAAAGCCATGGAAAAATAAAATAGAATTACTTCCATTTATAATCCCAGAGAAAGTATAAAATAAGTGTTTATATATAAATTTAATACATGAAAATCTTCAATATTCAGAATTTTAAAATAATTCTGCTGGGAGAAATTAGGAAAAGAACAAAATAAATGACCAAACATATGATGTCCATGGACCTTACAACTCAATATTGAGATCTCAATTGTCCACAAATAGATTTAACACAAGCTCCATCAAATATAATAATATTTAAATGGGGATTGATGAATTGATTCTCAGATTTATGTGGAAAGTCAAATGATGAAACAGGCAAGGCAAACTCCAAACAGAACACTGTTGGGAGAGTCACAGTGCACGGCTGCAGGACTTACAATGCAGCTGCAGCATTGGGACTATGACCACTAGAGCAGTGCGAAGCAGAGAGGAAAAGCTTTTCATCAAATGTGTTTGCTCATCTGGATAAACATATGGAAAACATTTAACCTAAACCACTACCTCATAATACTAAGGCATGAATTAAAGATGCATCAGAAAAGCTAAAATTATAAAGTTTCTGGAATACATTTCTTACAGTGGATATGAAAAGCATTACACCTAAAGGGAAAAACTGAAAAACCTCTGTTCATTAAATTACATAGCCAAGTAAATAAAAATGCAAGCCACAGACAGGGAGAAGATGTTTGCAAAACATGTATCTGACAAAGGATTCATATGAAAAGCATTTGAGTATCCTCCACAAATAAATGGTCAAAATACAAGTGAACCTGCTAAAATAGACAAAAATACTGGGATGTGTCACAAAGATATACAAAATGCCAATAAACACTAGAAAAAGTCCTCAACATCATTAATCTTGGAAGAAACCCAGTTAAAACTACACTGAGGTAGCATTTCACTAATCGCAGAACAGCAAACATTAAAGATTGAGCATACCAAGTGCTGATAAGGTGGTAGGGCAACTGAAATTCTCACTATACACTGCCACTGGAAGTGTAGGATAGTTGAACTCCTTTGGAAAACAAATTTCTGTTTGTCATCTGATATCCTAGCTCAGTAATTCCCAAGTCTGTTATCCAAAATGAAGGCACACCGGTGGCCCCATCCACCAGCAGACAAGGGCAGTTTAATCTGTGTTTTTATCCAAGCGAAATGAGACTTGTTAGGCATAAAATAACTTCTGTAGAACCTTTTTCATAATACCCAAAGTTCAGAACAACTCAAACATCAGTGAAATGGAGAAACAAGTTGTGGTGTTCTCACACAATGGAACACAAACCAATAACAAGAAGAATGAACCAATTCATGCAACTACTTCTAGAATCTCTAGTTATCCTGAGGGGAAGAACAGACACAGGTGAGTTCGACTGCATGAGGGTGGAAGCCAAAACACAGGCTGACTATGGAGGACGAGACTGACCTGAACTTAGGCAGGCAGGATTTCCCATGTGTCTGACAGACTGCACAGGTCTATTGTTCTTTTTAAGGCATCACAATCCTTGTACTTCCCTATGTATAGATTTTATCTGTTAAAACAGAAGCTTAAAATTGACAGGGCATTTCAACTTGAAGAAACAATACCAACAACGGCCTAAATTAGAAAATGAAATGGAAAA
This sequence comes from Sylvilagus floridanus, assembly GCA_949820135.1. NCBI lineage: Eukaryota > Metazoa > Chordata > Mammalia > Lagomorpha > Leporidae > Sylvilagus > Sylvilagus floridanus. The sequence goes on from OX463227.1 coordinate 1,248,966, forward strand.
ACACCAGGCAAAGATGTGACCTATTAGAAAAGGAACAAGCCCAAGACTTTTTCAGAACAATGTAGGAGACTTATTTTGTTAGGAAAATCCTTCTTCAGTGATTCATGGTTTCATTTCTGGAAGTCTGGACACTTGTTGCCATGCTGAAACGTTACAGGAAGAATGATGTCGTCTTGGAGACAAAGCGTTCATTGTCTGCAGCTGACCACACAGGGTGACAGAACACTGTATGACTCTTGACTGTTCGGTTGAAAAGTGAGGCCATGTCACACTCTATAAGCAAACCCACCCACTCACAGGTTTGCATTCATTAAATTTTCTCCTAAACTTGTATCTGCCTTTTCCTGCACTTTCAAAGCACAGTTCATGATACCCTTCTGCCATCTGATATCCTAGCCCAGTAATTCCCAAGTCTGTTATCCAAAATGAAGGCACACCGGTGGCCCCATCCACCAGCAGACAAGGGCAGTTTAATCTGGTGGACTTGTTAGGAATGTGTGCCAAGATTATGCAGCATTTTCTTAGCATTACCCTGACCCTGGCACTGTTGGCTCAGTCCCTGTGGAAAGGGTCAGGAACTCAGCTTCAGGTCAAATGATGGGAACTGCACTTGCTGTGTCTGGATTAGTCCTGCGATTGGTCACTGAGCTGCTTCCTACACTGCGTCCTCTGATCATATTCTTGACCTTCTCTGCCACCAAATCCTGATTAAACAGGCTGCGGCCACACCTCTCCAGAGGATACACAGGGCTTCTGCTTATTTACTCCCTTGCCAACTCCTGGCATGCTTGGGCCACATCTGGTTGAAAATTACTTCCTCTGGCCTCCCAGGTATGGTTCCCTCCTTTGCCATATGCCTGGGGAGTGGAGTCCCTAGCCCTTTTGCCACCCAAATTACAAACATGCAGCACACAGCCAAGCGGGTAGTTGGAGGAAGCCCTAGGAGAGGCAAGAGCTGGAGAAGGAAGTGTTCCCAGCCAGTGTCATCGACATCCCCAGGTGCATAACCATACCTTTCACACAGAAGATTCCTGAAACAAGGAATCTTGCACCTGCAGCACACTGTAGTCCACCTTCCACCACCACCACTGGACAGTCCACCATGGAAGTCCACAGCAGCCAGAAGATGAAGCCGTCTCCAGCATGTGTGGACCAAGAATCCACGCAAGGAGGACATGATGGAGAGCAGCCATTAGGGCTTCCTGATTCTCCCAACAAGGGAGGTTTTGAGAACATCCAACCCCTCTTGTGTTCAGCTCCACATCAAACAAATAAGCATCTGCAGAGGCCTACATGGCCAGTGCATCCACGAGCTGCAGCCACAGCTCTGTACACAGCGCAGTGCCGTTCCCTTCTAAATGTTTGACACCCACATGAGTCACCGTGGCTCTGGGGGCAGGAAATCTGCTTACTCACTTCCAGGTAACAACGGACACATCCTTGGGTTCTTACTCATTTCCTGTTAGAATTTTCGTTCCTCACAGGGTGGACTCTGCTCCAGTGGGGCCCATCTTCCTTCTGGTCATGGTCTAGGGGAAAACACGGGCCTGCTCCTCCCTGGGCACTGCCTGGGTCATCAGCCTCCCTCTTGCCACGCCCACGAGGTGGCTGTGGTGACATCAGGCCACAAAGAAGGCCACAGCAGGCCACCTCGACTCAGCAGCCCTGCGACCAGCTCCCTCCCTCTCTGGCAACCTTTGGGAGGAGGTACTGAAAACTGGCCTTTGAGACCATTTGCACTGCTGGAACAAAATGCTAAAAACTGAGCAGCTTACAAACAACAGACACCTATCTCACAGCTCTGAAAGCTGGAAGCGAAGGACCATGGCGCTGGCAGGCTCAGCAGCTGGTGAGGCTTTGTGGTTCACAGGTGCTGACTTCTCACTCGGTGTCTGGGAGCAAGAGCTCTCTGGGGCCTGTTCTATGCCTCCTCAATAGCACCAGGAGGGTCCCTCCCATATACCTGGTCACCTCCTAGACCTCTCCTGACCCCAGCACTTTGGGGCTGGGGCTTGCACAGACTTCTGTGCAGCACAGACACTTGGACTGGAGCACCAGGCCCTGCAGCACAGGCCCTCAGGACCCCTGCTCCCAGGCGCACTGTCACCTGGTCCTGGGGATGGCCGGGGGAAAGCAGGCATTGTCTCTAAGGCTGGCTCCCGCTGCCACCTCCCCTGGGGAAAGCCAAGTCCTTCAACGTTCAGAGTTCTTGCTCCAACCCCAAAAGTTTCTGTTACTCCCTGCTCAACGCTGTTTAGAATGGGGCTGCAGTAGCAGACAGGGCTCTCGGTCCGGCTCTTTCTCACCCTTCTGCTTCCCGCCTTTCTCCCTGGGGACAGCAGAGAACACTGCCTTTTCTGCCATCCCTCTCAGTTTTCTGTCACTTGCCCACCCTGAGCTTGAGAACACTGAAACGCAAAGTTCCCACAAATTAAAGCTGCATGTCTAAGACAATCACATCTGCCACCAAGTTCAGCAGCCTCAGAATTCGAGTCATGTTAACTATGCACTTTGTTGTGCTCTGCCGTAGATGGCTGCTTCAGCATGCCCCAGGCATCAGTCAGAGAAAAAGCTCCTGCTTAGTGGAGTTGCGGGAGGCGCTGCCTCTGACAGGCGGCATGCACCTGCTACCACCACCTTCACCAGGATCTCCTCAGGAGCACTCAGACTGTCTCCAGCCCTGCCTGGACCTTCCTCCAACAGCTGGGTGAGCTGCTCTGCCTCCCTTCTGGTGAATATTTCTCCTGGTGGGGCCAGAAAAAATACAGCCAAGGAGACACAGCCACAGGGCAATTATGGCTTGAAGAGATGTAAAAAGGCACAGTAAAGGCTGGTGCCGAGGCTCACTAGGCTAATCCTCCGCCTTGCAGCACCGGCACACCGGGTTCTAGTCCCGGTCGGGGCTCTGGATTCTGTCCTGGTTGCCCCTCTTCCAGTCCAGCTCTCTGCTGTGGCCCGGGAGTGCAGTGGAGGATGGTCCAAGTGCTTGGGCCCTGCACCCTATGGGAGACCAGGATAAGCACCTGGCTCCTGCCTTCGGATCAGCGCGGTGCGCTGGCCACAGTGCGCCTGCCGTGGCGGCCATTGGAGGGTGAACCAATGGCAAAGGAAGACCTTTCTCTCTCTCTCTCTCACTGTCCACTCTGCCTGTCAAAAAAAAAGGCACAGTAAAAAAGGCAAAGCATTAACACACCTTAATATTTTTCCCAATTCATAAATAACAGCATTATTTTGCAGCCTATATAGTCTCTTTCATTTTACCGATACTTATCTTTGAAAGGTAGTTTGGTAGCCTAAGACAATGCTGAAAGATCAATACTGTGAAAAGTGAAAACATGCAGATTCATATATAAGTCTACATCAACATATATGTAAATAAGCCGATTTCTTTACCAGAAAGCTATTATAGCAATTATGATCAATGTGTGTCAAAATATTAGTTATGCTGCCAAGTATCTTTCCAGGATTGTCAAGTTTAAGATGTTAATGTTTTAGAAGAAATTTAGCCTAGCCCATGGGATGGCCCACCCCCCAGCAGAGCACCTGGGTTTGGCTGGTGGCTGCTGACTCCAGCTTCCTGCCAGTGCAGGAAGGAGGCGGCAGTGAGGAGTTCCCGCCACCCCTGAGAGATCAGTTTGGAATTCCCAGCTCACTGCTCTGGCCCCGGCTCAGCTCCAGCTACTGTTGAGCAACTGGGACATGAACCAGTGGGAGGGGGCTCTCTCTTGTCTCTCAAGTAAATAAAGAAAAATTTTGAGAAGATATTAATGTATACAAAAAAATTTATTCAGTCTAGACCATGAGTACAAGGCTTGGATGACTTTCAGTATTTTAGAACTTTGTACAGATGATAAACAAGACTCAAACATTTGAAATGTATTTACACAAAATGAGAACACTCTTTATGAATCAAGCGTGTCACTCTTTGTATTTGCATGGGTGTCATGAGGAGGTAGGAGGTTGTGCATATATTGGTTCTGGGCCACAGAAAAGGAGAAAAATATGTAATGAGAGCTCTCCTCATTAACTGACCTGCAGAGTGGTCAGTTTCCAAAAATAATGTAACCGACACACAAACACTTTCCAAATGATATGTTTCCTTCTCGCAGCAAACCCTTGAGCTCACCTTTTTCTTCACTGTCCCTGGTGCAGTGAAAAGAAGCCATAGCTCAGGCCAAACAAGGAACACGAAATTCTCACTAACTATTTCCTAAGCATTTACAGGGCAATTACTGTCTTTATGCTGATTTTTGTTAATATGGACTTTAAAATTATTTACTTATTTATCTGAAAAGTAAGAGACAGAAATACACACAGTTCCCATGCACTGGTTCACTGTCCAGTGGGAGCAGGGAGCCAGGACCTGAGGAATCAATCCCGCTCTCCGTGCGGGTGGCAGGGCCCCATGTCCTTGAGCCACTGCTGCTGCGTCTGGTGACCTGCACTGGCAGGAAGCTGGAGTCAGGAGTGAGGCATCCAGCCAGGGACCCCACTGTGGAACAGGAACCTCCCAACCACCAGGCTAAAGCCCTACTCCGTATCAGAAAGCACTTCAGAAGGAAAAACAGCAGGAACACCTAGATAAACTCGAGTGTCCAGGTTACCGGTTTTTATTGTTAAACATCACAAAAATAGCAAACAAGCAATGCTCTCCATCTCCATGGCTGCGAATACACAGCTCAGGTGGATGCATTTAGGATGCTTGCGAGCTTCACGTTGGTAACAGCAGCAGCTTTTTCCTCACCTCTCCCTACATTATGTGGATGGTAAGCTAGCTTTTCCTTCTTCCGCAGATGCTAAGCGTTGTCTACAACTTGCTTCATCAGCCGTCAGGCTATAAAAAGGACCCCAATGTAAAGATGCCTGTCGGTATCGCTTCTCAGCCTTTTGGCTAAGATCAAGTGAAGATGCCTGTTGAGTGACGTTAACTCTGTAGCTCAACTCCAAGACTTTCAGTAGAACCAGGAAAAATGGAGGAGGAAACCCAGCTCCACTTCCCAACCACATCACAGTGAAATGCTCTCTCAATTTCCTTCCAATTTCTATCCACGTTTCATCTCTCTTGTGCTTTCCTCTTATGATAAGTTTTAGGAATTCAGGAACTGAAGGTTCAAAAAGACACGAAGAATATGTGCTAACGAAACACCTCCAATCAAGAACTTTTCTCTTCACATAATTAGTCACTCCATTCTATGGACCTGGTGGGGATTGGTCCAGATTTCACATCTATGTTGGAGCACACTTCTAGGTCACTGGGAATGTCACCACCACCATTCGAAGAAATGACAATCTGTACCTAACACAACCTTGTAAAGAGAAGGAGACAGAGTTGAGGGAATTCAAACCCCAAGAACTACACAGGTTCCTATGGTGGTTAAATATTACATCTTACTGTCATACTAGGATGTAATGGGGGAATCTCAAAGGAAAAATGTCACTGTTGTAAAATAAAATTGACAATTAAGAAGTTGATGCTGTGATCATCTTACTCCTTGGCCTTCCAAAGTATCAGAGGCAATTTCTCAGCCGTCCCCCACTTAATCACTCACTGTACAATGTTTTCATTTTTGGTCATCACCACAAATGATGACCTAGAGGGGATAAAAAAAGCAGCAACCAAGTCATTTATTTGCCTCAAAATCAAACCAAATATTTGTTGGAGGTTGCAAATATTTAGATAATTTACCCACTAATTTTTATTTTCCTTCATGTTTTGCACATCCTTTTCCAGAGCCAAAATCCCCTTTCCTCCACTTTATTTGTTGATTTAAATGTCTTAAGCATAAGGAAACATTAACAAATGGATTTTTAAAAATAAGAACAGTGTTGTTCATTTGAGTCTAGTGAAAAACTTTATTTTTCTCACCTTTTCAAATGTTTTTCTTGAAGCTTAGTTTTCAACATTTTAACTGTGACATGTCTGGGTCTGGCCTGCTTTGAGTTTAGTCTGTGGTTCACTGAACTTTAGCATTCTGTAAATTTGTGTCTTGAGTCATATTTGGGAAGTTTTTAGTCACTACTTCTTCAAGTAATTTTTCTTCAAGCATCAGAGTCTTTTTCCTCTGATTCTAGTACTCCAATAACAGGAAATGAGGTCTCTTCTTATAGTCCCAGAACTTTCTCGGGTGCTGTTCATCTTTCAATTGTGTGTTCTTTCTGTTACGCAGCTTGGATAATTTCCACCACTCTATTTTCAAGTGCTCAGCTTTTCTGTCTCACATTTGCACCCCACTAGTGAGCCCACCCGAGAACTTTTCACCTATTTGATTCTTTTTTATAGTTTCTCATGTTCTACTGAGGGCTTCTCTTTACATTTACTTCAAGAGTGCTCACCTTGATTTCAAACATGCTTGTAATAGTTGCTTTAAAGTCTTTGTGATCAGCATTTGATGGCTGTCTTGTCCTCTGTATATGGAGTCACTCCAGACTGTGTCTTGGCCATTTTTGTATTATTTTATGAAATTCTATGGAGTGTTAAGGCTTGTTTTTGCTATCATTGTTTTAGCAGATAACTGACTTAGGTTGAGATTGTCTCACGGGATGGGCACAGCGTTCCAAGTTCACTGCAACCTCATTTTGCTGTGTTGCTGGGGAAGCCCCTGGCCTGGCCTCAAGGGGCCGTCAAGGCGCTGTAATTTACCTGTTGCTGGTGCTCCCGTCTGGTACTCTGTTGCAGGCCTTGGGTCTCTCCAGCACATGAGAAGCTTGGAAGTGTGCCTAGGCTGAGTAGGTTCACACACAGAACCAGAGGATTCCTTCTCAGGCTACCTCTTCCCTGAAAACCCTCCCAGCTCTCAATGGGCTTTCTCTCAGGGTTTGGGACTCCTGTGCCATGGTCATTGATGTTCAGTAGATGATGAGAAAAAAAAAAGAGGTGGAGGACCCCTGCTCTGCAGAATACAGGTCCTCTTCATCCAGAACTCCTCTGGCCAGGCCTGGTTTCCATACTGCCACTGCTGCTGTGAGCCCTGGAACTTGAGTGACCACAGGCACAGGCCAGGAGAGAACAATGGTGGAGAAGGAAAAGGCCAATGGGAATGCTCCACACTTAGTCTTGCAGGGACCCCTTTCGCTGCCTGTGCAACCCCTTGACGTGGTTGCCTTCAGATCACAGCTGGAAGATAAGGGAGGGAAACCAGACAGGAATTCCACCCAGCAGAGCTTCTTTTGACTGCTACTCCCCTCCTCAACATGACTGCTGCAGTAGCTTCCAATCCTCCAGCAACTTCCTCTTGGCTTTTGGGATCAGTGTTGTAACTGGGAGGAAAAGTGGCAAAGATTCTTTGCTGAACCAAATCTGAGTCAGTTTTCTCTGCTTTCTCCCAGGCCCATGCATGAACTCCCTCGTAAAATTCAGTTTTAGCAATGAATCCAGCTAAGTCCTTTTAGCAGGAACCCCACTGGGCATATCTGATCCCCTCAACAGCTGACCAGGTGTCATCCCCCACCACTCACCTCAGATGACCACTGGCCGCTCTGGCCATCCCTGGCAAGAAGCCTGTGAGGTTAGTGCAGTCAGGACGCCCCACCCGTAGTGGTGACTGCTCTTAGCTGTTTCCCACCCTGTTCCTGGCTGTTGACTCCACCTTGCCCTGCTGCCTCTAGAGCTGCAGCTGTCCCTGAATGAGGTCTGGCTCCACTCCAACAGGTGCCACTGGGTGACGGGCTCACTGCACCTCAGGTAGCACAAGGTGTACATTCTTCACATTTAACACTTTTCACATTACATATGTGGACTATGAACCACAGCTAGGTGATGGAAAGAAGGGAGGGGGAGGGAGGGAAGGAGGGAGGGAGAGAAGCCAAGCATCCAAAGTTTCCCCAGAGGCTCATCCTCCCATTTTTAATGAATAAAAATAACCACAGAGCAGGTCGTGGAGCAACCAGGAAGAAAGCGCAGGGAGAGGGGAGTGATCCCCCCCACCGCCCCAGGCATGAGAAGACACAGATGTGACCTGAAGGAGGAAGTAAATCCAAACAAGACTTGAATCCTCTCTTCTGGTCAGCAGAAAGGAGCAAGCTCCGTGTGAAGGTTAACATGTGGTTGATGCAGGACCCACTCAAGTGACCTGGGCCCAGCTCAGTGGTCAGATTCCAGCTGGGATCCACGGGTCCATGACAGGGAGCGTCATTTATCATCGCAGTGGGCGCTGCAGCTGGGCCTGAGAAGGCAGATCGGATCTCTCACAGGTGGGAGCACTGTGTTCAGAGAGCGACCGGCCACTCTGAAGAGAGGCTGTTGCTAAGTCCGGGGATGTACACTTGTGGGACCAGACAAGGAACGTACAGTCCCAAAACAACGGACTGCATAGAGCCCGTCACGGTGTGTCCACCCTCTGTCTTCAACCACACAGGGTCCCTCCACTCATGTTTAGAATAATGCTATTTTGAACAAGTGCTGTATGTTTTTACAAAACCAGAGATTAGAGTTTCTGCACTGCTGAAACGTCCCTGCTCCCAGAAGCAGCAGGAACACCGTGGGGCCCTCGGGATTTCAGTTTTCTCATTTTTAAAACAGGGACACTAATTCCAGCCTTCCCACTCTGGCCATGTGGCGGTGAGAACTACACAGAGTATCTGTCCATGACGGGGAACATAATGCAATGAAATGAACACCAGTTACAGGAATGTGCCGTGCACAGTGGAAATGCAGAGCTGCCCTCTGAGGTGATGACAGGAGCCCCCACGCAGGCCCTGGAGTGCAGATGCCAGATCCCATCAGGCAGGCCTGAGACTGACTCACTGGGGAGTGCACATCGTCCTGCAAGATCCTAATCACTGGCTTCCTGAACTGTTTGCTTCTCCAATGCACCCAGGGGACAGGTTTATCTTGAGGGTTTCATTTAGGGGATGTAGGTCTGAGCAGGGAACTCCAGGTCTGGAGCAGCCCCCAGGCTGACTGAAGCCCAATTGGCCATCACACGACCAAGGGAGGCTACGCGGGCGGCTCACACAGGGCCTGGGTGGCTGGCTTCCCACCTGCCCACGGCTAGCACACACGTCACTGTGATCCTCATCTCACAACCTGGCCAGGCCAGGCCAGATCTCACCACCTGCGGGGAAACACAGAAGGAATGTGCAGGCCTCAGCACTTGGCACCAGAGACGTGCGGCTCCTTTGCTATTTTTGCAGACCAGCAGCCCCCCTTCTCGCAGCCGCCTTGGCAACCCCAAAGCACCCTCATTCAGGAGGGTGGGTGTTCTGGACACTCAGGGGCCTGCTGTCCCCTCATCTGTCCACAGACTACGCATTCTCCTTCCTCCACCCTCAACCCATGTGCTCATCACTTGAGCTGGCATCAGGGACAGCAAGTCACCGGCAGCTGACAGCACTGCTGAAGAGCATTGCAGACTCTCCTGCGGCCACTGCCACGCTGACTTCAAAGCAGCAACACCATCACCATCACACTGACACTGGTGCCTCCAGCTGCCACAGGAATTCCTCTCAGCAACCACACAGCTACGCTGAGAATACTTAAACGACGAAAAAGATGGGAGTTTGTGCATTGCTAAAAAGATTGTTCCTTTTTTCTCACAGATTTCCTGAAAAGCTAGAGTGTTTTTCTGCTGGATTTAACTGAAATTCCAATACTTAGAGAAATGAAAAGGTCTGGTTTAGCCAAATGAAAATTTAAAAATGAGATTGAAAAAAGAATCCTTTCTGAAATCATGAAGTACCTCAACAAAAAGCAAACATCCACCACAGCTCCCCACGGCAGGACTCACCCCAGCCCCCTGACAGTGTTGCTTTCCTTCCCTCTGACGTGATCTGCAGTCAGCCCCACTGTGAGGAGTCAGATGGGCTAACAGGCAGTCAGGCAGGTCCCAGCTTCTTTTCCCCAAAAGTTTTCTTTAGCAAGGTCAAAAGCACCTGCCCCACTCCTCGGGGGGGGGCTCCATATCTTATCAGGCGAACAGCAAGGGAGTGGTGACTCCACCCTTGTGAGCTCTCAGTTTACTGTAAAACAAATGAGGTTTCCCTCCCTCTGATGGCTCCTTTGCTTTCTCCTGAGCAAGCCAGAGTGAAAAGACTGCAAATCAGGTCTTTCTGTGGGTTTGTCCTGCCTTGCACTGATTGACACTTTCTTCCCCCAAACTCTTCAAAAACCCCACTACCACTGGCCCCTGGGGGCTTTGCCTCTCTTGGAGCTGCCCCTCTCCTGGCCACTGTGCAGGAGGTCTCTGACTTAAATAAATCTTGCTTTTAAATACATCTTGAGCCGACACCTCGGCTCACTAGGCTAATCTTCCACCTGCGGCGCCAGCACCCTGGGTTCTAGTCCCAGTCTGGGGCGCCAGATTCTGTCCCGGTTGCCCCTCTTCCAGTCCAGCTCTCTGCTGTGGCCCAGGAGTGCAGTGGAGGATGGCCCAAGTGCTTGGGCCCTGCACCCGCATGGGAGACCAGGAGAAGCACCTGGCTCCTGGCTTCAGATCAGCATGGGGTGCCAGCTGCACCATGCTGGCCGTAGCGGCCATTGGAGGGTGAACCAACAGTAAAGGAAGACCTTTCTCTCTGTTTCTCTCTCTCACTGTCCTCTCTGCCTGTCAAAAACAAAAACAAAACCAAAAAACAAAAACAAACAAACAAAAACATCTTGAGGCCAATGCTGTGGCTCAATAGGCTAATCCTCCACCTGCGGCACCAGCACCCCAGGGTTCTAGTCCCGGTCAGGGCGCCGGATTCTGTCCCAGTTGCCCCTCTTCCAGGCCAGCTCTCTGCTGTGACCAGGAGTGCCGTGGAGGATGGCCCAAGTGCTTGGGCCCTGCACTCGCATGGGAGACCAGGAGAAGCATCTGGCTCTTGCCTTCGGATCAGCGCAGTGCGCCGGCCATAGCAGCCATTGGGAGGTGAACCAACGGAAAAAGAATACCTTTCTCTCTTTCTCACTGTCCACTCTGCCTGTCAAAAAAAAAAAAAAATCTTGCTTTTCTCTTTACCTTGTCTGCTCAGAAATTCTTCCATGAGACAAAGAACCAAGGTAATATTTTCCCCGCCACCGTTTCACTAAGGTTTTGCAGTTCTGCATCTGGGAATTCACTTTTTCGTAGACAGAAACTGATGGAATGAGGACACACGCCTCAGCCATTCTAGCTCCTTGCCCCCAAACAGATAAAATCAGAATTTGCCTTGTACCCCTGCATCCTTTCAAGAGACCAATTCAGTCTCACACTCGCTGTTCCCCACCAGACCCCCTGCATTCTTCCCCAGGTTTGAAAGCTGGTCCAAACTTGAAAAACCTGTATGGAGAAACTCAGTTCTGTCTGCCACTGCCACCTCCCCTCTGGACCCCTAAGATATAACAAAGCCCAGCCCACTGAGGACTGGGCCCCTGCCACTTCTTCAGTCTCTACGCACCCTAGAAGTTGGTCACCCACCTCTACGAATAAATTCATTCTGGCTGCAAGTTCTCATCCTGTCTCCTCTGTTCTGCATCCCTTTTTCCTTACACAAAGAAAAGACTGTATCTGAACTGAACGTGTTACTGGAGTCCACTGGGCCACATGTGAGAGACAGCAGCAGTAAGCCAGGTAGCACACTTAATGAAGAGAAGACACCTGACGGGCCAGGCTGGCATCTCAGCAAAGAGCTGGGGGCCTGGTCTATGCTCAGTACAGATACGGGTCCACTACTTCTCCTCCTCACTCCCTCTTCTCCTGGGATATTGCTCAGCTGAGGGTTTCCGGGTGTGAAATTCAACCCACCTACCAAGGCTACTGAACTTGGGCTAGACTTGATGAGTGTTATGAAAAGAGCACAGGTTGGTGCCTCATCACACAGGGCTCCAAAATGTAAGGAAAAGAGGTACAGGACGGAGAGGACGCAGGGTACGAATTTGCAGCCAGGCCAAATTTATTCCGAGAAAATAAATCCACAGATGTGGGTGACCAGCTGCCTTCATGCACAGAATGGACATGTGGCAGAGGGCCCTGACCCCAGGGCCTGGGCTTTTTTATATCTTAGGAGGGCTAGGGGTGGGGTGGGAGTAGGGGGCAGCCTTCATATAAGCTTGGCTTCCCAACCTGGGAAAGAATGTGGGTGTGGGGTGTAAAGACACAGTAAGACCCAGCTGAGATTCAGGGACAAAGGATAAATTCTGATACTATCTATCTTTTGGGCAATGAGCGAGAACGGCTGAGGCTTATGTCTCTAGTCTGCTTCCCAGAGATCTTCTATACTTCCCTCATTCAACTGCAGGAAATTCTCTCATTTCCTTCTTCAACCTCTCACACACATAGGCTAATGTCTAACTTCTTACCTAACAAAGATCTACTTTTTTCCTTGTCTTCACTCCCTAAACGACACAGAATATCAACCAATTACACAGAGTTTGCACTGCATGTTAAGTGTTGTGAGTATAGGCAGGACGCATACAGGTGAAATGTGAACACTAAACAATTCTACACAAGGTATTTGAGCATCTATGGATTTTGGCATCTACTGTGGTCTGGAACCAATCCCTCAATGATATAATAGCTGGCTATATTCTAAAATACATAAATATTCCAATATATAAATTCTATGTCCTAATATAAAAGGAACAGAAACTTTTTAATCTTGTGGTTTGCTATGAAATATGACAGTGAATATTTTAAGATTTTTTTATAGGAGCCCCCACTGATAGGGTCTGTGCGCCACTCTGATGGACAAGATGAGAGAATGGAGACAGTACTCTCTGAAGATCCACCCCAGGCTGGCCACATTGATGTGTGTTTCTTCCATTAACTTTCTAACCAAATCCATGAGGCAAGGAGGAGTTCAGGGGCATACAGGGACATGTCCCAGCTCACAGAGTTAGCAGGTGGTGGGCCAGAACTCACAACCAACACCTTAATTCAAATTCACTGACTTGAGCAAACACAGAATCATATTTTGCTAAATTTATTCAATGTAGAAATTATTACTGACACTTAGACAGACTCCCACCTTTCTGGCTTTTTCTTTCCTAAGGAAATAATGATGTCAGTAGATTGGGATAAATTTCTTTGTAATATTTACTTGGCAAATAAAATTTAAACTAATGTGGGCAACCATAGGTTGGTCTTCAAATTAGAAAATTCAGAGTCCTTGAAATGTCATATTTAAGGAATTTTTATTATCTACCATCTCTTAGACCTTGATGACTTTTCTAGTAATCAAAACACAATAACTATAATGACTCCTTCCATTCCATGCAATGAATAAAAATAACAAAAAGGCTAACCATGCATACTTTTTTTTTTAAAGATTTACTTATTTATTTGAAAGTCAGAGTTACACAGAGAAGGAGAGAGAGAGAGAGAGAGTCAGTCTTTCACCTGCTGGTTCACTCCCCAGTTGGCCACAATAGCCGGAGCTGTACCGATATGAAGCCAGGAGCCAGGAACTTCTTCCTGGTCTCCCACGTGGGTGCAGGGGCCCAAGGACTTAGGCCATCTTCTACTGCTTTCCCAGGCCAAGCAGAGAGCTGGATCAGAAGTGGAGCAGCTGGGACTCAAACCAGCACCTATATGGGATACTGGCACTGCAGGTGGCAGCTTTCCCTGCTATGCCACCGCGCTGGCCCCTAACCATGCATACTTTTATACTGTGAGTCAGAAACTCAGAAATCACAAGAGCATTCCTATTTCCCTGGAATATGAGGCGATCTTCATAATTCCCTAGAGAAAAAGCTCAAATCCATGCCTGGCTTCAAATCATAGTCACATTCTCAAGAAAAATATTCACAGCTACATAAGATAATAATTTTCTTGGTAGAGTCATTTTCTCCACAAATGAAGACAAGAGGCCAGCCCTGGAATTCTAATACAAGGATCAAGGTTTTACCTTTACTGATTCCTGATGGGATTACTGATCCGACAAAACCCATTGCAAAGACCTGTGCTTGTGTCTGAGTACAATTGTAACAATCCCTTGAGTGGGACACCATGGGCTGCGTCACTTCCATTTTCTCCCCATTTCTTTAACACAAAATGATTCTGTCTTCTTTCCTCATGGGAACAACGCTCCCTGTCCTCTCCTGGCCCAGCCCAGGGAGCTGATGCTGGTCAGCCCTGAGCTGTGGCAGCCCTGCTGTGCCCTGTCTGCTCTCTGTCTGGGTTGTATGGCTGCCTTTCAAGGCACTACAAGCACTGACAAAGGCGTGGGAGACTTGGGGAGCCAGGTGAAAGCCCAATGATGAGTGGGGATGTGTGGGCTAGCCTGCTACAGTGCGGGCAGACACTAAAGGCTTGCAGACGGTGAACTCTGCAGCCCCGAAGAGCCCCCTGGGCCCAGCCTGAAGGGCAGGGGTGGGGACGGGGGCAGATTGCAGGCTGGCTCAGCTCTGGGCTCCTTTCTGTGCCCCGGAGAGGTTGACTCTGGTCTTCATAACTTGCCAAAGTAGAAATCCTCCACCGATTGTGAGATGTCAAGTTTTCAAGGAACATACTCATGCACCTTGTGGGCAGTCTTATTCATCTACATTTAGAAAAGGAAGAGTGAATCTAAATTTCCTTTTTGCTTCTAGAATGTACTCCCTTTTATTCAGCCACATCACTTTTGCCTTTGGTCTTCCATGGAATGTAGTTGGACTGGAAAATATTTGTGGTTAAGACAAACACGGTTTTATTGGAATAATAAACAAACAGTTCATCAGGAACGCTTAGGAACTGCAAATGTTTAAACAGACTTTCGCTAAGCTTTGTATCTACCCGGAGTTTCTCTGTTCAGCCCCTCTTCACTTTATGAACAGTCTTGAGCTCTCTCCCATATGCTGCGACTTCCTTATTCCTCCTCATGGGGAGTTGCTCATTCTGATGACACAGATGCACATGTTTATCCAACAGAACCACCAGCTGAATTATTTTTCTGTGTGTAGAGTCTTCATTTTTGCAGATAACAAAATGCAGGCTGTCTTGCTATTTAGCAAAAGGCAGTGGAACCCAAAGTTCCTGTTTGATGAGAACTGTGTCTAAGTGGACATGGACCTGACACATGAGGCCCAGCACACAGGGACCTGGCACACGCTTTGGCAGAGGACGTGAGACTCAAGGGGGCTCTGCCTGGGAGAAAGGACTGAAGTGAAAAGTGTTGCTGAGAGGAGAGGAAGAAGAGGCTGAAGGCTGGGGAGGCAGGAAATGCTTCTTGTGGGGTTCCCTGGTGCTCATATGGAGGACCCAGAGGACTGAGGTTTGGGCACAGGATGGAAAGGGGCAGAGCTTTGAATGTGGGTGAGCCTGGCCTAGGTGAACTGGAGAGATGATGCGGCAAGTTCAGGGGACTGCAAAGTTATCAGAATAAGGAGGCCAATTAAATTAGTGATTTGAACCAAATTAACTCCCTCTCCCCATTCTGAGGAGCTGGAAGGTCCTAATAGTGGGACATGAAGGGAGCCACCAAAGGCTTCACGTGGCCCAGGGTCCTCTTTTACCCTCAGAAGACCAAGAACATGCTCCATCCCCTCTGTATCACCAGTCTCCAGGGCTGTGCCTGATGTGTGACCCCTCTCACCAAACTCCCAGAGTACCTCAGGGCTCAGAGGGGCGTGCAGCTGACTTTTCTTACACCACCTAACTCCCTGGGATGGTGGCAGAAGCTATTGGGAATAAATAAACTCAGTAGTGGTTCAGGGGACATGTTATGGGTAGAACTGTTTCTCTCAAACTGAGACACAATGAAGTCCTACCCTCCCCTTCTCCAGGCCCACTGCAGTTCCCAAGCTTGTGAATGTGGCCTTATGGAAATGGGATCTTTGTCAATGACACCAAAGTAGGATGAGTTCCTATGCAGTGAAGGAGGGCCCTAACCCCAGTGGCTGGTGTCCTTGGAAGGAGAGACAAGATACAGGGACAGACACAAATCCCAGGCTAAGGAACATTCGGGCCGACAAATGCTGGAATAGCTGGGAAGGACCCTCACCTCCCCTAAGGCTTCTAAGGGAGCACAGCCCTGCCGACACCTGCTGTTGGGCCTCCAGCTTCCAGGGCGGAGGACACAGTTGATGAAGTCTTAGAATGCAGTCACAGGAAATGCGTGTAGGATGTAACCTTGTACAGAAAACAGAGGGAGACACAAAGAACCTCTTCCTTCTTCCCAGTCCACAACATGCAGCGACTCCAACATGGCCTGGAGGAGTTGCTAGGGAGCCCCCAAACATGGGTCTGCTGGCCCACAGGGTAGGAAGTCCTGCACTGGCATGGGATGGTGGAAGGAAGGAGGCATTTGTAAGGCTGTCAAAAAACACACCAAGTAAGGGGAAGTAAGTAACACACCGGAGTAAGGGGAAGGGTTTATTGGTGGGGGAAACCTGACAGACTGGAGGGAAGGGGCAAAGAAGGAAAAAAAAAGAGAGGTGAGCATAAGAGAGAGATCAAGAGACAGAGAGACAGAGAGAGAGAGCGAGCGAGCCACATGTTCAGGAACAGTTCCTGTTAAATCTTTGCCAGGGGGTGGGCAGGGAAGTAGGAGCAGCGAATCACATTAGGGTGGTGGTAGAGCTGACACCTGTGGTTGGGCCATGTGGTCACCTGGCTTCCAGCAATGGCAACAGGGGCTAGAGACTAGGATGGTGTCCAGGGCATAGATTGTACCAGGGATAAGACAGCGCCCTTTTACTAACAGCATTCATTTGCAGAGCACTGAGCAAGGAGCCAGCAGCTCTGACTTCACTCCCTGACTCCCTGAGGGGTAGGGGTGAAGTTCTTATAGGCTGAAATGACAGGGGAGAGGCGCATGTTCAGCTCACAGCTAAGTTCCTGGCTGGCTGGCAGTGCTGTGGTCTTGCTTTGACTGGTCACAAGGCTGTGTTTTTTATGAAATTTTTAAGGCAGGCCGGGGCTGAGGGTATCTGGCCACTGTGACCCAATTTCATCAGGAAGCGTCACTTCCACACCACCAGGCCCAAAGGCATCCCACCAGTGCCGCCATCACTGTGGGCAGCTGCGGGCAGCAGGCAGTCTGCTGCACATGTGTTCTTTTTCACTTTAAATCTCCAGAAGTATCTGGATTTTTTTTCTCACTTGGTTGCATAAAAGGTTCTCAGAACTCAAGATGGTAAAACGAAGTCTTATTACACCACTACTTGTACTGTAGAACCCCAAAGCCCTAAGTCCCCCTGCCTAGCACACAGCAAACTGACCCCAACGCTGGGTGAGTAGAAGTTAGTTCATTTTAAAAAAGGCACAGAGCTAGGAACCCAGCAGCTGTCACTCAGGCCCTGCTCCCTGAAGGCTGTGGACCTCAGATTCAGACAGGCTTGGCAGAGCTTGGAGACCTGTTCGCGTGGGATCTCCGGTTGCTCCACGGTGCTTGCGGCCTGCCTTCGGTCAGCGACGACTGCTGTGTTCTTCTGAAAAACACTGTGGTGGCAAAGCAGGCTCTGGCCCACTAGAGGCTGTGGGGAGCTCAGTCATCCCTGTGGGGGCCGGGCCTGGGGTCCTGGGAAGCCTCTCGAGGCGGAGTCTAGTGTCAGGATGTTAACTCCAGAGGTCAGCGTTGCCTCTGGGGTCTCCTGACCTGGGGTGTTGCAGGGCCGACTGACCCTTGCTCCACTCCCTCTCCGTAGTGAGCAGCCAAGGTGTCCGGAGCACAAGAAGCCAGAGGAGCTGCCTGCGGGGGAGGGAGGGAGGGGCCGATGAAGTTGACATTCCAGGCTTCAGGAGCTGGCTCAGGCGTCCCTGTGATAGGTCGCGACATCTTCAGAGGGTCTCAAATACACCACTGTCAGTACCTATTGAGTTAACAGCGCTTCTCTTTTTCTGCCCTGTGGGATCTTCGGTGATGGGGTTGGCCAGTAAAGCTCAGCCCCGCCCCCTGCCCTGGCTTTGGCACTGGCAGCATCTGATCGGCTGACACCCTCGGGACTCCAGCCAAGGGTGACCCTGATCAGCAGGCAATCAATTGATCAATCAAACTGAGGGAGACGCGTTTCTCATACTCTCACGTTTACTCTACACCCTCACATCTCTTGCCAGGGTTGTGAGAAAACCATCCGGGGCACAGATTCAGGAGTGGCTGCGTTAAGGACTGTTAGTGACCGGTGGTGTGACTTTAGGTGAAATGTGAACATGGCAGCCTTTTAAAATCTACAGACACCATGAGCACTTGGCTCTTCTCAAGAAATGTGTGTAAAATAAATCCTCCCTGATTGTGGAGAGCCTCGGGACACACAGACTAACCCAGGCGTCCACAGCAGAGCCCACATGGAGAAGCGCATGAGGCCTGCGCTGGCCCACACGCTGAGCCTGACACCTGAGACCCGGGTCCCACCCAGCTCAGCTGGCTCTCTTTGGGCAGGTGAGCAGCCCCAGGGCTAGGCCTGCCCAGAGAGGGGAGGGCACTGCCCGGGCATCCTGAAGTCATGTTCCTCCTCCTCGAAGAGGGGGCAGGACGGGACACTCCCCCACGATGGGGCTTCGGGTGGAAATGGGCGGCCTCCCTCTCCTCGCACCTGCAGACCGTGACGGCTCACAGAGCCCGATCACGCAGTCACGCGGCCAAGGCACTGGCGGCTGCCCTCAATCACTGCACGGACATCCGGGACAGGCTGTGTGTCCACCCAGAAACCCGTGTCCTGTCCCTGCCTCCTCTGTCACCTGCTGTGCTCCGCCATTGCCTGATGCCAAACCGCGTGCCTCAGCTTCACGCCACACCGCGTCTCAGCTGCGTGACGCCAACTCTGCGTCACTTTCTCAAATCTTTGCCACATGAGCCCTTTAGAGCTGACCAGCCCGGCCGGTTACCTCAGCCTCTTCCGCAGTGTTTTCTTTCCGGTCCTCCAGGGCTGAGGCGCGAGGTGACCGGCTCCCCTCACCCCGCTCCACCTGGCACCCTTCCGGTCATTTCCTTTCCCGTCTGACCCCAGCGTGGAGACCCACTGTCCCGCACACGAAGGTTAAAGGTCACATAATTCCCGAATTCTAGGCAAAGCCTCAAGATGAACGTCCCAGGGATCTGCTGAAGCGCAGGTTGCTGCGGCTTCGACGTGGACAACGACTCCGGTTCCGGAAGCCGGTTCCGGCCTCCCGGACCGGGAGCCCCGGGTGGACACGGGGGCCGGGCGCACAGCGTCGCGCGCCGCGGCCGAAGGGCTGCCCGCAAACTACAGGACAGGAAATCCAGAAATGGTACCTGCGGCTGGGACGGCCGTGCGCGCAGCGCGGTCCCCTGGGCAGGCAGAGCAGGAGCGCGTCGCCTCAGCGGGCCGGCGGGAGAGAGGCCTCCGCTTCCCGCCTCCCGCGCGGGGCGCGGTCTGAGCATGCGCCCTGGGCCGCGCCGCCCCGGTGCATCCTGGGAAGGTGGGCGTGTCCGAGACGGGTCACCGCGGCCTAGGGCGGGCTTGGCCGTGGCGCCCGACATGGGGTGCACCTGAGTGCGGCCCCCACGCCGCGGGAGCCAGCTGTGGCGACCGGAGGCGACCCTGAAGCCTGAGCCGCTGCCGCCGTGGCCACTCGCAGAGCAGCGGGGCGCGGGCAGCGTGTGCGCGCTCATCAGGCCCGGGGCTTCGGGAGAGCGTGGCGGGGTGTCCCAGCCTCGGGCCTGGACTCTGCTCTGCCCAGGCCTCGCGGACTGTAAACAAGAGAGCAAATACTGCGGGAGCGCAGAGAACAGCGCTGACCAAAATGGCTGTGTTTGCTTTTTCCCATGTAAATCGCACCGGGTTGAGAAAGGGCAATTATGGAAAGCAGCGGGGGGCGAGCCTGGGCGCAGGCACGGGGTGGTCTGCGCTCTGCATGTGTGGCTGCGCGGGGGGAGTGCGGTTCCTTCGCCGGGCGCCTTCCCTTTAATCAGGCGGCAGGCGAGGCGAGCGGCCTCTCAGCCGCGGCTGCCGGGCTGGGGCCAGGGCTCCAGGGCGCTGTGGTCACGCGCAAGCCCTCTGCTGGGCAGCTGCTGTCCCCGAGCCGTCGGGGGCTGGCTCCTGCCGCTGTGTGCGCCACCTGTGCAGGGCTCACCTGGGCGGTCCTCCACCTGGGTGGGAGTCTCACACCTGGGCAGGATCCCACGCATACCACACAAGCCCAGGCAGCAGGCTGGCACTGCGCCCCTCCCACGGTGGGCCGGCAGGGCGGGCTCTGCCCCTTGGATGGCTCCCAGGTGGCCTGGGAAGTGCAGGAGGCCAGCCCCCGTCCACCTGGGCACTTCACCTCCCTGTTTTCAGTTCGGGATATGCAAAGGGTGACAGCAGTGCTGTCCTCCCGGGGCGCAGGGGACTCTGCACCATCACAGATGCCCCAGGAGCCCCACGGGGACGCCGGGGAACCTCTGGGTGCAGCTGGCGGGGGGGGGGGGGGGCGGCAGCTTAGAGGCTGCACCTGGCAAGCTTCAGCGAACCAGACACGGGAGACGGCACCTGATCCGTTAGGTGAGCTGGTGCTGCCCCACAGGTGGCTGTCCCCTGTGTGCGCTCAGAAGCATCACCTGTCTGCGGAGCGCAGTCCTGGGAGGAGGTCACTCCCCAGGTGCCCCCACGTGGGAAACCCAGTGCTCCAGGTGGTTTCCACGCGGCCATGGTGGCCCGGCACTATCCAAGTTACCGTGACCTCACACCCCCATCCCGTGTGCGCTTCCACGTGGCCGTGGTGACCAGCACTAACCGGAGTGTCCTATCTGGAGTGACCGTGACCTCACACCCCCATCCCGTGTGCGCTTCCATGTGGCCGTGGTGACCGGCACTAACCGGAGTGTCCTATCCGGAGTGACCGTAGTGTCCTATCTGGAGTGACCGTGACCTCACACCCCCATCCCGTGTGTGCTTCCATGTGGCCGTGGTGACCAGCACTAACTGGAGTGTCCTATCCGGAGTGACCGTGACCTCACACCCCCATCCCGTGTGCGCTTCCAGGTGGCCGTGGTGACCAGCACTAACCAGAGTGTCCTATCCGGAGTGACCGTAGTGTCCTATCCGGAGTGACCGTGACCTCACACCCCCATCCCGTGTGCGCTTCCAGGTGGCCGTGGTGACCAGCACTAACTGGAGTGTCCTATCCGGAGTGACCGTGACCTCACACCCCCATCCCGTGTGCGCTTCCAGGTGGCCGTGGTGACCAGCACTAACCAGAGTGTCCTATCCGGAGTGACCGTAGTGTCCTATCCGGAGTGACCGTGACCTCACACCCCCATCCCGTGTGCGCTTCCAGGTGGCCGTGGTGACCAGCACTAACCAGAGTGTCCTATCCGGAGTGACCATAGTGTCCTATCTGGAGTGACCGTGACCTCACACCCCCATCCCGTGTGCGCTTCCATGTGGCCATGGTGACCAGCACTAACTGGAGTGTCCTATCTGGAGTGACCGTGACCTCACACCCCCTTCCCGTGTGTGCTTCCATGTGGCCGTGGTGACCAGCACTAACCGGAGTGTCCTATCCGGAGTGACCGTGACCTCACACCCCCTTCCCGTGTGCGCTTCCACGTGGCCGTGGTGACCAGCACTAACTGGAGTGTCCTATCTGGAGTGACCGTGACCTCACACCCCCATCCCGTGTGCGCTTCCAGCCACACTGCCTTCCTCCCACTCCGCGTGCCCCGTTTGCCCTGTTCCCTTTCTTGCCTGTGCACCTGCTGCCCTTTGCGAAGTCCTCATGGGGCCCAGCCCTTCGCAGATTTCCTGTCTTGACGCAGACACTGCCTACTCGATGACACCCTCCCGACCCCTCTGATGCAGTCTGACTGCCCCGGTTTTGTTGCCCTTGGTCCAACTCCTTTTCATGTCCACTGTAGCGTCTGAGCCATCTGAGATGATTTGCGGATGTTCAGTTTCCGTCTTGTGCTGTTTGGCTGTCAGCCTGCTGACTGCGCTGGACTTGGGACTGGGCTGGTGCTGATGCCGAGTGCCCGGGCACAGGCGGCTAAAGGGAGATCGGGTGTGAGCTGCTTCTGGCTGACTCCCCAGTTGCTGCCCTGACCTCTCGGGACTGCCATCTGCCACCTGCTGCTCTGAGCAGTGGAGCTCACTGCCGGCGGGTTTGAGCTTGGGCCTTGTTGGTCTGAGAGCCTGTGTTGGGAGAGATTTTACACCAGGGTCCCCGTCTTCAGTCCGGTTTTGAGAGCGGTTCGTTCTGTTGCAGAGTTGGCGAGGCTGATGAGCTGGGCTGTACTGCAAGTCATTTAAAGTGAGAACGTCCTGCGTGGGGGCCTCCAAACCCTTGCATGTGCTCCCCCGTGGCTGCCGGGTCTTTGCACGGCCTGGGAGTGTGAGCCGCAGGCACCTGGCGCGCCCTCCTGGTGCCGTGGTCTGAGGGCTTTCTCCCTGCGCCTAGAACGGCCTCTCGCCACCCAGCCTTCCCTGCTGTCACTGCCCTGTGCGCAGGGACCAGTGGAAGAACTGGGCTCCTCCCGACACCCACAGGTGCGAGGCTTCGTCTGCTGGAGCAGTGGACGTGCACAGGTCTCGAGCGAAGGTGCCCCATGTCCCAGCTACCCAGTGGCCTTGGCTCCTTTGTGGGCAGAACACCTGCTCGCTTGCCACAGCACTTGTGGCCTCTGGAACCCAGACGTTAAGAGGTGTGGCTGCCTGGGTATGGAGACGGGGGGAGTGATGCCATCCGGCTCCACGGTGGATCCTGTGCACTGTGCTGGTGTCAGAGGGGATGGCTGCGGCCTCTGGGCCTTATCTCCATCATGGACTGAACTCTGGCGCCCTTCGCTCAGGCCACAGTCACAACAAAGGAGGCCGAGGATGTGGGTGGACGGGATGTCAAAGACAGGATCACGGAGTCGCAGGTGCTTCAATTTCACCCTCGTCAGGGTTTGGCAGGAGAAGGAGTTTCCTGGAAAGGGTGGGGCGTTGCGCTGGGCCCCAGGGCCAGGGCTCCTAGGGGAACCCCGCCCAGCCACGCCTCCTCTGCTTACTGCTGTGTAGCAACACCCCCGAACGCCTCTGAGTCGGTAGAGTTGAAAAATAAAACCTTGAACTCAAAACTGGGGCCTTTGGTCTTAGAACTTCCTGTGCCATTTAATTTTTTTAAAAATTCTTTGTCACCTTTGATTTAAAATAGCAATCTCACACAGACAGTGTCGGGACCTGAGTCCAGTCTTCAGCTCTTGGCTTTTCCGAGTTTGCTCTGGGGAGCAGCTCTGCCAGCTGGGGCGCTGTCCCGGTGCCCCGCACAGCCGCTCGGCGCAGCAGGAGCTGCAGGAACAGAGTGGGTAAAACCGGAATGCACTCCCCTCACTTCCCAGCATGCACCTCCCCCACTCCCTCCGCTGCTTATGCATCACGTCCTCTCTCCATCTTGCTGCTCACCACCACCACCACCACCGTCCTCCACACCGCAAACATGCAGTGCTTAATAAGTGCGGGGCATATAGGAGTTGAGCCCCTGAGTGCTCTGGGTGGAGAAAGCTGCAAACTGTACAGTGACTCAGCCGCCTGCGAGGGATCCAAGTCCCTGAAGACCTGGCCTGGCTCTCCTGTGACCTCGGAACATGACTCCTCCGTGGAGGCCCCCGGTCACGGACAGAGGAGGCCACGGCTGTCCCCCCACTGGACCCACATTCTGGACGGAAGGAGGCCATGGCTGTCCCCCCCAGGCTCAGATCCCGGACAGAGGAGGCCACGGCTGTCCCCCCACTGGGCCCATGGCCCGGACAGAGGAGGCCACGGCTGTCCCCCCACTGGGCCCATGACCCGGACAGAGGAGGCCACGGCTGTCCCCCCACTGGGCCCACATCCTAGATAGAGGAGGCCACGGCTGTCCCCCCACTGGGCCCATGTCTCGGACAGAGGAGGCCACGCTGTCCCCCCACTGGGCCCACATCCTAGATAGAGGAGGCCACGGCTGTCCCCCCACTGGGCCCATGTCTCGGACAGAGGAGGCCACGCTGTCCCCCCACTGGGCCCATGTCCCAGATGGAAGGAGGCCACGGCTGTCCCCCCACTGGGCCCATGTCTCGGACAGAGGAGGCCACGGCTGTCCCCCCACGGGGCCCACATCCTGGATAGAGGAGGCCATGGCTGTCCCCCCACGGGGCCCACATCCTAGATAGAGGAGGCCCTGGCTGTCCCCCCATGGGGCCCACATCCTAGATAGAGGAGGCCCTGGCTGTCCCCCCACGGGGCTCACATCCTGGATAAAGGAGGCCACGGCTGTCCTTGAACTGGGCCCGCGGTCCCAGACGGAAGGAGGCCATGGCTGTCCCCCCACGGGGCCCACATCCTAGATAGAGGAGGCCACGGCTGTCCCCCCACTGGGCCCATGTCTCGGACAGAGGAGGCCACGCTGTCCCCCCACTGGGCCCATGTCCCAGATGGAAGGAGGCCACGGCTGTCCCCCCACTGGGCCCACGTCCCGGACAGAGGAGGCCACGGCTGTCCCCCCACTGGGCCCACATCCCGGACAGAGGAGGCCACGGCTGTCCCCCCACTGGGCCCACGTCCTGGACAGAGGAGGCCACGGCTGTCCCCCCACGGGGCCCACATCCTGGATAGAGGAGGCCATGGCTGTCCCCCCACGGGGCCCACATCCTAGATAGAGGAGGCCCTGGCTGTCCCCCCACGGGGCCCACATCCTAGATAGAGGAGGCCCTGGCTGTCCCCCCACGGGGCTCACATCCTGGATAAAGGAGGCCACGGCTGTCCTTGAACTGGGCCCGCGGTCCCAGACGGAAGGAGGCCATGGCTGTCCCCCCACGGGGCCCACATCCTAGATAGAGGAGGCCACGGCTGTCCCCCCACTGGGCCCATGTCTCGGACAGAGGAGGCCACGCTGTCCCCCCACTGGGCCCATGTCCCAGATGGAAGGAGGCCACGGCTGTCCCCCCACTGGGCCCACGTCCCGGACAGAGGAGGCCACGGCTGTCCCCCCACTGGGCCCACGACCCGGACAGAGGAGGCCACGGCTGTCCCCCCACTGGGCCCACGTCCCGGACAGAGGAGGCCACGGCTGTCCCCCCACTGGGCCCATGTCCCAGATGGAAGGAGGCCATGGCTGTCCCCCCACTGGGCCCACATCCTAGATAGAGGAGGCCACGGCTGTCCCCCCACTGGGCCCATGTCTCGGACAGAGGAGGCCACGCTGTCCCCCCACTGGGCCCATGTCCCAGATGGAAGGAGGCCACGGCTGTCCCCCCACTGGGCCCACGTCCCGGACAGAGGAGGCCACGGCTGTCCCCCCACTGGGCCCACATCCCGGACAGAGGAGGCCACGGCTGTCCCCCCACTGGGCCCACGTCCTGGACAGAGGAGGCCACGGCTGTCCCCCCACGGGGCCCACATCCTGGATAGAGGAGGCCATGGCTGTCCCCCCACGGGGCCCACGTCCCGGACAGAGGAGGCCATGGCTGTCCCCCCACTGGGCCCACGTCCCGGACAGAGGAGGCCACGGCTGTCCCCCCACTGGGCCCACGTCCTGGACAGAGGAGGCCACGGCTGTCCCCCCACGGGGCCCACATCCTGGATAGAGGAGGCCATGGCTGTCCCCCCACGGGGCCCACATCCTAGATAGAGGAGGCCCTGGCTGTCCCCCCATGGGGCCCACATCCTAGATAGAGGAGGCCCTGGCTGTCCCCCCACGGGGCTCACATCCTGGATAAAGGAGGCCACGGCTGTCCTTGAAATGGGCCCGCGGTCCCAGACGGAAGGAGGCCATGGCTATCCCCCCACGGGGCCCACATCCTGGATAAAGGAGGCCACGGCTGTCCTTGAACTGGGCCCATGTCCCAGACGGAAGGAGGCCATGGCTGTCCTTCCAGCCCCACTGAACATGGGGAGTTCAAGGAGGAAACCGAGAAGGCAAACCCCTTGCAACCGCGCGCAGCCCGATGGCCACTTGGCAAGGCTGCTGCCGTGGAGAAGTTTCCGGCATCTGCTGCGTATGCAATGGGAGTGGCGCTGCAGCTGCAACGGGGGCTCTGGGCCACTGGGGCCGCGTGGGTGGTGGGCTGGAAGGGGAAGCAAAGGGAGGTTGGGCCCAGCCTCCCCCACGTGCTGAGGTTGACAGCTGCCGCCCGAACTCTGGCCTCTCGTTTGAGCGAGCCGTAGACTGCAAGTCCTCAGCGTGGCCGGAAGCAGCGGAGGCACCTGGTCTTGCAGCTTCTCCCTGCCAGAGCCAGCTTGCACACCTGAGTCTGCCCCAGTTTCCACGGCGATCGGCCTTTGGGGTCTGGAAAGGGAAGGCTTTGAAGTGGGCTGGACTGGAGGCAAACCTCGCGGGAGCAAGTGCCCGCCCTCGGCTGCAGCGGCAGGGTCCCCAGGGGCCAACCAGCCCACAGCTCCCAGGGCTCCGGTGACTCCAGATGGCCCAAGGGCCTAGGAACGTGGGGCCTGATCCGCTGTGAAATCTCCAAGCGTTCACACTGCTCTGCCACCTGCGCCCTGCCGTGTGGCCTGGGCACCTGCCCCTTCCCCAGTGCCCCAGCAGCCTCCACCCCTCGATCCTGGCTGACACCTGCGGTCGCCTCCTCTCATAGAGCAGTGCCCGGGCCAGATGTCCCCAGGGAGCTTCCCCCTCTCCAGGGCCCAGGGCCCAGGCCAGTCACCCGCCCACTGCCCTGGAAGACTCAGCGCCAGCCTTGTCCAAGGCCCTTCCTTCCTGCTGATCCCTGGCATGGCCCGACCCCTTGGCCAAGTGTCTTCCAGAGCCAGGGCTGGACTTGCAAACCCTGTCAGTCATCTGGCCTGTGATGGACACAGCAGAGCCCTCCCCTGTCAGTCATGTGACCTGTGACGGGCACAGCAGAGCCCTCCCCCAGCCACCCCCAGCAGCAACCGGCGCACTCCCGGAACAGGCCAGGCTGGGGCCTGCCTCAGGGCCTTTGCACAGGCTGTCCCTGTGCCTGGAGTCTCTCTGCTCTGTGAGCTGTAGGACAATCAGACGTCTCTGTTGTGGAGAGGCTGCCGGCTGCCAACAGCACACCCTTGGCCTCCCTGGGCTCCTTGCTGGCCTCTGGGGGCTCCGTGCATGGCTGGCAGCTGATGCCCCCACCGCCAACATCAGATTCCAGGGCGGGGAGCCGTGCTCCAGCCCAGGGCACGGGGTGGCGGCTGCTCACAGGGCTGTGGGTTGCCGAGCTGAGCCCAGGGATAAGGCTGCCTGGTGAACGCACACCCTCCTCGCCACAGCCCCCGCAAGTGGAACCGGAAGACACAGCAGTGACGAGGCCCGGTGTCAGGTTTTCGCTGTAAAAGGAGCAGACAGGAGGGCCTGCCGGGGGATCCGGGGGAGCCAGGGGAGCAGGGGGAGCATTCAGACGCATGTCTGCCCCGGCCTCCCCGTCCCCACCCGTGAAGAAAGTGTTTTATCAAACGCACCATATACCGCCAGTCCCAGACACAGGGCGGTCTTCCCTTAGAGAATGTTTGTTTTTATTTCACAATTCAAGATTATTAGAAACACTGCAGCTGCTGGAGCTGATGCCCATCAGGCAAGTGTAGTAAATTCAGGCTAGCCGTTTCCAGCCGTGCCCAGCCATTCTGCTCCAACAAGGTGTTCATGGTTTCATGTTGTAGCATTTAGCTGCGCGTCTGATCAAGAAGCCACAAAACCTCGTGAGCCTGAATGCAGCCACGCGGATGGAGCCCGCTGTGTGCTGGGCTTCAGTGCTGCCGCGTGACTCCAGCCCGGCCACGCCAGCCAAGCCACGGCCAGGCTGGGAGCGAAGAAGGGTGGCTCTGCACCGAGGACATGCCTGGGGTCCTGCCGGCCCCGCACCAGGCCCCAGGGGACACCAGCCCTGGGTCACAGCAGAGCCTGGCGCTGCAGAAAACTTACAGTTTAATAAACATTCCAAGACGTGTAAAAGGGCAGTGGGCAGAATCCCCAGACTCAGCCAGAGTCCCTCCACCCCAAGGACGCTCAGGAACTGGAGACTGGGAGACAGGGCGCGCTTCCCTGGAGGTAGGGCATCAGACACGAGCACGCGGCGTGGTCCTCGAGGCACGTGTGTGGTCGAGGCACACGTGTGGGGACTTCGCAGGCAGCAGCTCCGTGGCAAAGGTCCACTCAGCAGACCCACTCGAGGAGGGGCTGGCCCTGGGGTTCAACATCAGGGCTCCAGTTCTCACAGAGCGTGGCGGTGGCTGGAGTAGAACCCGGGCAGCGCTGTCCAGGGTCACTGCACTGTGGGGCACGGAGGTCACCTGGTGACAAGGAGGTGTGCTGTCCGTGAGTCTGGGGCCCACGCAAACTCTAGGCATCCGCACCTGCCCCAGGCCCACAGGGTCACGACCTAGCCCACCAACGGACGCCGGCAGCACAGCCTTGAGGCCTGCAGTGGCTCTCAGCTGGGCGTGGTGAGCTCACAGCTCGGGACAGGCGGCCTCCGGGGTGGGTCCTCGGGCCACTCCCCGCCCGCACGCCAGCCTGACTGCCCTGTTTCGGCTCTGACGAGCTCCTCCTCCACGGAGGAGTCTCCACATCCACGCACAGTGAGAGCGGAGGCAGGGCAGGACGGGGATGCGTCGGATGACTGTCTGCCTTTTGCTCCCTCCAAGCCCCAGCTAAGGCTCGCGCACGGCCATTTCTCGGCTGCAGGGTCTCCTGGGCTTCCTCTGTGGGCATGAGGCCGCGTGCCGGGAGTCCTGCCTGCCTGCTTCCCGCTAGCACAGGACTTGAGGGGAAAGAGCTCAGGGCTCTGACCGCAGCCTTGCAATTGCTGGCTGGGCTCCCCAGGGCCCTCGGAGCCGGAGACACGCAGACCCCGCCTGTCCTGCAGGGATGGCTGAGCCGTGAGCAGCCTGCGTGTTCCAAGAGCGGATCTGCGGTGCCAGGCAGCTGGCTCGGCCTCTCCAGCGCCCCTGGGCAGGGTCCGCAGCCATTCCCCGCAATGCTCTGGCCGCTCCTCTCCCAGGTTAACAGGCGCTGGAAACCGACTACATCCACCGGGCCCGCTTACCTTTCCTCCTGAATTAGGGGCTGATCCGGATCTCAAACCTATTTGCGAGAGGCTTTCTTTTATCAGAAACACAAACACGTGTTTTCCTGAGTCAATGTCGGTCCCATTTAAAACAGCTTACAAAACCCATCTACAGTGACGGGATCAAAAGAGGCGAGTTAGAAAGCCAGTTCCGATGGAGGAGCGATGCAAAGAAATCAGATAAAATTTAAGATAAAGTTGGCAGAGGGTGTGCAGGCGGGACCTGCCCCGCCGAGAGAGCCAGAAATGGGGTCTGAGCTCCCCAGAACCCCAGCTGAAGGGAGCAACGGAGCCGGAGCCCTTAGGACTGGCACAGCCGGCCAGAGTGTCACGGCTCTGGCGAGGATGGCGGGGTCAGGAGGCCAGGCCGGCCTGCCACGTGTCAGGGTTCAGGTCCCCAGGGGAGGTGGTGGACGGGGCGGGAGAGTGAGGGCTCAGGTCTCCAGGGGAGGTGGTGGACGGGGCGGGAGAGTGAGGGCTGGGGTCCCCAGGGGAGGTGGTGGACGGGGTAGGGGGGGAGTGAGGGCTTGGGTCCCCAGAGGAGGTGGTGGACGGGGCGGGAGAGTGAGGGCTCGGGTCCCCAGGGGAGGTGGTGGACGGGGCGGGAGAGTGAGGGCTCGGGTCTCCAGGGGAGGTGGTGGACGGGGCGGGAGAGTGAGGGCTGGGGTCCCCAGGGGAGGTGGTGGACGGGGTAGGGGGGGAGTGAGGGCTTGGGTCCCCAGAGGAGGTGGTGGACGGGGCGGGAGAGTGAGGGCTCGGGTCCCCAGGGGAGGTGGTGGACGGGGCGGGAGAGTGAGGGCTCAGGTCCCCAGGGGAGGTGGTGGACGGGGCGGGAGAGTGAGGGCTCGGGTCTCCAGGGGAGGTGGTGGACGGGGCGGGAGAGTGAGGGCTGGGGTCCCCAGGGGAGGTGGTGGACGGGGTAGGGGGGGAGTGAGGGCTTGGGTCCCCAGAGGAGGTGGTGGACGGGGCGGGAGAGTGAGGGCTCGGGTCCCCAGGGGAGGTGGTGGACAGGGCGGGAGAGTGAGGGCTCGGGTCCCCAGGGGAGGTGGTGGACGGGGCGGGAGAGTGAGGGCTCGGGTCTCCAGGGGAGGTGGTGGACGGGGCGGGAGAGTGAGGGCTGGGGTCCCCAGGGGAGGTGGTGGACGGGGCGGGAGAGTGAGGGCTGGGGTCCCCAGAGGAGGTGGTGGACGGGGTAGGGGGGAGTGAGGGCTTGGGTCCCCAGGGGAGGTGGTGGACGGGGCAGGAGAGTGAGGGCTGGGGTCCCCAGGGGAGGTGGTGGACGGGGTAGGGGGGGAGTGAGGGCTCAGGTCCCCAGGGGAGGTGGTGGACAGGGCGGGAGAGTGAAGGCTCAGGTCTCCAGGGGAGGTGGTGGACGGGTGGGAGAGTGAGGGCTGGGGTCCCCAGGGGAGGTGGTGGACGGGGCGGGAGAGTGAGGGCTCGGGTCCCCAGGGGAGGTGGTGGACGGGGCGGGAGAGTGAAGGCTCGGGTCTCCAGGGGAGGTGGTAGACGGGGCGGGAGAGTGAGGGCTGGGGTCCCCAGGGGAGGTGGTGGATGGGGTGGGGGGGAGTGAGGGCTTGGGTCCCCAGAGGAGGTGGTGGATGGGGCAGGAGAGTGAGGGCTCAAGTCCCCAGAGGATGCTGTAGACTCTCTGTTGTGGACACCCAAGTAGGGAGCCCCTCCCTGCGCTGGGTTCCCATAGGCAGCTGACGCCCAGCATCTCTGTGCCTGCGTCTCCGGGGGACCCTGACGGTGCTCACCCCCTGCCTGGCTTTTCCATCCCCACACAGGCTGATTCCCGACACCTGGGGACCCCAGGCTACCCGAGCCGGGGCAGCACAGACGCCTCTGCTCTAAGCCTTACAGAGAGGGGCCAGGTCCCGCATGGCCTGCTCCCGTGCAGGACACTCTGCTTCCCTGTCCTTGCCACACAGAACCCGAGGTTGAAGGATGCCTTGGTCCGTGCACCTCAGATAAAGGCACAGTAGGTCTGGCGTGGACTTGTCACTGCGTTTGACACGCAGACCCGAGCCCCACGCGTCTGAGAGCAGGGAGGCGCGCCTGTGCGGTCCCGGCCCCCCAGAGGAGACCAGCCTCAGACCGCCCCCACCTTCTCTCCGGCTGCTGTTCTGTGGCCGCAGGAAGCCCCGGTGGGCAGGAGCCACGGCGCTGGCAGTGCCCGTGGCCCTCTGCCACCGCTCGCCGAGGGCCCAGGGCCCCTGGAGCAGGGTGCTTGCTCCCCCGAGCGTCCCCATCTTTCTTCCAGCTGTGAGGCCCCATCACAGCCATTTGCAGAGTGAACCAGTGGGTGGGAGCTCTCCCTCTGTGTCTCCTCCTCCTCCAAGGTCTGAGGGGCGTTCACCACCTCGCTGTAAGCCCCAGCAAACACACCTGGGCACCGCTGTCCTGTGTCGGGGGGGGGCCCTGGGCACCGCTGTCCTGTGTCAGGAAGGGGCCCTGGGCACCGCTGTCCCTGTGTCGGGGGGAGGGGGCCCTGGGCACCGCTGTCCCTGTGTCGGGGGGAGGGGTCCCTGGGCACTGCGGTCCCTGTGTCGGGGGGGGGCCCTGGGCACCGCTGTCCCTGTGTCGGGGGGGGTCCCTGGGCACTGCGGTCCCTGTGTCGGGGGGGCCCTGGGCACTGCTGTCCCTGTGTCGGGGGGGGGGGCCCTGGGCACCGCTGTCCTGTGTCGGGGGGGGCCCTGGGCACCGCTGTCCTGTGTCGGGGGGGGGCCCTGGGCACCGCTGTCCTGTGTCGGGGGGGGGGCCCTGGGCACCACTGTCCCTGTGTCGGGGGGAGGGGACCCTGGGCACTGCGGTCTCTGTGTCGGGGGGGGCCCTGGGCACCGCTGTCCTGTGTCAGGGGGGGGCCCTGGGCACCGCTGTCCTGTGTCGGGGGGGGGCCCTGGGCACCGCTGTCCTGTGTCGGGGGAGGGCCCTGGGCACCACTGTCCCTGTGTCGGGGGGAGGGGGCCCTGGGCACTGCGGTCTCTGTGTCGGGGGGAGGGGCCCTGGGCACCGATGTCCTGTGTCAGGAAGGGACCCTGGGTACTGCTGTCCCTGTGTCGGGGGGAGGGGGTCCTGGGCCCCGCTGTCCCTGTGTCGGGGGGGGGCCCTGGGCACCGCTGTCCCTGTGTCGGGGGGAGGGGGCCCTGGGCACCGCTGTCCCTGTGTCGGGGGGAGGGGGCCCTGGGCACCGCTGTCCCTGTGTCGGGGGGGGGGCCCTGGGCACCACTGTCCTGTGTCGGGGGGGGGCCCTGGGCACCACTGTCCCTGTGTCGGGGGGAGCGGCCCTGGGCACCGCTGTCCCTGTGTCGGGGGGGGGGGGCTGGGCACCACTGTCCCTGTGTCGGGGTGGGGCCCTGGGCACCGCTGTCTCTGTGTCGGGGGGGGGGCCTGGGCACTTTGGTCTCTGTGTCACAAGGGGAGGGGGCCCTGGGCACCGCTGTCCCTGTGTCGGGGGGAGGGGCCCTGGGCACCGCTGTCCCTGTGTCGGGGGGGGGCCCTGGGCACCGCTGTCCCTGTGTCGGGGGGAGGGGCCCTGGGCACCGCTGTCCCTGTGTCGGGGGGGGGGCCCTGGGCACCGCTGTCCCTGTGTCGGGGGAGGGCCCTGGGCACCGCTGTCCCTGTGTCGGGGGGAGGGGGCCCTGGGCACCGCTGTCCCTGTGTCGGGGGGGGGCCCTGGGCACCGCTGTCCCTGTGTCGGGGGGGGCCCTGGGCACTGCTGTCTCTGTGTCACAAGGGGAGGGGGCCCTGGGCACTGTGATCTCTGTGTCGGGGGGAGGGGCCCTGGGCACTGTGGTCTCTGTGTCACGGGGGGCCCTGGGCACTGTGATCTCTGTGTCGGGGGGAGGGGCCCTGGGCACCGCTGTCTCTGTGTCGGGGGGGGGCCTGGGCACTTTGGTCTCTGTGTCACAAGGGGAGGGGGCCCTGGGCACCGCTGTCCCTGTGTCGGGGGGAGGGGCCCTGGGCACCGCTGTCCCTGTGTCGGGGGGGGGCCCTGGGCACCGCTGTCCCTGTGTCGGGGGGAGGGGCCCTGGGCACCGCTGTCCCTGTGTCGGGGGGGGGCCCTGGGCACCGCTGTCCCTGTGTCGGGGGAGGGCCCTGGGCACCGCTGTCCCTGTGTCGGGGGGAGGGGGCCCTGGGCACCGCTGTCCCTGTGTCGGGGGGGGCCCTGGGCACCGCTGTCCCTGTGTCGGGGGGGGTCCCTGGGCACCGCTGTCCCTGTGTCGGGGGGGGCCCTGGGCACTGCTGTCTCTGTGTCACAAGGGGAGGGGGCCCTGGGCACTGTGATCTCTGTGTCGGGGGGAGGGGCCCTGGGCACTGTGGTCTCTGTGTCACGGGGGGCCCTGGGCACTGTGGTCTCTGTGTCGGGGGGAGGGGCCCTGGGCACTGTGGTCTCTGTGTCATGGGGGGAGGGGCCCTGTCTCTGTGTCACGGGGGTGCCCCCAGTTGACCTCCCCTCAGCTGTGTCTGGCCATGCTGTGGCGGCAGAACCATGGACCCGGCTGCGTCCTGTGTGCCCCTTCTCGGGGGCACTGGGCGCCCGGGCTCAGGAGGCAGGGGCACTGGGCTGCGGGTGTTCAGGGCCTTCCTGCCTTCCCCAGGCCACTCTGGCCAGTGCGGCTGGGAGGAGGCAGGAAATATCCCCTGCTGGCCGACGCCGGCCAGTCCCCTGTGCCCACGGCGTCCCCCTTGCATCCCTGGAGAAGCACGTGGGCTTCACTACAACGTCCCCTCTCAGGCTGCACCGTGGTGCAGCTCCCCAAGCCGCTGCCTGGCACTCTGGATCCCCTGCGGGAGGGCTGGCTGGAGCCCCGGCTTCTCCCAGCTGATGGGCCTGGGAAAGCAGTGGCAGATGGCCCGAGTGCCACGCGGGAGACCAGGATGGAGCTCCGGGCTCCTGGTGTCAGCCTGGCCGGCCCTGACCATCACAGCCATTTGCGGAGTGAACCAGTGGGTGGGAGCTCTCCCTCTGTGTCTCTGCCTGTAGATACATAAAATCAATCTTTTAAAAATAGCTATGTCCAGGCTCTAGATTCGCAGAGAGTGGGCCTTGAAACTACCTTCAACCACCTGTTCACGCTTCATTTTTTAAAAAGATTTATTTGTTTATTTGAAAGCCAGAGTTACACAGAGAAAGGGAGCAACCAAGAAAGGTCTTCCATGCACTGGTTCCCTCCCCAGATGGCCGCAACCAGAGCCGGGCAGGCGCTTCCTCCAGGTCTCCATGGGGGTGCAGGGGCCCAAGCACTGGGCCACCCTCTGCTGCTGTCCCAGGCGAGTTCCGTGGAAAACTGCTCGCCGCTGCCTCTCCAGTTCTGCCTTCTGTCAGTCTGCTTTGTGCTTGCGGACGCTGCTGTTCGGCGGCGAGGGGCCCAGGGGCCTTCCTGGCCATTCGTTCAGTGATAGCCACGGAGCCTGTGGTGGCCTCCCGAGCACCGCAAAGAGGCCGCGGCCAGCAGAGCCCCAGCTCCCAAGCCAGAGGCCTTCGAGGTGCTGTGGGGAGCAGGTGCTTGGCGACGTCCTTGGTCTCACCGCGAGTGACTTCCTTCCCCCTCCACCCTGGTCCTGCCCCCCCTGGGCCCCAGGCCACTCCCCACAGTTTGGGGCCTCCTGAGGCCATCTCCTGGGGTCTGCCCCGAGCACTGGCCTCCAGCGGTGCCGGGGGCCAGTCCTCTTTGCTCCCTGCAGCCCCTTGCAGGTGCCCGCCTCCCCCAGCGTCTGGGCCCTGTGCACGGAGGAGGAGAGGCCCCTGCCCCTGCCCCTGCTCCATGGTCGCTTCCACGGTCAGTGCTGGGGCGTGGGTCAGTGGGCTGTGAGTGAGGCTGTGTCGATGCGTTTCATACAGCATCTAAAGTCACCGCTGTTTGAATGGCGAGACTCACACGCAAAGAGCCGGTTCCTCTGGCCCTGGGGCAGGTCGCCCGCCGCCCCTTCCCCGAGATGCCATGGACCACTCGCCTGGGTAAGGTCTGGACAGGAGGGGCAGGCCCTGTCTGTCATTCATTGGTCGGCTTCCATCAGAGTGAAGTCACTTCCTCTTGGCTTTGCGTCAGAAGATTGACTGATTCAGTGCATTACAGCATCCAGTAACCCCCTGCCGCGAGTGCACACAACACGAGGGGCAAGTCAATGCACGGCTCACTTTTTTCTTCAGGTAAATCCACGGTGTCCTCGGGCAGCTCGCAGAACCGTGCACCCAGCGAGGCGCGTGGACGCCTGACGGGCTGCACAGCGTTCGGCCTGCTCAGCAGAATTCACGGCTTCTGTTTGCTCACCGAACGTGTAAGCTGTCAGAAAGAGATGAGCACGCCTACCGTACCCCTGGGGCCTGTGCTGTGTCCCACAGGGTTCATGCCTTCGCGAGAATCTGCCCTGAAGAGCACCCCAAGTCCACACGGGGGGTGCAGGCCTCGCACACACTGACCCCATCGTCCTAGGACTGAACCCGGCAGGGAGAGGCCTTGTGCTCAGGGCTCCAACCCGACCCCCAGCAGGACAGGAATCAGCGTGTGTGTCCCACAGACCAGGGGTGCCGGAGCATGGCCCCAGTGCTTGGCCCCTGCCACTTGTGTGGGACCCAGATGGAGTTCCTGGCTCCTGGCTTTGGCCCAGACCTGGGGATTGTGGCTTTTCTCTTTAAAGATTTATTTATTTGAAAGTGTTCCTTTTAAAACAAGATTCTGTAACATCTAACCTGGTTCTTGTTTCTTCAAGGGGTCAGATGTCGCTGTCAGTGTGGACATTCATCAGACCTGTGACAGTGATGGAACCAGGAGATGCACCCAGCTCTCGGGTAGAAATGCACACTGCTGCACAGGCTGCCGCCGAGAGCCATCACTTTCGTCACCGTGTGGCAATCCCAGAGTTACTGTGAGAAAGGCTGGCAGGATACAGCCATGTCCCAGTCTCCCCATCCCCGAGTCTCCGCTCCTTGGTCACACGAGCAGCCTGGCACACTCGGCTCTGGTACTCTGAGTACTGATTTCCCAGAGGCCTCTGCGCACCACCCTCGGCTCCCTTTCTGTGCTAGGGCAGAGGCCCAGGCATGGGAGGCACACCCGACGGAGCCAGGGCCAGCAAAGGCTCCAACGTGAGACTTCGCTCTCCCTGCACCTAGGTGCCAGGGGCGGCGGGTGGGGGCTGGAGGCGGGGCAGACACGCCCCACCTGCCCTCTTACTGAGGGTTCTGGGCTTCCTCCTACTCTGCTTCCAGGATCAGCGCCACGTCCGCCCTTGGACTTCCCAGGGACCACACAGCACTGCTTTCCAAGCTGCCGAGAGCATGGGCGGGAATGTAAGGACCCAGTGGTCCTTGCATGGGAAGGTAGCGGCCCAGATGCTGTGCCGGGGCTCAGTGCGTGGGGCAGGAGCCAAGCGGCAGGGGTCCTCCCTAGGGCCCTCACCAGTACTTGTGCATAGCAGCCAGGGCGGGGTCTCCCTCAGCCCCGCAGTTGCAAGCAGGCCACGGAGCAGAACCTCAGGCGGCCCGCGTGCTGGCTTGGGCCGACTGACACCAAGGGTGTGGGAGCAATGTCGGGAGGAGCACCATCCCTGTTCCAAGATGGTGTGCGCCTGCACGCTCTGCTGTGCGAGGAAAACCCAGGCGGCCTGGGGTGCTGGCGCCCACTGACCCCGCAACCACATGGGGCATTGGCGCCCAGACCCCTGTCCTTCGCTGGCGGGGTCTTGGGGCCCCAGGCTGGTCCAAGTGACGCTCCCAGGCCAAGCGCTCCGTGGGGTGCATGAGCAGCACAAGGTTGCCCAGGACCGGGCCACACTTGCCAAGCTCGCTCGTGTTCTGCCTGGCCCTGTAGACGTGGAGGCCTGGTGAGCGTCCAGGCGGCCGGCGCTGCGGGGCAGGGGGCCTCCTGCACCGCGCTGCCAGGCGGCCGGGCCCCGATGAATGCGCCTCTCTGTACCCTGTTTGGCTCGCGGGGCCCGAGGACATCACTGCTCACGGCACGCCTCGGTTTTCAGGGAGAAGCTTCGTCCTGGGAGCCGAGGCGAGAACACTGCCTCTTCTCAGCCTCTGCAAATGAGAACCACATGGGGCGGCCCTGCGCCTTCCCCGGCCCCGCCAGCACCCTCAGGCCCCGGAGGGGACCCCAGGGCACGCGGGGGCCGTGTGCACGCGCCGGAGACAGGCACCAGGCAAGCGGGCTAGCTTTCTCTTCCCCACGGCAGTTTTTTAAGATTTTATAAACTTTAAAAAAATTCATATAAAATGAGAAATGAAAATTCTGCTTTTTTTTTTAACGAGAGCCATAATCCTACGCTCCAATGAGGTAGAAAAGAAAAATTCATAAAACTGTGGCTGGAAAAGTCCCACACCACAGCATGTACTTTGGCTCAGAAGATGCAGTCAAAGGGAGGCACAGACGTGAGGCGGCGGGACACCGGGAGCCAAGGGCAGGATCCAGTGACCGTCGTCCTGTCGCTTTGGGGGCAGGGGCAGGACTGAGCCCACCGGTGCCCATTGCCCAGCCACGGTGCCCAGGGCGACTCCTCAGTGCCCAGTGCTCCCCACAGTCAGGTCTGGGCCCTGCGGTGCCGCCCACTCCTGCTGCCCCCACCCCAGCATGGCAGGCGCCCCCAGGCACGCCCCCTCAGCCTCAGCAGACGGCTGTGCCGCCCTGGGACTCGCAGCCCCATCACTGTATGGGTGGGAACCGCGGCCTCGGCCACCTCCCCTGGCCTGTTCCAGGCTGCAGAGCTGCCCCGCCCAGCACGGCACCCCCAGGCATGCCTGTGGTCACAGGGCTGGGACCTGACGTCCTCCCCCATGGAGCACCAGGGGCCCTGCGTGGGCACAGGCCTCTGAGGTTACACGGCCCAGGCTGCAGCACCTCTGCCTGGAGGGGTGGGGCCGCAGAGGAGGAGCTGGGATCCGCGGGAGGCTTGGGAGCGGGGTCCGGTGTGGCTCTGATCTGTCCTCATAGTGGGCTTTAACGGCTGTGCTCAGCCCACGTGCGGCTGGGGAAAAGCTGGGCCGTGCGCCTGGTTCGCGGTAACCCTCTCCTCGCTGTGTGCACCTGCTCCCACAGCAGATGCAGCCACGGGGATCAGCTCCTTCCCACACCTCCCTCGGACTCGGCCTCCCCAGGAGGACACGGGCTCAGAGGGGCAGGAGTCCGCTTGGTTCTGGGCGTGGAAGGCAAAGGAACACGGAGCTATGGCAGCAGTGCAGGGGCTGACCCAGCAGGGAGCAGGAGCCCCTGGGCCCTGTGGAGAACCCAGGAAGGAAACCAGGGTGACTGGGCAGTGACCGCCAGGGGAGCCCCAGCTGCCAGTCTGAGATCTCGGGACCTGCGTGTGTCCAGGAGTGTGAACTGAGCAGTGGGCCAGGGTGGTCCCCCGCCCGCCCCAGGAAGGAGGAGAACCCAGGCCTCGCTCTGATCCCGCTTGCAGTGGCTCCTTGGCGGCTTCTCGTCCCTGAGTTCATCAGGCAGGAGCACGGACACGAGTCCCCTCACCCCAGATGCCACACAGAAGGACTAGGCCATGGCCAAGTGCGGGGCTGGTGACCGTCCCAGTGCTGTGGTCCAGTACACAGCATGGCTCGCGGCTGCCCCAGGCCAAGTCATCCCCGTCCCTGTGCGACTCGCACCACGTCTCAGAGTCCCCACCGAGGGGTCTCCTACTTGGGCTGGGGAGGATCGGCCTCGGCTGCAGCCCATATCTCCTCTGGGAGAAAGCAGCAAGCCCCAGACGCAGCCACAGCACACTGTT